>OX457128.1:2410000-3010000 GCA_949752895.1 Dendrolimus pini
TAAGACCGATGATTAAACATGAGTCCAATTTGGACCGGAATAAAACTGATAATAATACTTTTTAGACTAAAATAGTGAAGAATTAAAAGTGATACTTAAGAAATTTACTTTGAATTATAATATGTTGACGGATGTAGGCTAGAGGAATTATATTTATATAAATAAAAGTTCGAGAAGAATTATCTGTGAGTGTATTCTCTGAAGTTTTACTTCTACTGCGTGTGAACTGCAGATACACGCATTTTTTTAAACTAGCAACAATTTTCTTACAAGTTTAATGATGTTTAAACCATAGATAATTTTATAATTGTATTAATATATTAAACAAAAAAACTTGTGCGTCTCGGGACGCCCGACAGAAGTGATAACTTATACTAAACAAAGTTGAAATTGTTTAACTTGAGAAAAGCTTAGGTTATCACGTAAATTTTATATATATTAGAATTATAATGTAAGGAAAGGTTATTTATTAATAAAACCTTTTATTGATTATAAAATATATTTGATTCTTAGTTACAATTCGTGAATATGTACATTAGAATTTTGTGTATGTACATTATCAGTATCATTATTTAATATAATTACCGAAATTCGGCTAGCGCTGTGTATTAGGGTGAGAGAGGAGCCTGCCTACCGCTGCCGTATGCGTGAGAGAAAGGGAAGCTAGACAGACTGGCGCCGTAACGCGTTACGTAACGAAGCAGTTTACCCTCCCATAAGAAGTTATCACTTCAATAACTATCAATTTACTTAATTATATTAAGTTTAAGTAAGATTTATAGCTGAATATTATTTATTATAGAATCTTGCGATTGGGACATGTTGGGATAGGACAGCTGCAAATTTACGATTATTTGATAAAAGACATGTTTATTTTCATGGTCATCGTATATTTCAACCTTCACCTAACCTACGAATGGCCTCTTCGTTTTGAATACGAAACGATTTGCTGAGAAATCTACTTTAGGGTTGGAACCTGTTTTTGATTTTTAGTATTGAGGCAAAATTAAAAAAAAAGAGATCTATAAAAAAGACTTGGCAGTTTACTGATTGGGATAAAAAAATTAGTAGAATCTATTTGAACTAATCCTAAAGTTAACTCAAATTTGGAATTTTGGCGACACAACCGTTTGCGTCATGAACTTTTTAACTACCCTCATGTTGCTGCCCACAGTTGGGCAATGGTAAAATCTTAAATTTGGCCACTGGTTACGTTTCCTGTGAAATATAATGAAGAATCCAACTGACAAGTGATTTTTTTATTGTTTATCTCATTTTAGAAAATAGAGTCCGGCATTCAAAGTAATAGTGCGTCAGTTGAAAGTCCTGCTCTTTTAAGTCCTAGCGTAATATTATACGATATCGATTCTGGGTATGGTAAATTTTGAAAACGTATTTTCTCCGTTTTTTTACTAAGATCTGGGTGTCTGCAATCGACCCCAGAATAGTCCTATGTATATTATCCATAACCCAAGCGTAACTTGCTTAATTTGGGGATATACAAAATGTGTGGTTGTCTGCCGATATTTCAAATTATTAATCATGTTTATATGTCTTAGACAACTTCAGCCACATCTTAAGTAAGATATTACAGTAGAAGATGTTTTATATTAATCACCTAGACACAATTTAACTAAAATTTAATACAAATATTTATCTTACATAAAAAAAGCAGTCATAGTTATTCGTTAGAAGATAATTTTGGTACATCGCAAACACGATTTTTGTATTGTATTGCTCTTTTGAATGTTTAAATGAATGTGGCTATTTATTATTATTTAATTAAAATTACAAGTAAAAAAAAGATGGAATATTATAGAATAGAAAACTCTTAATTGTTCACCACATACACATTAAATAAACAATTTACAGTAATCATATTAAACAGTAACGGCAGGAACAATGGGCGCCCTTATCGCTTTAGAGTTATCTCTTCCAGACAACCCGGACTATGGAGGTTAAGAACGGAATCCCAAGTGTGTGATGGTGGTGTACAAATTAAATACATATATAAATGAATTAAATAAATATTATTAATAATATTCTTTTCAAAAAGTGCCATTTTACTATTGCAATATTTGTGGGTAGTTGTGATTATTGATCAGATTTGAAGCGAACGACCGTAGCGACGTAACATCATTCTCACTTCTGACTTCAACTTTCGTCGGATACACATGTCATAGCAGCGCTCTAGGTTTGCTAGTTATTGTACAAGGAGCATAAATTATAATTAATTGTACATAAATCGGCATTCTTCCTTCACAATTCAAATGAAATAGTTCTCCAATTTCTACGTGTTTCGTTAAATAAATCTCGCACTAACAGTATATATATATAGTTATAAATGATATAATATAAAATTAAGTATTCTACCTTTGATCAACCCTACTCGTCGTGTTAGAAGTAAATCGAAAGAAAACACCGGCCATGCGCGTGCGCACGTCGCGATAATGATAATAAAGAGCCACCTAGCGGGATTTACATAAAACAGTGGCATCTGGCGGAAACCGAGCAGACGCATGGACAGTTATAAATTTAATTTGAGTTTGTTTATTTTCGATTAGCTCGTGTTATTTGAAGTTATTTTACTCATTAATGCCGTAACATGAAAGGTTACATTATACCCTGCAGTTCTTTGTAACACTATATAGAAGTTATTCATACTTAACACAAACATTTAAATAATTCGAGTAATATATTACATTCGGAAAGATCCTTTGAAATGATAATGATGGAACTGAAATCAGCACAGTGTCAGTTCCCTTTTTTTAACGAGGGCTAATCCGTCATGGACACCCTACTCTTCGAGGACTACGGTAGGGTAGTATTGATCTCCCGATGGCATGCTCGGACCTACCAAATAAAGCACCTCTTTGTTCCATCTTGACACCGAAAACAGACCATATTTACAATATTTTCTAGGCAATACAATAGGCGGCCTTATCGCTCAAAGCGATCTCTTCCAGGCAACCTAAATGAATGAAATTTGAATCAGGCGATATAGGTGGTGCAGAAAAAAGGCAATAGATAATTAAATACTCAAACTAAAAAAAGTGCGTTTTCCGAAATTTACCAAGCTAGGAAACGAACTCGGAGCCCTGTGTTCCAGCGAGTTTGGCTTGCTAAGACTTAGACCGCTCAACCACAGAAGCCGTCTAAAAATGAACGGCTACTAAGATATAGACGGCATATTATCCCCGCAAGTTGCTATTGCGCCTGGCCGCCATTTTGGTGACGTAACCGTAGCCGAACACTCAGTACTGTTAGCATCACTGGCTGGCGAGTACGCGTACATATCGAGTTGCGGATGACGTCACTTGAATGTTAATTTGACAAGGTTCCAGCGTATTACCAATTTGCGGGGATAATAAGTAAAGACACGCAAACATTTCCTTACCCAAGTCTGAGTGCATTAAGAATTTTAAATATGACTCACAATTTGCTTTTAGTTGATGACTAATTCTTAAGACATCCTATAAAAAGAAAGCGCAAGCTTCACCTCTTTTCCAACAATAAAACTGAGATTCAATTTTACGATGAAGTAATCAAAACTGTATGTACATGATTGCTTGCATTGTGATTTAAGTTTCAAAAATATGTTTTAAATATAAGATGTCAAATAAAAGTTTTACTTGAGATGTCAACTGTCTGGACTACGTGTAATGAGGTACATTTTTTACTATACTCTGATTTTCAATTACCCGGACAGCTGCTATCTACCTTTTTTATGCTGTAACAAAGAGTACATTGAATAATGTTGTAATCTTGGAGCAACTCATCACTATGAGTTGAATCCTACAAAACTTCTATAGATATTCAAGTCACGGTGGTGAGTTGTTGATTCAACTCACTTATGAATCAAAAAAGGTAAGCCACAGCTGTCACTTTAGACCAGATAATTAAAAATCAACAAAGGTTTTATGACACAACCGAAGATTAATGAATTAATGAAAACTAGTTCACGTGTTCTTCCATAGCACAACCGAAGAGAATGAATGATTAAAAACTATTGATTACGTGTTCTTACATGGTACAACCGAAGATATTAATGAATAAAAACTATTGATTACCTGCTCTTCCATGGTACAACCGAAGATGATTAATGAATAAAAACTATTGATTACGTGTTCTTTTTCACGGCAGAACCGAATATGAATAAAAACTACTATTCGCGTATTCTTCCATGGTACAACTGAAGATGAATGAATAAATAAAAACTACTGTTCACGTATATTTCCATGCCACAACCAAAGATGAATGAAGGAAAGAAAAAAATTGTTCATGATTTCTTCCATGGTACAACGCGGTTGTACCATGTACAATTTTTATCCGTGCAGGAACGGAGAAAGAATACAATTTCCTGCGGCCGGGCGGCCTGTCGTAAGAGGCGACAAAACAACCCACAGCCAGGTGGTAGGGTATTATATATATGCTCGACTGGATGGCGACCACCCCTGGTCTAGAGTATGCCGTCATAACAACCTTGTGTTGTGTTCCGGCATTAGTGACCAGGATCCAGTCCCTCTTAAGAGAGCAGTAGCGCATTTGTAGCACCTTTGGTGTCGCAAATGTCCATAGGCGATGGTAACCGCTTTCCATCAAGTGTGCCGTCTGCCTGTCTGTTGATCTCCTGCAATAAAAATAATAAAAAAAAAAAAAAACAACCGACGATGAATGAATAAATGAAAACTATTGTTCATGTGTTCTTCTTCCACGGCACAACCAACAATTAACATTAATTAGACAATTAATATGGATACATTAGAACAATGGGCGGCCTTATCGCTCATAGCGATGTCTTCCAAGCAACTTAGTGTCCAGAGAGATTTAAATAGAACAATTTCCAACTCATCAACTACTACTTCATCCATCGTTGAGGTTTATATAAAACACAGTCATCTCACGTTTTCAGAGGCGAGTTTTACTAGTAACACAAATCTTTCGCATAAATTAACGCGCGCATGTCCGAAGGTGATTCAGTGTGGTATCACGCGTGACTCAGAATCGGTCGTAACAAAATACAAAGCCTTAAGAAATCTGAGTTAGTCATGGGTTAGTTCAATCATCTGACTGCAAAATGCAGTGGATGAACTTTTTAACGTTGTCTCAATAGACGCAATACAAACAAGTCCGTTTGTGACGTAATCTTTTTAAATTTTTTTTCATTGCACGAGTTCAGTAGACAGGCAGACGGTCCATTTAATGGAAAGCGGTTACCATCGTCTATGGACATTTGCAACACCAAAGGTGCTACAAATGCGCTGCTGCTCTCTTAAGGGAGACTGGAATCTGTTCACTAATGCCGGAAAACAACTCAAGGTTGTTATGGCGGCATACTCCAGACCAGAGGTGGTAGCCATCCAGTCGAACAAATACCCTACCACCTGGCTGTAGGTTGTTTTGTCGCCTCTTACGACAGGCCGCCAGGCGGCAGGAAATTGTATTCTTTCTCCGTTTCTCCACGGATAAAATCCGAAAGCAGAGGTCCCAGCTTTTATTCCCAGTAGAAAACGCAAACGAGCTTCCCGATATTTACTATGGTCTGGGTTTTATTTATTTTTTTATTACATGAGTTTAGCAGACAGGGAGACGGCCCACCTAATGAAAAGCGGTTACCATCGCCTATGGATATTTGCAACACTAAAGGTGCTATAAATGCGCTGCTGCTCTCTTATGGAATACTGGAGCCTTACCACTAATCCCGGAATGTACGGACTACACTAGGTCGAGGATGGCAGGAGACCGAATGGGATGACGCTGACGCTGATTCCCTAGAACAAGGCCGCCCCTTAGTGTCGGATGCAACTTGCGTTGATACTCTGGCGGCGTCCCATCTTCCAAGTACGTGGGCTACCATCGATTCTGCTGCAGCCGAACAGGAGGCCCTCAAGCGCCTCAAATATGCCGCCAATGGAAATGGTTACACATTTGCGGCATTTAGGGTGGAAACTCTGGGTCCGTGGGGTCTCAACGCACTAGAGGTCTACCGCGACGTCGCCAAAAGTTTATTACACGTCACACGCGACCAGAAGTCTGGCGTCTATTTTGATCAAAGATTAAGAGTGGTTATACAACGTGGTAACGCCGCCAGCCTTTTGGGAACGTTCCCGGTAAGTGACAGTGGTTTGGGACCAATATTTTATCTTTAGCTATTTTTATATTTTTTATTGAATTAAAAACTAAAACAATTTAGTTTTTAATATAGTATAGTTTTTAGTATATTTTTCGTCAATAAAGAGACATTGTTCATTATATTATTATAGATTAGCAATAATTAAAACAGATTTATTATTGTATTCATTTATAACTGTCATAATAATATTGAAAGAAAAACACCGCTTCTGACCCATATTTCGTGGCACAATCGCGCAGCTATTCTGGTAATGCGAAGTAGGTCGCGGTGCGCACTATGTCAATTGCGCTGCGCACGCGCAAGCTTAAGCAATACCTCATTTCTACTGATTTAATGCATTCGCTTATCGTTTTTTCAAAAGAAAAAAGTGGGTCATTTCCGATGCATTATGGTTTGTTTGCTTTTGAGGGTAATCCCTCAAGTAATTTTAAAAGTTTTTTATGGAGCTGTAAACCGGAAGGTTGTCAGGATTTCCGGGGCAAAACACAAGTATGATGTGCTCGCCCCGCTTATGTAAGGCAAAATAGCGTGTTTCACAAATCACTACTTCACCGGCAATATATGAATGAATGAAAATTCTTTATTGTTCACCATAACTCAAACCTAGACAATTTAGTAGGAATACATTTCCATTAGAATAATGGGCAGTGTCCAAGGATACATAAAAAGTAAGTTACATTTGGTGAAATTAAAAGTAATTCAATCGTATTTAAATATAATTAAAGAAAAAACAATAATAAACTATATACACATAATTAAATAGATTATAATGACATAAATTACATATAGCTACATGCGAAAAATAATATAATTCTATTTACTGCAACAAATTTTATTTAATGAACAAATAATGGTCAGTGGTTAAGTGGTTGAATATAGAAATGGATGTATTATCCCCGCAAATTGCTAATGCGCTGGAACCTTATCAAATTAACGTTCGCGTGACGTCATCCGGAACTCGATATGAACGCGTACTAGAGTACAGGGATTGAAAAGGATATTGTGCAGAAGTGAGAGTAAGTGAACATTTCGGCGAAGGCGAATGGGCAACCATTAACGCTTATTACGAAATTTGGAAGTATGGTCATATTTACCCAGCTCAAATATGAACCGGATACAAAAATTTTGAAGGCGTTTAACCTTATCCAGTCGTTCTTGGGTTATGTCTAGATAGCAAGCATAATCAAATAGGTGAAGAAGCGAGGATTGAGCAAGCATATATAATCTGTAACACGGACATTACGTTAACTAGTCGTTTTTTAATATTTTAAAAAGTGTAACAGTTATTTAGTGGCATAGTTGTTTTTGTCATGTTTCTTTTTAAAGTTAAATTGTTAGTAGTTAATTTTGCTATGTACCCTCTTATTTCTAAACGATACAATCAATCGGCCATTTCATTAATTGAATATTTTTTATATATAATAATGTGATATTTTTATTTATTCTGCGATTAGCGCCTGTTTTCTATAAAGTAAGTTCTCTATAATATAACATAATTTTATGTAATAGTATTTATCTCTAATTTGTGGTAACAGATTATTATTCAAAATCTCTAAATTGTATATAGATGGTATTCACTACATTTTATTTTCATGTTGGCAGACGCGATACTGGTTCGGTTTAT
The DNA here is from genome assembly GCA_949752895.1 of Dendrolimus pini. NCBI lineage: Eukaryota > Metazoa > Arthropoda > Insecta > Lepidoptera > Lasiocampidae > Dendrolimus > Dendrolimus pini. The sequence continues at coordinate 2,417,758 of OX457128.1, forward strand.
TACATGTAAAATATTATCTAAAACTTCCAAACAATAGTGTACTAAATTCTCGTTATTCATAACCCTATAATTAAAATAGTTTACCATTGACTTCAATCCGCTATCAGCTGTGCCAATTTGCTAAGTTCCTTATACTGTTAAATTGTTGGAGGGATGAAGAGGTTCTAAAATGCTTGTCGAGTGTGAAGAACCAGTGTACGAAATGTGTTAAAACCGTAAGGTTCTCTGATTATAAATATGTGGCCAGTTGCTGTTCTTTAACCATAAACCCTTCTGAGTTGTTGCAAGCAGTAAAAAAGCTTATGGACACTTAACAGTTAGAATAGAGACTTGTTGATTACAAGGCAATTTTCAGGAACTAGCAAAGTACCGAATAGACAATCATAGTAACCCTTTGTTCTGTATCTAAACTATGCTACTAAAGCTGTAAATCAAACAACAATGGCACGGTGCGCATGCGCAGTACAAACTAAATGGCGCTGTTTGACAGCTGTAAGATTATGCATGATTTAGTTTAATGACTTCACATGTACACTACACATGGGATTTAAGATAGTTACCATAATATCGGTATGACGATCACAAGATTTTTGATTTGTACGATTTTTACAGTTTGCACGCATGCGTTTTTTTTATAAATTATTGAATGAGAACAGCAGACCGGCAGACGGCCCACTTGATGGAAAGCGGTTACCATGGCCTATGGACATTTGCAACACCAAAGATGCTACAAATGCGCTGCTGCTCTCTTAAGGGAGACTGGAACCTGGTCACTAATGCCGGAACACAACTCAAAGTTTTTATGGCGGCATACTCTAGGGCTGGGGTGGTAACCATCCAATCGGGCAAATGCCCTATCACCTGACTGTGGGTTGTTTTGTCACCTCTTACGATAGGCCGCCCGGCCGCAGGAAATTGTATTCTTTCTATGTTCCTGCATGGATAAAATGCGTAGCGAGCAAATTGCGAATCATGCTTTCTTTTGGAAACAGAAAAGGGTAAGGGGGAGATTTTGTATAATGTACGAAAAGGAGCGAATGAATGAGTCAATTGCGCGAACATCATACATGTGTATAACTAGAAATCTAAAAAAATGTATATTATTCTAAATCGTTCGCATAGTCAGTCCAGTTGTTTTTTTTTAATAGCTTCAATGTATAAACAAGGCATTTTTTGAATATCATAATATTCTACATTTATGATTTCAATAAAAAAAAATTGACATTATTTGTGTTAATGTCCAAGATTAATTAAGAGCTAAATAAACCTAAAGATAGGTAACAATTTGAGCTTTAAGAAAATGCAATAAAGTCGATTTCGCAAAAACGTATTTATGTTCATCATCAAGGGAACTGGACTTTCGCCAATAGACATTAGAACATCGTAAAAAATCAATCTATCAAAGCAATATTAAAAGCTTTCGATACAATCAAGTACACCCAGACCAGTAAACCATAAAATATTCATCTACAGATAAACTTTCACCGATAATCCTTTGTTCGTCTACACTAAAGCCGGCGAAAGTAGCAACATTCAAAATCGATTGCGCTTGCGCCGATAAAGCGCGTTTACACGATATTCAAAGTGGTATGCCGTGTTCACACGAGCAGAACGGAAATTTATTGCAAGGTATTGGAATATATGGTTTTGGGAACCGACAAAGAGCGACTTTAATAGCCTGGCGAGGAAGGTAAATGAAAATTCTGTGCATATTTTCACACACATCGAAGTGCAGATTTTGGTAGCATTCCTACGTGATCCAAAACGGATGTCAGGTGCACATAACTTAGGTCGAAAATGTGAATACCTTTGTGTTTTTGGACTGAGAATGTTTACTGCACCAAAAAAACATGCCTCTCCAAAATATTAATGTGTTTTGGACAAACAAGTGTTGTAAGCATTAATTTACTAGCAATATTTAAAGTATTTATGGATTGGTTTTATTTTTATTTATTATTAAAAGGTAGCCAATAGTTATAGCCATAAATTTAAGCCCTAACAATACATCATAATAAATCTAAACCAAAACTGGATACTCATAATCTAGATAAAGAACAGAAACACTACACTACTACACTAAAGTTAATTATTATATATAAACTTCTGACGAGAAAACTAAACACAACTAAATGATTGTCTAAATACAAACATTACATTTCTTTTGAATCTAATTAATTAATCTTTTGAATAAGTTTGATGACTTCAATATAATTTCGAAAAATAAAAAATGTCTATGTGACTAAAATATTTAGTGTAAATATTTGTACAACGACGCAGATATTCATTTTGTCTGTAGTTAGTTTAGTTTATGGACACGTTTTATATTATGGTTGTGATATACTAGGTCTTTCAACGGTTTGACACCAATTTGAACATCGGTTTTGTATCCTGTAACTACTAGTTATAGGATACTACTATAGTTATAGTATTAGGTAGTACATATAATAAATGTAATCAAAATCGTTATATACATATGAAAAACGAGTAGATAAATGTAGTAATATAGTTACTTAAGGAACCAGCAATCTTTCTAAATAAAGGAATGCTTACAACATCAATTGGTCTTAAAATTGTCCATACACCAAGTTGCACGAAAATTGGTTCCTAATCAACATGCTAAGAAAGCCACTTCCACATTTGAGTAAATATGGGATAATCTATAATATTATAAAATCTAAACGTGCCGCGTCTGTACATTAAAGCTAGTAAAAAACCAACTGGAATAGACTATATAAACGACGGAGAACACGATGCTTTTTTTTATATTCTTGTCTGTTAGATTTTGTCTGTTTGCTTAGGATTCACGTAATGACGGCTAATTCTTAGATTTATCCTACGAAATGGATTTCCTCTGCGTTATAAAAAAGCTAAGCAGGTTACGCTTGTGTTTGGTAATGTACAACGACAGCTCTGGAGCCTTTCCGAAACATCCAGATCAAAATTAATAACGAAAAATCCTATATATTTGTGTGTACATTAATCATCTATACCTAATACTCTATTAGTATAGATGAATTAATATATAAAAAATGTTAAGTACTTTCTATGCTATCATTGATTTCACACTCTACCGCCGTGTAAAATGGGCCAATAAGGATCCGGCTCGAAAGCCGTATAAGGACCAAACGGTTTGTCAGCCTGCGCGCGCGCACATGTAATTGCGTGTTTTTCCAATGTTTTCTCCCTAAAAGAGATTGCGTTAGATTCTCTTAAATTAACTGTTTAACGGATTGAAGGCAAGAAGCGGCCTAGACGTATGCGCTGGAATGTTGGTTCAAATGGTGTCAGCTGGATCAAAGCCTTATAAAGGCAAGTTTCAGATAGATCAGATGTTATGGCTATTTTGAATAGAATAGAATAGATAACATTTTATTGCTCACCGAATATAACAATTACCCAATGCTAGATTATAATATTGTCATGGTAGAAACAATAGGCGGCCTCTCTTCCAGGTAATCGAACTTTAAGAATAATTTAACCTAATCTTGCGAGTTAGATGGTGCAGATTATTAGGTTTTAGAATTTAACACACATACTTAAATTTTCAATTTTTTTTCCTCCAACCTGACGAAGTAGATTTGTCAGGGTCTTTTTCATCTTTTTTATGTTTTTATATCTTAAATCTATTACATTTTTCCTTAGTTTCTATTGTAATTACTATTTACTGTGCTATTTTATTTACTATTTTTACATACGTCTTTAATGTTATTGCTTATTACAGTGTTTTGCTATTACTATTCCACTTTACATTCTCCTTCTGTCGGGTTATTATGTACAGACATTGTTACTTATTCTATTTATTACTTTTGTTACTTATTAATCTATTATTGTCTATCGTTGTTACACACTATCCTCATACTTATTGAAACTAGCCAACACTGCGAGACATTTTATTAGTTACTCCTAATGCTGAATATGAAATATTAGGATAGACTTTAACAGGCTAGCTTTTATTGCTAAGATAATTCCTACATCACCTTTAGGTAGGTACGCTCATAAAAATATCTTAAACGTATACAAATGTTACTAACCGTTACAAACACTAGAAGCAAAACTACAAACTAGCCCATTTCCTCCCTTAAGACCGCAATAAAACTGCACTTTAACAAAGCATCGGTTAGCCATTTCCTTTTCTTTCAACTTTGCTACCGGCACGCCTCTAATTGTAGTGCTTTTTCAGACCCAACTGTACATACAGTAAACAAAACAGACTTAACAATGAAAAATTTAGTCGAAGTGACTTTTTATTTTGCATATTCTGCTTGTTCCAACTAATCATTGTAAAATTATTTCAAATCACTGAATAAAGAAACACTGTAACACGGAATTCCTCAAGCCTCTTTATTTAGTCTTATTCATCACGACTCAGATTAGATCATGATATTTTTCTTCACCGTTGTTATAGTTATAATGACATGTACGTTACGGCACAAAATTATCTAAGTGGTAGTTTATTATTCAGCTAAGAATCGAAGCTACGTCACTTGATACGCGAGTGAGTTAACCACCAAGTTACCACAGCTCTAATAAAAAAATATTTTAAATATATTAAATGTAATATAAGATCTGGCCAGAAAAATAAACAAAGTATAAATATTATTTTAAAAACAACACATATTATTTTAATTCACACTGTCTGTATGTATTTATAACTAAATACATTTTTTACTTCTTGTTCACATAATATAAAACAAAGTCGCTTTCCACGTTTGTCTTTCTGTATGTTTTAAACAGTATTCACTATCAGTTAAATAAATTAAATTAATTTTAAATGTATATGAAAAACCTAATTAAGTTTTTATGTAAGTAAACTCTAGTGAATTATACAATAATACATTAAAAGAAATTTATATCGTATTCTACCTATAATCCCTTAAGACTATAAGTAGAACACTCAGTCTAGGTCATCGAAGTTAATGGATAAGGTTCCAAGAAGAAAAATTGCGCAAAATCATTTTTGCTCACTGTACCTACTTGTGCAAATGTCATGTCTAGAAGACCGTTATCAGTGGTACTGCGAAAGCTTATAAAAGGTTATAGCAATGTTTTTGCCAACGTAACAGTGCTTCTGCATTTGGATTTGCTGTTTGCAATGTCGGGTTTGTGGGTCATATTCCAGATAAATACGGATTGGTCTGCAATCCTTGTATTCAGAGGTACCAGCAAAGTTCTTATAACTTCGTTTGTGTGAATTTAAACGAGTGTCCCATTCATTGTATAATTTATGAACAAGTTAGATTAAAAATAAGTCTATTAGCTGCCTCGTGATATATTCTCACAGGCAAAGAATTAAAATCTATCTTTATTTAATGTAGGTATAAGTACTTGCTACAAACTATATTATATAAAAATAAAAACTTCGTTTAAAAAAACCGACTTCAAAAACTAAAAAACTAAAATGTATAAAATAACTTATTTCGAAAGCTATTATTATTATTATATATTATCTAAAACATCTTAAAGTCGGTGCTTAGTAATTTTCAAAATATAGTAATTTTTATGTTTTGCTTTGCACCGACTTCATGATATTTTAGATAATATATATTAATAATAATAGCTTTCGAAATAAGTTATTTTATACATTATAGTTTTTTAGTTTTTGAAGTCGGTTTTTTTAAACGAAGTTTATATTTTTTATTTGTTACTTTTTAGTGTCTAGCTATGTATGAGTGGACCTACGAATGGTGCCGTGCTTCTTAAAAAATATATCCCACGAACCGGAAACAAAAAAATGTTCGTAAAATGAAAACTACTGGGCCAAACTATGCCAAATTTTAGGGGACCACATGGCAGCTATTCCTCGTCGAACAAAAAAAGAATCACGTAAATCGAATCATAAATCTCAGAGTAATCGGTGTACATATGGAACGGAGTGAAAATTATTTTCATGAAATTTTTTCATAAAATGAAAACTACTGGGCCAAACTATGTCAAATTTTTAGGGAACCACATGGCAGCTATTCTGCGTCGAACAAAAAAGGAATCACGTAAATCGGATCATAAATCACGGAGTAATCGGCGAACATACATAAAAAAAAAGCAAAAAAAAAAAAAACAAAGATCCCGACGAATTGAGAACCTCCTCCTTTTTTCTAAGTCGGTTAAAAAATATCTAATAACCTAATCTACATCTAATACACTTTAATTCCACTTTAGATTACTGAAATATTAATATACTATATTATATAAAAACATGAACATGTTTAATATATTACATACAAATTACAAATAATAATTACCTAACAACTATAAATTAACTTTGGATTAAAAAAATTAACTGACCAAGAAAACTGCACCACTTCTAACCAAATGTGCATATTGTAAAAATTACCACGTGCTACATGGACAAGAGTGGCGGGTATATTGTCCATTCTCCTATAGTGGGAAGCCCGAGCCCAGCAGTGGGACATTTATGGGCTGTTATTATCATAAGTAACTAGTGGTCGCTAATGTATTTTTATGCATAATTTTTTTTAAACATTAGCATTCTGCACTCCTTCTCTATATAAATTATAAGTGCGTGAAATTTCATACTCCTCCGTCTGCGCAATTTTCGTAAAAAGGGGTACAAAATGTTTGCTGTGTTTTTGCTTCACGTATTAATATAGATAAAAAAAATCAACATAAACAATAATATACATACGTTAGAATAATCGCACCTTTCCAACCTTTCGCTAGCCACGCCCCTAACAACGAACAGCGATGAACCATGAGCGTGCGCACATATTTATTACACCGTCCCGAGATGGTCATGCGCACAATAAAACCTTTGTAAACCATTGTGGAAGTCATACGTTTAATAGATAACTCTGGAATTTAACATGTACAAAGCTAGAATGACCATCTTTGGATTTTGTAAGTTATTACAAGAATTACTTTATACACGAAAGCTTTTTGTGAGGTCTGATATATAATTTCGTAGTTTTCTAATATTTATAAAAGATGCATATAAAAGAACCCTAAAGGTCTTTTCTGAAATATAATAAAAACTCTTTAATTTTTTTGGGTTCGTCTATGTAATCAGTTTATATGTATTTCTCTACTTATATTTCTACCAGCTTTTATTTCACTTACAATGTTTGTTTGTTAATTATAACATTTATTTATGAAATGAATTAACTTAGAAACAAGTCCAGCAAAACTTAAAAAAAAAACCTGTGTAAAAAGAATTTGGCGATTACATTTTAAATTTTTATTATTATAATATTTTTATAAATAATAATAAAAAATGTAAAATGTAAAAAATGAACCTCTACTAAGACGACTCTTCAGTGATCAGAGGACTGGTGCCTAGGTCGAACAAGGGATCAGAATGGCAATCCAGCAAGGAAACGTAGCCAATCTTCTGGACACCCTACCCATAGAAAACGGTGACCTAGCTTTTCTATGGGTATGGTTTTCTTTTACTGTACTAGTAAAAGTATATACAAAATTATGGGTTTGACGTATATACCTACAGACTGCCATAAGAAAATTCACTCAAGAGTCCTAGCGATGAAATATAAAAGTGCTATGAAAATGACAGCTTGTTAAAAAGCTCGTATGCATTTTATAGCAGTCCATTTAGCCCTCTATGTTTTTGCATTGAATAGAAATTGGTGGTCGTATAGTGATTTCACTAGGCATTGTTAAACGGCGCTCTAAGCATGTTCTACCGTCATTTTACTGCCGCAGTGCTCGCCGGCAACTGGGAGTCCATCCAAACTTCCTTTACACCTGGAAGTTATCTACTGTACGTGGCGCTCGCTTCTTTTTTATTTTTATTACAGGAGTTCAGCAAACAGGCAGACGGCCCTTATGATGGAAAGTGGGTACCAATCGCCTAAGGACAACACCAAAGGTGCTACAAATACGCTGCTGCTCTCTTAAGGGAGACTGGAACCTGGTCACTAATGCCGGAACACAACTCAAGGTTGCTATGACGACATACTTAAGACCAGGGGTGGTAGTCATCCAGCCGGGCAAATGCTTTACCAACTTTATGGTGAGCAAGCTATAAAATGAATCCCTTCCGCGGTTTCCCCAGAGCGTTACAATATCGGGGGCTCTTCAAAACAGATATTTAAAGTTTCAACGAGGTAAGCAACGCATCGGCTTCCTTACTGTGGCAGATGTTTATGGGCGGCGGTAGCCGCTTGCCATCAAGTGGAGTTTGCCAGTTTGCCTCCAAGCAAACATAAAATTGTAGCAGGTAGAGGTTAAATGATACTTCAGATGGCAGAGAGTAGTATTCATATCATCATCAAATATCATCCCTGACTAGACACTAATTCTTATTACTAGTTCTTTATATAATGACTAGATATCAAATCACTGCTAGAGGGAAGCGTGCCCAGAAAACTGGCTGCATTGCCACGCTGTATAAACTGTAGCTGTATGTATGACAAAGCTAATTCGCTGTGCGAAGTTCTCAGAAAGCAGATGTTTTAGGCCTCCAGATTATGGGTGGCATCAATGAGCCGTATTGAGCCGGTGACAATGATATCACTCCTATGTCTTAGATATGAAGCTTTTTGTGGCTTGTATTTGCCGACTCCGTACTGACTACCGACTTACTTCTAAAATAATAATAAAAATATAGTTTGTAGTGTGTTTTGAAGAAAAACCAGCACAAGTTGGCAGAAGAATTTATTTGAGTTCACAAAACAAAGTATTACACAACGTATGACGACTAAGGACTTAGAGTTAACACAGTTGACGAAGCGGGTGTCCGAATTGCTCGATGCACCCGTTCGCGTCCTATGCTAACGCTAAGCGGAGCGCCTGGCTGTGCGAGACCACTTCCCGTTGCGGGTGAGAGGCCTGCGAACAGCAGACTGGCTCTGCACGGCCGAGCGCCGGGCTTATATAGGCGGGGTCATCGTAGTGGGTGTGCAGGCGCACGTGAGGCGGGGTGCGGAACGCGTATGTGTGCGTAGACGGTATCGACGGCGCGCTGAGTGTAGACTTGGTGCTACAGCCTCCCCCTCTGGTTGCGACGGCGTCCCGACGAGCAAACAGATTAGTTCTACTGGCAGGCGGTTCTTCGGGGGCGCCCTCGTCCACGGGTAGACTGCGTTGTAGTAGGGGCAGTCTTGGCCTTCGGTGGTCTTCCTCGTTTCTTTAGTGGATGGACTGGAGCAGGCGGCGCATCCGGATTGCCTCGGTATGGGAACAAGGCAGAGGTGTGGTACACACCCCACAGGGAGTTCGTCCTCGCCCTCCCCCTGCATCAAAACAGCTCCAAGCGCGTAATTGCTGGCGTCGGTCTTGATCGTATAAGGCTTTGTTTTATCCGTTTGTCGAAGTATGGGAGCCATAGTGAGACGTGTTTTCAGTTGCTGAAATGCAGTCTCTTGCTCATTCTTCTTCGGGCCCCACGTTGGGCGCCAGTTTGTAGTGGTAAAGACTTAGAGTTGACACAATCGACGAAGCGGGAGTCCGAATTGCTCGATGCACCCGTTCGCGTCCTATGTCAACGCTGAGTAGAACGCCTGGCTGTGCGAGACCACTTCCCGTTGCGGGTGAGAGGCCTGCGAACAGCAGACTCGGCTCTGCACGGCCGAGCGCCGGGCTTATATAGGCGGGGTCATCGTAGTGGGTGTGCAGGCGCACGTGAGGCGGGGTGCGGAACGCGTATGTGTGCGTAGACGGTATCGACGGCGCGCTGAGTGTAGACTTGGTGCTACAGTTTTAATTTTTGGTAAAACAATAATGGCGTTGCTTATAATCGTTTGTTAAATTTTAAGAAACTGCTCAGCAACTGATTAACGAAAATCTTACCCATAAGCTCCTCTTAATGATAAGAGGTGGCGGTAAAGTAACTCATAAATAACTGTCAAAAATAACCAATATCGAGAGGTAGTTTAAGTGACTGCTAAGAATAAGAGGCAAAATGGCAAGTTTAATTTGAAACAGCCATTCATTAGGGGCTTAAGAGTCTTCTTATTTAAGAGATAGCTAATCCTTTCTTATCGAGATTATTATAAGTAAGGCCCTAAAGCGCTATCTGACAAGTTAAATCTTCGGCGTTTTGTAAGATTATAAAAATCCTACTTAATTTGACTGTCAACTACCCTCAAAAAGTTCCTGAAAGATCAGGATCTGAAGCAGTATACTAGACCTAGCTGTAAATATGCGTGCATATTATTATTGTAATGTTAAAGAAACTTCATATGTATTTATGTATAAACGGCGTCTGTCGCACTATCTTATCCCTTGGAGGACAATAGCGTATTTTATTGGCCAGTCGGCGCCTGCGCATTGTTCTATTGCCATATAAATAAAGTACTAAGCTTTTCCCGTGAGCACGCTTGCCTTTAATTCATAATTTTACTTCATATTTTTTTGGCATATATTTTGATGGTATCGAAATAACGCAAAAGTATATGTGTAATCTGTAACATAAGAAATCTGTAATTGTGTTGTCGAGTTACTGATCTAGCTAATAGCGTTATTTTTAATGCTATAAATAGGACGCATTTGGCCTCACCACAGTCACAGTCAATATCTCAGGTGGAGCCCGAGCATAACAAATACGTCATCATAGCAACGCGAATATAATTTTACTGGCATTACTTTATAGTCTGCTAACAAAATACAATATACTCACATATGTTCACGACCGCGATTTTTCCCGTTCCACTTGCTTGCGGAAGTTATCATAAACTCTAGTGGAACGGACTATGGAGCGTTGATGTCATAAACGACCAAATACACAAATGTCATTGGTTGATTTGAAAATCGCACCTTTTTCAATGTCAAAAGATAGAAAGAATTAATGGTCTGTGGTAAACGCCCACTTGACATGGGTCGTTGTGAGCGCTGTGTGATCGAAAATGATGACATCATTAGTGACCGTGGTCGCCATGTGGAACGGCCGACGGAGCATTTTGGGGGTTGTAAGCTACTAACGGAACGCGTTAATAACGTGTTTATCATGGTAAAATCTAAAATTAAATACCTACGTCTTTTCCCCGTTGTATGTGAAGAATCATTTTATAGTTCGAAATGAGATGCAACAAGCGATGTTTATTATTCAACGCACATTATTATTAGGTGTCGATGCTGAGTGCATCGTATCCGGTCTTAGTTCATATCGAAAACAGAAATATGTATTGCGATGCATTTCCTTTCAACACTCCAAGGTATAAGATGCTAGAGGGCAGTATAATAGTGTTGTAGTACAGGGATTGAGAAAGAATCCAATAGCTCTGTGAAGTTGGCACCTCGAGTTGCGAATTTTTAAAAGAACAATATCTCATTCGTTTGTCCATCGTTAGTCCACGTTTGCCCAGGAAAAATTTTCGTTTGCCCACCCTTGGTTCAAAAGTTATTGAACAAAAACTTTTTTTGAAAAAATAAATTCCGGTTCTTCCCATATTTTCGCAAGGTTTAATGTTTTTTGCACTTGAATGGACTTTATCGTTAGCTGATCCAATGAACTCGATTGTCCAGGCAAAAGTTTCGTTTGTCCACCCCCAGATCAAAAGCTATTGAACAAAAACTTTGTTCTGGAAAAAGTAATTTCGGTTCTTTCCATATTTTCGCGAGGTTTATTGTTTATAACACTCGAATGGACTCTATCGATAGTTGATCCAGTGAACTCGATTGTCCAGGCAAAAGTTTCGTTTGTCCACCCTCAGATCGAAAGTTATTGAACAAAAACTTTGTTCTGGAAAAAGTAACTTTTGTTCTTTCCATACTTTCGCGAGGTTTAATGTTTATGATACATGAATGGACTTTATCGTTAGCTGATCCAGTGAACTCGATTGTCCAGGCAAAAGTTTCGTTTGTCCACCCTCAGAGCAAAAGTTATTATTGAACAAAACTTTGTTTTGGAAAAAGTAATTTTTGTTCTTAATATGGTATTCACACGGGCCTTGAAGATACTGTAGATGCTGGAGAAGGTATGCCCAATATTTTGCTAAATAAAATACAGAACCCTCTTTTACACCGCCCTAAACTACTTGACCGCACATTTTATTAATCTAGCCCGTACGGCGCGTGCGTGACTAACACAAGATTACTCGTTAACCCAAAAACCATAGTGGGACCTTAAGTACCGTGATATTAATGATAAAATTAACCTTTTCTTCATTTATATCTTTTCTCTAAAGAAATATTTTTTGTGTTCCGCTTGATTTAATTACTGACGTTTTAGGAACGCTATTCAAGTTTCGTTTGAAAAGGTATAAAAGGTTTTATGTATGGATTTTAACGGATGGAATTTTATATCCATTTTGTTGCTTCTTAAAAGGGCTGTTTTAAGACTTGGCTTAGTATATGCCTGACTATATTACTGTTACGAGTTACGGGACTCGAATTAAAATGCCGCTGGAATTACTATATAATTTATTAGAACTATACAAACACGTATAACCAAGGTACAAATATAACCGGACGCAATAAGTTCAAATTTAATCCACAATTCAATAACTGACGCAAAGTTCGTCACTAATTGTACACACGTCTTGCCTCGCTTGTGTTATCGCTTTGACTGATTCGGCCCTCCGTTCGGGCATTGTTTTATACTAAAACTATACAACTATGCGTTAACCAACTACCATGTATTTAATACACACAACCATTGATGTAACAATATTATTGCTACATCAATGCACACAACATATATATTCTTTTGTTCATTGTTCAAGTCAAATTAACAGTGTAGCCTTGGAGAAATCTGTGATTATACAGGGAGGTGTAATCTTTGACATTAATTATTATGGTCTAATTTCGAGCACGGGCCACCACTAGTTATTATTATTAGTTAAGTTAGTAGTAGTTAGTTAAGTTAGTACAACGAAGGAACTTCACTGAACTAATTTAAAGTTAAATTGAAAAAAAAAATACTACCCATTTTCATTTTTACTGTACATTCTTTTTCGACAGCAAATATTTTCTTACAACAAAAAAATAAATAAATTTCGTAATTTTCGCATGCTTACTTAACTTTCCTTTCAGGTTTTAAATTCTTCCTAATTACTTAAGAATTCCAAGCAATAAAACCTTACAAGATTATTCCAAAACTGTATCAGTAATTACTGTCCAAAATTCTCGAGCGACGAGCGCGTAAAATAATTAATTTGGTTACCTTTTGAATTCACCGCTTAAAATATATTGCAAAAACAGCCATTTCACAAAAGACAATAAGAGACTAGCCGTATATGGCAAAACGGCAGTGTTACTGTCAACTCCAACGGCCATATTAGGTGCGCGGGCGCAAGAACCAAAGTATCCGACGCTGACAAATCACCGGGCAATTTGTTATCTGTTTCTCAAAAAAGCTTAGCCACAGGTTGTGCTTTGAAAGTTTTCAAACTGATTAAGGCTTTTATCAGGTCGAGCGATTACGTCAACTTTTACGAGCGGAGAAGTGTTGCCACATATAATACTTACCTACAACTAAATCGACTCTTAATGCAAGTAATAGTTTTTCAGACTTTATTATTTTAATTTTAAATGATTCTCCCATATTATTTCCTTAAGTTTTCGCGACTAGTATCTTATACTAATATATAAAGCTGAAGATTTTGTTTGTTTGCTTGAACGCGCTAATCCCAGGAAGTACTGGTCAGATTTGAAAAATTCTTTCAGTTTTAGATGGCCCAGTTATCTAAGAAGACTATAGGCTATATAATATCATCACGCTAAGACCAATAGCAGCGGAGCACCAATGAAGAATGTTTCAAAATCGGGGGGTGTTTTAACTTTTTTTTTAACTATTCCACGCGGACGAAGTCGCGGGCAGAAGCTAGTAATGAATATACAACAATGAAGAGCTTAAGGTAAACAATGTCGAATAAAACCTACATACATACATGTATGGGTATCTACACATCAATCAGTTCGCCTAATGCCTTATACAGATAATATATGCGCTTGCGCATAGAATAGACGACACACGAAGCGAACGTTCATTCAATCTTTCATTTATTCACTTAGAAATTTGCATTTAGGTTTATAATTAGTCCGTGCATGAACGGAGAAAGAATACAATTTCCTGCGGTCAGGCGGCCTGACGCGAGAGACGATAACACCACCCACAGTCAGGTGGTAGGGTACTAGCCCGTCTGGATGGCTACTAGCCCTGGTCTAAAGTATGCCGCCATAACAACCTATGTTGTGTTCCGGCATTAATGGCCAGGCTCCAGTCTCCTTTAAGAGAGCGGAAGCACATTGGTCGCGCCTTCGATGTGACAAATGTCCATTGGTGATGGTAACCGCTTTCCATCTACTTTTCTGTGTACACAGAATAGGAAGTAAAATTAAATTTTGACTTATATGACCTTCAAAGAGTATTCTCCAGTAGAACTTATTTTGAATAAAAACTTTTGAAATTGAATTTGAATATTTATTTATGGAAAACCTACAGCTGCTACATTTGATTAGATAACTATAATTAACTCAATAGAGCCAATGACAGGTTTTCACGAATAAGCTACTGCTTAAAAGTAACACGCAGACGTAAAAAAAGCACAATATATTATTTATCATAATTATATAACCAATTCAATAAAAGTAATTTTGATTATTTATAATTAATAATGAGCAAGCTATTTTACATAGTATTAACGCTTTAAAACTAGAATATACAAACAACCAGTATATACGAGTAAAATATTACAAAAAAAATTACACGTTTGAAATGTTGATGAGCAGCTGCACTTGTTGGTGGAATATTTGAAAGCTGCACAGGTTTATTAAGTTTTGTAGACTTGACGTAATGCATATAACGAAGATGATCGAGAGTTTTCACAGATTTCGGAGCATTATAGACTGCCAATAAGGTTTGAGTTCCACTCTCTAATAATCTCTGGGCCGAAAAATTGACAAATATTTATAATCATTGATTTATTGATAGTTCATCAACTATGGCGCGTTTTCGACCGGAGGCACCGGTTGACCTGAAGTGATGCTGTGACCGCGCGTTCTCCGCCCTCTATCTCGAAAACGGTTCAGCGTATAAAAAAATTTTAAACATAATTTGTAGAGAATTTTGTATTCTACAATATTGATAATAAATACAAATAGCAAAAAACCAATAGGAAATGAGATATTTACAAAAAAGCGCAAAAAACGATTTTTGTGACCTTTGACCTTGAAATTTAATAGTTGCTTACACCCTACCATATGTAAGTTTTGAGACAACCTTTAGGGTGTCAATATACAGGTATTTGCAGACTTACAGCTGGGTATCTCGAATTCCGAGGTGAACTTACTATAATGACTGGACTAATATGTAAAATAAATGCAATCATATATTTCCTATTAAAAGTAAATGATGTATATTCATTTTCTCATCTACTTCAACACATCTTTTTTCGACAACGCAGGGGGAGTACCTTTCGTACAATAACGGGCCCTTTGTGGGGGTTAGACCTTATGCGGATTAAGCGCCGCACGGCTTATGGGGACTCTGATACATCGTCTCAACTACACGACTAAACCTCAACCTGCCTCCAATATGCGCTTCAGTTGGAAGAATATGAGGTTTCGAACGTAGTTACACCCATGTACAGCGCATCAAGGGTTGAATCACCCCGGGAAGCAGAATGACCCACTTCACCAACAGAAGTTAGATCGACCGCATTCCCAAATGCTGGTGGACCTCTGTGATCTATTACAACACATGTCTCAAATACAGAGAGGTGAAACATATCTCGAAATTTATCTATGGTCATACATTTGCAATTATAATTCTATTACAAACTTAGATATGTAGGAAATGGGCATGTTATGTAGCTTGTTTACGATATATCGTATTACTGGAGCTTCCCACGCGTCTTCGCTCGTGTGAGCATTAAATCTGTATCACACTTTCCGGGATTAAACGGATCCTGTATTTATTCCCGTTGTCGAAAGTAGAGTCGTGAAATGAAAATGTTCGTCAATTTAAAGTCGACTTTTGCTTGCCAGCATTTTAATAAAAATATAGAAACGTGAAAGAAGAAAATTGCAATGTTGACAATAACAGACGCTAAGATTAACTAAAAGAAACAAAGAGGATATATCATTACGTTTAACATAAGTATTAAAACCAATAAAATGATTTTACATGACTAAACAATCAAACAACTTTAATCTAAATAATTTTAAACTTTATAGTCAAATATATTTTTTTGTGGAACAGTCCGTTCTATGACTTAGTTTAAAAAGTAACAAAGTGCTCGTGACACGTTAAATGAATCAATTTAAAAACTGGCGAACATTTTCATGACACTACTGTACATATTTACATTTAAACTTTATAATATAATAATTGATTAAAGCTATTAAGAAATCAAGGCCTTGATATACAAATTACTTTTAGTGCACCGAAATAGTCATTTTGATACAGAATTATAAATAATATAATCTTCAATAATAAACTAAATTAATTTTTATATGGACATTACACCATGGAAAAACAATACAGAAATTGACAAGCCCAATAAGAAACGTAACCCATAAAAACGTAAATATAACGTAATTTACGTAAAGTAAAAACTTTTCAATCCTGCTTTTATAGAGGGTGACACAAGATGTCTTCTCTTTTTACGAATTCAAACAAAACTATTTTTTTTTTTATTTTTTTTTATTTAATTGTTTTTGTTTTAATTTTACATTCCTTTGGGTTTGGAATATAACAAGTATAGTATACAAGTCTAAAATAATAAATAAAATAATTGCAGTAAAAACATGGCGACATTCGACATTGAGACAATTGTCATTATCATTCAATGATGTTATTTAATTTTATGGGAGCACATTTTTTGTTCAAGGTGGGAATATACAGGATGCTCATCACTCTAGACTTATTTCATATATTGTTCATTTTATTAATGTGTAAAAATATTAAATTCAAATTATAAAAATGAATTTAATTTCGGTTTTTGCTGAATCTTTATCAAAAAAAAATTTCATTATGTATATTATACGAGAACTCTTATACCATCCAATACAAATATGTCCTACGTACAGTTTCAATCTCTAAAAAGAACGCATATATATCAACATTCATGAAAATCGATTCATACATAGTAGACTTTGAATATGAACCAAAAAATACTCCTAAACTTTCAATGATGCATGCCGACAATAGTAAAATAAGTAATATTTTAAAAAGCTCTAAAACACTAACATATTATTGGTAAGCTTACAAACAGTAAACCAAATAATCTAAGAGACATTGAATTTAAATTAAAAAAAACTGGCAACATTGCTGCTAAAAATAAACGGAAATAGATACAGCCTATAGGAGAAACAATTATAAATTCCAAGCGCGCCACAACAACCGAGTGCAAATGGAACAAAATACCTAAACAAATTGCTGCCAGCTTGAGAGAGTCCAGTTTTTGCACTAATTCGGCATACCGAAATAAACATTCCAGACTCCTTAACAGAATCGGCAAAAAGCGGTGGCACTCGGCCGTCTTCGGCGAAAACCGAGTGATTTCAAATATGGAATCGTAAAAACCGTTGTGAAACCGAGACGCGAATGTATTCATATTCAGAATGTTACGAGTAATCGTTTTGGATGTGCGTTTTTTTTTTAAATAGCTTTTTCCTTATTACTGCCAACGTTAAATTATGTGCATTCAATATTACTACCATGTAGAATTACTCGCTAAGTACTGGCTGTTTATATGTTCAACCATAACTTTTTTAATGAAATTGAAATTACATATTCTACACGTGGCTCTAGTCCAGTGTTCCGCAAACTGTTTGTGTTCAAGGTACATTTAGGGAAACGAAAATTTTTGAAGGTACACCACAAAATTTTTTTTTTTTTTTAAATAATATTAACCAACATTTATTTATTAATCATCGAAACAATATTTATTATTCATCAACAAACCTAAAGTTTAAATTGCAGAAAAGGTATTCAATGCGAAACATGGGTATTTTTCTTACCCTTATATTATTTACTAAAAATAAGTTTATAAGATAACCTTCTTTTGCCGAGGCACACCAATTAATGACCACAGTACACCAGTGTGCCCCGGTACATACTTTGCGGTACACTGCTCTAGTCCATACTTCTCCAGCCAATCAATATCCACTGATGGACGTAGGCTTCCCTCCTTTCTTATCTATCTTGCCGGCTGGAGAGTCTCCTACAAGTTAACCGAGACGGGATCTCCACTCCAGGATACGTTTGCTCCATGGGCCGTCGCTCCTGCGACAGACGTGACCGGCCCACTGGCACTACAACTTGTCAGTTTTTCGAGCTATAATGGTTACCTTGATTCTCTTACGCACATTGTTGATTCAATCCTCGAGAATGGACTTATGTCCATACATACTTTTTAATAGCAATTGCTAGTAGGCTGCTTTCGCTGAAAGGTAATCACGTAATCTGATCAGTTTGGTGCCAATATTTATTGCAAGCCGATGCTAATATTTTGCAAGTGTCTTATAACCCCTTTCTTCTTGAGTAATCTATTATACGCGCTAATCTTTTTGTTCACGCCGCCGTTAGATGCCATAAAACCTTATTTCCTCTGTTCCTATTTCATGAGCATTCTTAGAAGCCATTAAGCCGACAAGTTAAGGATTTCAAGAACCAGTGAGCTAGGAAGCCATGCCTGATTTACAAATGAATGGGGGTCGGACAGTCGGGAAATGCGCCAGTCGTGTTCTGACTGCGAACAAAACGATACCTAGTGCACTTTCGATAACGATGAACTTCGCGCGATTTATGTGATAACGATTTTCTGCCCTACGGTTTGGTTTTGCTTTTTCGGTTATACTTGTAAGAACTGTGAATGACATGTGTGTACTTCTAATAAACTTTCTGATAATTCCATCGGCATTTTCAAATTTACATATAGCAAATCTCCTACAAATTCGTAACAATAGGTCGCTCGATTTCGTTTTTCAATAAAAATGCTTAGGTATTCTACAAAAAGACATTTTAGGTTAAGGTAAAAATCAGGGCAAAGCAAACAACGCTAGGCCAATTTCACCGGACGATAAAATCCAACCCAAATATGCCAACCCGTTTCCCGGCCAGACTGTAAGTCCACGAGCCGTAAAAGTGACCTCGTAACCTAACAAAACGCCGTGGGGTACCCACGTCAGGGATGGATTGACCCACTTCGCAAAATGTCAGTTTGGTTCATGGTCTGATAACTGCAAAGACAGCATGGTCTAATATGATATATCATCACGCTAAGACCAATAGAAGCGGAGCACCAATGAAGAATGTTTCAAAATCGGGGGGTTTTTTTAACTTACTTTTTTTGACAGTTCCACGCGGAAAAAATCTCGGGCAGAAGGCACTACCGCAGGGATATATTTTGTGCCTTCAAATTATGTGTTCGGCTTCCATAGGTATTCTGTACCTAATTAGCACACAAGCATAAAATACATAATATTCATTGTCATTTACTTAGACGAATACATTTTAGTCACCAATTAATACCATCAACAAACCTGACCCGATGTCATTACATTTTCCTTCCCCGAAGACATTACAATGTCTTTTTACTGCCATTGGACCCCATAAAAGCTTTTATAGGGAACCAAGTGAGCAATCAGTGTTTGTGTGACAATATAATCGGGCGGGGCGAAGCCGGAAGGGTGTGCCCTAAGACCTACCATAAACTTTATAGGTCACTGTTACGTTCATGTAAGGCCGGCGCCTTGAACAAAATGTCAGATAGTTTGGTAGCTATTGTATTGGCCCTTAACAAAAAAATGTATTATAGCAATTCTATAACAACAAAAAATATGAGTTTTTTATCATTGCCTAAATCGAGCAAATAGCAGACGGCCTATTTGACGGAAGGGGTCAAGTATCACCATCGCCTATGGACGTTTGCAACATCGGAAGTAATGTCATCGCGTTGCCTACCTAGGATGGGATAAGTGTGATAAGAAAGGAGATAGAATAGAGCGGGTATCATAAAAGGAATAGAAAGAATGGGATAGCGGATTGGAACGAAAAGTCATTGGCAGCCTAAATATAGAACACTCCGTGAGAGTTACTGATTTATGCATTTTACATAGAATCCTCAGGCCATGAACCTCCAATAACCTCAAATAATGAGGTCTCAATCGCATAATTAACTCTTCGAGTGATTAGGCGGCTAGTGTCGAACTTGGATATAGCAGTTCCAAACAAATTTTTATTTCCCTTTAGTATGGGATGCGTCTTGCATGGATACTCTGGCGGCGTTCCATTTTTCAGCAACTAGCATATCTGCTGGTACAGCTGCTGCATAACAAGAGGCTCTAAAACTCCGCAAATATTCCGCCATCGGAAATTGTTACTCATTTGCGGTTTTTGGGGTCGAGACCGTGGGACCATGGGAGCCTGAGGCGCACAAACCTTATTAAGACATAGCGAAACGCCTGGTAGACGTCTCAGGTGACCAAAAGACTAGTCTATACCTCGGACAACGCATTAGGCGTTGCCATTCAGCGATGTAATGTAGCCAGTCTTTTGGGCACGTTCCACAGGACAGCGGTCTGGCAGTAGATTTTATAGTTTAATTGTAATTTGTATATATATATATATATATATATACATATATATAATTAATTGTAATAATATTAATTTAATTGTATAATTAAAGCCCTATAAATTTATATCGAACTGAACCACACAACACAGGATTATATAAATAAATAAAACTTGATCGTATATAGGAACTTACCACGATAGCGCCGTTTCTTCCCGTACTTGTCAATGTGGCTCCAAACCATTGATTTGACTTCTCGTCTATCTGGCGACCCTGTCTGTCTGCATTATTGGCTGAAAATAAAGAAAAATAAATTAAATAGATTGACTAAGATTTATTGATAAGATTTGCTAAGGATGTCCCTTCACTTTCGAATTAATGCAGCAGAAACAAAGGTGAAAGAGAGTTACAGATGAGGGAGTTGGTACTGAATCTTTTGATACGGGTGTGTGTATTTGTCGAAATTTTATCAGAGCCAGCCTCAAAGAAAGAATTTAAGACGACGAAAAATATGTAATTATTTTATTTGGAATAAATTAGAGTAAACTAACTGTTAACAAAAAACTAATATAAAATAAATTGTCCTGAAAGGGGTATAAGTCTCGGTATACTCGTAATGCTGACTTAAACCACCGGTGATCTTCCGCTGAGCCCTTAAGGTATCATCGCTGTAGACATTACACTCAAAAAAGAGGTTAGTTTGTTAGCCAATTCATTATTAGAAATTATAAAATAATTTACGAGTATTGTACCCTTAAAAGAAGATGTGACTGACATGGGCCCCGTTCCATTAGGGACTCACAACGACCACCTTCACGACCGCGAATTTTCCCGTTCCACTTGCTTGCCGGCGTTACAATCGTAAACTCAAGTGGAACGGTTGTTTGACCCACCGCTTGACGTGGGTCGTTGTGAGCGTTGTGTAATCGAAAATTATGACGTCATTGGTGACGCTTTCACCACGACCATTACGACCGTAGTCGCATTGTGGACCGGAGTATTTTGGGCGTTGTTAGCTACTAATGGAACGCTCTGATGATGGCAATGTGAAAACTCCCAAAAATATAGAGAAAAAACGATGATAGACTTAAATGCCACTATCAATTGCCTTGATTGATTTTCTTTATATATAGTCATTTATAACACGCCAATTGCGATCGAGTATTACATACATACATAACCTCACGCCAGGTCCCTTGCGGGGTAGGCCCGAGTATTACATTATATATATATATATATATATATATATATACATACAGAGTATTACATAACCAAGAATAATGACCACTATAACTTAATATAAGAGTAAAGACATTCATCTCCGAACAGAATTCAATTTTGTAAGAGCAAAAATGCTAACAGTGATAAATGCACTGCATATCGAGATGGCAGTTCGTGTCCACTGACTTTTTATTATAGACATTATATGGACTTCATTTTACATATATGTATTTATTATTAATATTATGACTGTTTATAATTTATTATCGTTGTGACTGTTCTATCACTATCTGTTCTTGTAATTTTTGTACATCAAATATGGTAGAGTTTTGTCAAAACATTATAAACTTTAAGATCAATATATTATACATTCTACAATATAATCTCTTAAGGAATTAAGGAATACAAAGTCGGCGATTTCATTTTAAGTTCATTACAGACGGTATTTGATGGAGGAACAAAAGAATGAACGGACGTACACCCCTTATTAAAGTGTTGAACTGACTGTAGAATTCTTCTTGAAAATAAAGTATAGCCTTTTTTCCGCCTTTTTTCCAATAATACGTAGTTTATTTTCTTTTCACATTTGTATTTGTGTATATGATGTTATTGGGTCAAGGGTATGGAGGTTGGCACTGAAAATCAGTGCTATATCGGAAGTTTTTAAAATTTCGATGCAGCACAATGTTAAATTGCCAACTTTGTTGACTAAAAACTTGACGTACAAACCTTATTTATTTAACTATTATTTATTAACCTTATTTTTCGTGTAAAATTTGTTGTGAATGTATTATGTGTTTTTTTATGTATAGCGTCGTATTTTTTTAAGTCCATAAATCTTTTTCTTTCATTCTCTTTCACAAAATAATATTATCGTTTTTATCTTCCTATTAAATTTAAAAGTATCATAATGTAAACTGTTGCTGCTTTAAAAAAGGAAATACATTTTTAGGCAAATTCCTTATGAACGATTTTTTCAGAGCTTAAATTCACGCCAGGAATGTACAATGTTTAGCTGATTATTTTTACGATTTTACAACAAAAGTCAATCGTTGAGAAAACCGGTGTGTAAAACCCACTTAGCCGCCCTGGACCAGTATGGAGGATATATCGTTCGTACCCCTAATGTCCACAGGCGACGCTAACCACTTCCCATCCACTACTGCACTCCAGGAATAAAAGGCAAAATGTAAAGTCGTAGTACAATGTAAACAGACCCGAGGCGTGTCTCGTCCCCATCAGATAGCGGAGTACAACTTACAACCCGATCCAATGGCAAACCAAAACTTAAGACTGCCCAAATTAATTATTACTCGACCAAAGACTATCATTATTTTCAATTGTTCAGTTTAATGCTCTCTCTCTACAAGCATGCTCTCTTACTCATAATACTATAGCTACTATGTTAATAATTATCTCTGGACATATGCAAAAATGTCCAAGTTTCAGATAAATTACTTTGACGTATCCGTCGATAAAAAGAAAGAAAGAAAAAAACGTTTATTCGGTCTTCACGTAGCGAGACACATTGAAAACAAAAAAATGAAATAGGTATTAAACTATGTAGGTATATATATAGTATGAATAATAATAAATCACATACATAGATTTACACATAATACATAGGATAACTATAAACATAATAGTAATTAATACTGAGAAAGTTAGTGAAGAATATTATGGGGATATAGATAACTGACAATTAATTGAATTGAAGAAGAATTTCATAATATAAATTATAATTAAAAAATACATTCATTTTCTAGCGTCTTCTGTTATGATTTCCTGACAAAGGCACGAGAATCGCTCGCAAAACCGAACTTATGCCTGCTCAGCTACAAGAGAAGCTATATACTCGTAAATGTCCACTGGTGTTATATGTGTAGGAGAATTGGGTCGAGATTTGCAGATCTGGCTTCTAGCGCCAAGGGTTTCAGTAGGAATAATTTCGTATTCGCATTCTGAATTCAACTATGAATAACACTTTTTAAAATTAATTTTAACGAGTCTTTAAATCTCGTATAACCATTAATATAAGTCGTGGCTAGCGCACGCGCCTCTGAATCGAAGGGCGCGGGTTCGATCCTGACCGGAACGCATGCACCTCTTAGTCAGTTTTTTGATCTAATGTGCATATTGTTATAATTACCACGTGCTAACAACGGTGAAGGAAAACATCGTGATGCAACCTGCACATCGAGATAACCGATGTGTCAAACCGGCCAAGCCGACTTGGACAAGCGTGGCGGGTATACTGTCGGTTTTCCCTATAATGGGAGGCCCAAGCCCAGCAGTGGGACATTTATGGGCTGGTATTATATTATATAACTATTATAAAAACAGTGAGTCAGTCAAAGATAGAAAACGTAAAAAGTATAAGTTTACATAGCGCATATTATATTATTCGGCACTGTGTTTTTACGCCAAATTTTATATATATTTTGAGATGCTGTCCTATATGGCAAAACCAAAATATTATAAAAACTTTGGATAATGTTATTCGGTACTCGCTCTCATCGATTTTCAACATTCCCTTTGATGACCGTACATGGACCCAAGCCTCCCTACCAATAAGGTATGGAGGTTTGGGTATACGCAAAATTTCTGCAGTTTCTTTACCCGCCTTTCTATCCTCAGTGTACAGTACAAAGGACCTCATTGGTGAAATATTAAATCCGTCACTCGGTGACTTTGATGTCCTGTATTTGACTGAGGCCAGAAATGCTTGGTCTATGGCCTGCCCATATCAAAATTTACCCATAAATCTAAAGTCACAGAAGCTATGGGACGGCCCGCTTTGCTCATTGGTGCATAAAAATCTTTTGGATACGTGTGCCAATGAGACGGAGCGTGCTCGTCTCCTAGCTGTCTCGCGTTGGGAGTCTGGCTTGTGGCTACAGGCACTCCCCTCGGCGAATTTAGGTACTTTTCTAGACGATAACACGTTTAGAATAAGTGCTTGCATTCGCCTAGGGGCGGCCTGTGTCGTCCCACACCGCTGTCAGTGCGGAGATAAGGTCGAGCGCCTCGGTCACCATGGGTTATCGTGCATCAGGAGTGCCGGTAGAATTTCACGTCATGCAACACTTAATGACATAATCCGTCGGGCTCTTGTCACCGCCGGGGTACCTACCGTCCTAGAACCGAACGGCCTGTGCCGCGACGATGGCAAGAGACCCGATGGTATGTCATTGGTGCCCTGGAAGATGGGTCGCCCCTTAGTATGGGACGCGTCTTGCGTTGATACTTTGGCAGCGTCCCATCTTCCAGCTACTAGCATGTCTGCCGGTACAGCTGCTGCACAACAGGAGGCCCTAAAACGCCGCAAATACTCAGCCATCGGAAATGGCTACATATTTGCGGCTTTTGGGGTCGAGACCCTGGGACCATGGGGG
Source organism: Dendrolimus pini (assembly GCA_949752895.1). Lineage (NCBI taxonomy): Eukaryota > Metazoa > Arthropoda > Insecta > Lepidoptera > Lasiocampidae > Dendrolimus > Dendrolimus pini. The sequence goes on from OX457128.1 coordinate 2,442,806, forward strand.
CCTGAGGCTCACAGACTTTATCGAGACATAGCCAAACGTCTGGTGGATGTCTCACGTGACCAAAAGACTGGCTTATACCTTGGACAACGCATCAGCATTGCCATTCAGCGAGGCAATGTGGCCAGTCTTTTGGGCACGTTTCCGACTGACAGCGGTCTGGAACTAGATTTTATGGTTTAATTTTAGTTTGTATTTATAGCTTATTTTTAGTTTAATTTATTTATAATTTAGCGTTTAGTTAAATAAGAAAGTAATTTTCGAATTTATTATCGCCTAAAAAGCAAACGCTGCATAATTTTGGTACTTTTTTTATTATATGGAAGTCAAATATTTGAATATACATGGGTGAATTTCTCAAGTGGGCCTTCAAGACCAAATCACAAATCAAACAAAGGAGTATCAAGGTCGAGTTTAACGAAAACAGTGATAAATCTTTATTAGCTCAATATACAGGTAATCGCTTAATAGTTCGCGGATAACGAAGGCTTTCGTAAATGTGATAAATGACAAAAGGCATTCAAATTACCCAATATCTCAGAAACTAATCAGTGGATAGTTTTCAGATACATTTTTATTTAAAGTATTTTTGTAGCTCTACAACCTCAATTAACATTTCATGTGTTATTTATCTTTCTTGGTGGTCTTCTTCCTCTTGGTCATTTCAGGCGGCGAGGAGGTTGGGGCCTCGGAAAACCTATTTGCCCCGGCTTCTACTCGACGGCAACTAATCGTCAATGGGGGGGGGGGGAGTTTTGGAGCCATTGGAACCTTCCTAAAGGTGGTCTCTCAACGGCGTTGCGTTGGCTTCGTCTGGGGCTTATTTAGACATTCGTTGGCGTTCGGTGGCCATCTCGGGCTTTGGGTGGCCATCTGTGGCTTCTGGTGGCCTGTCAGCGGCTTTGTGGACTTCGCGACCTCGTAACGTCACCCTGATCAAGTGACCGTATGAGATTTCGGGGGATCGTAAGTTATTGATTACACAATACATTCATCTCATTTTTGATCTAGCTTTAGAATTGTACTCGTCAATCTTCAAATATAAAATACTTTTTGTTACGCGACTTTAATCCCTCATCATCACATGCCTATGCCACCTCAGTCTTCGACCTCTCAATTTTTCAGTCACGGGTGCAACTTTCAAAGATCCCTAAGATCTCATTCCTCACCTTATCCATTCTTGTAACATCACCCATCCAGAATTACTAAGATTGTTACAGTCAAACATCGAAGCTCTGGCGCTCCTAGGTTTGACTAGTCAAATCTATGGTCTGACATAAAGTTTTAGTCAAAATCCAAATAAATGACGTTTTTCTGCCTTTGACTAACGAATTTTTGTCTAACCTAGGAGAGACTAATTTATATAGTCATTGATTGTATGTTATGACATGTAACAAGTGCATTACGAACCGATGTTTGACCGAGTCTGCCTTAGTCGCTTCTAGGATCGACTAGGCAAAGCCCGAAACAGATTATTGTATTATTTTACGTTCGACGATTGACTAAAAATACTTTAGTCATAGGCCGAAATTGGAATTTATTTCGGGTCTTGTCGAAGGGCCTTGGTCAAACCTAGTCATTCCGGGAAGGGACTGCATATCAACCTTTGATTATAACGCATACACTGTTCTAAATGCCATGCATTCCAAATCCAATAAGTATGAGTCATGGTCTCCTATTGGTGAGACTGATGTCGACGCAATTAGTAAGTGTCGGGCCCATTAGCTGACCGTCTAATACTTATGCGTAAGCAGAGTAATAAAAAATAGAAGAAAACCCAACATGTTTTGATATGTAGTAGCCGACAAGACAGGCTTGTCATCCTGTACAGGGATCATTAAAAGTGGATGGTATATTTAGTATAGAAAATTGCTCAACATGAAAAATCAGTGGCCAGTAAAGTTATTTATTCTTTTAAATTGAAATAATCAGATACATTTTTTGGAAAAATAAGAATCGTTTCAAAATAAGTTCGAATTTTAAAATATAAGAGCTTTTGTGATGGTAAGATAAGTGTTAAAATTAACATTGCCATCTACTTTTGAAGTTGGTATTACAAGACAGTTAAGAAGTAATAATCTTTATTTTATATTTAAAATACAACCACCCGTCACAACTTTTTTCAATATATTCTTATACTGTATGTCTTTGAAGACCACTGACCATAAAAATGCCCCGGACTTTTGGAGGGCTTGCGTGGGGCTATGGGAAAGCCAATACGTAGAGGCCCTTTGACAAATTTAATATAAATGTGACCTGACACTGACTGGCGATTATCCCTGTCTACACCATATAATAATGTACCCAAGGACAAGCCCCGGCCAGTGTAGAACTATTTTGGGAAATGAGGTCATAAAGTACCGGGCTAATGGGATGAACTACTAGTGGTACTAGGGGTCTGGGAATATGGGGACTATGGCGTTTGCCCGTCGCAATGTTTAGGGAACATGGAAAAATGGGCAGACGGTGACTCGCCACCTGCATGGACCCCAAAAAATGCCATAAAAGACAGGGGCAACATGGCTGTGAGTGGCTAAGGAGTGTAGAGTGGTGAGCTGCAGGTTCACCGAAGCTACTTCTGACATGATGCCATTTATCACTTCCACCCCTGGAGCTTGAGACTTAGCTCTAGCGATCTCCACTTCGTGCCGGCTGGATAAGTCAAGAACGGAGGCGGGGCCTTTTGGCCCCCGGAGTCAGGTACGAGGTATCGCTACTCACCTAAGGCTTCGCCACCAAGCGCCCCTGCGGCATATTCTTATTATTAATATTAACAACTAACCATTTTGAACCCCTAAAACAGACAAGACATCAACAAATAGAATCGCTACATTACTCTGTTTTTTAGTTTCCAACTGTACCCAATCGCTATTAAAGCCTACCCGATTGAGATTAGGTGTACAGTGGGCAAGAGACAGGGGGGAGGGAAAGCGGCGAGGGTACAGGGGGGCGATACGACGGTCATTAACTCATTAACGACTGTTGTCATTACGACAAGAGACATGCAATATCTCGAGTGAAACGAGTGTGTGGTCATCCTAGTTAAATAGATTTGTTTTCATTTAAGGTTTAACAATGACTTACGGGTAGCAACAACATTGTACACGCATCTAGATATACTGGCAGTCGTAAAACATAGTGTTACAAAATGGGCCACCTGCATATCTGTAAACAAAGCACATTTATTACCAGTCGGTGTTTGAGCTAATAACATTGAAACGCTTTTATGACCGTCTTCTTTTGTTTACTTTGTGTTTAAAATTTGTGATTGGAAAAACAGCACATTGTGTATTGTAATCTTTATGGTAGTCATTAGCCAGGTGTGTTTCTTAGAAATTCAGTCCACACGGTCGAGCAGACACTGTCTGTTGTACACTATAAAGCAATGCCCCAACGGAGGGGTGAGTCGAGCGATAATCACAAGCGAAGCAAGACGTGTGTACTACATTCGGTAATCTATTTAGTGACGGACTTTGCGCGTGCTTATTATATTTGTACCTTTGTTATACGTGCTTGTATAGTTCTAATAAATTCTGTAATAATTCTAACGGAATTTTAATTCGAGTCCTGCAACTTTTAACAATAGCATAAACTTCCACTTAATTTTGATACTTGTCATGTTTATCATTCGAATCTGCGAAAACAATCTCTTGAGGCCCTCAGTACCATACATGATAGTAATACCTAATAATTTACTATAAAACGACAAGCACTTTGGGCACAGATGCAACGAATACGTCATGCACTTCCGTTGCATACGCTAGTAATTTGTTTTATACGTCGTGAGTGCCACCCGAATATGTCTTAACTCACAATTTATCTGCACGGATACTCTTAATGCCCTTCCTTATACGTAATAATGGTTCATCAGAAATTATGGCTCGTCGAAAATATCAACGCTTATTATAATGTATCAAGCATGTTGTAAGGGACTAGTTTGTGCCCGCGGTTTCGCTTGAATTTCACTTAACTGTAACTGTAATGTCTATTTACAGAGTCATATTACGTAAGAATATCCTTCAATTTAGGTTTTCTGGTAAATAATATTTGAAACTAAATAATAAAAGTATGTGTCATAGAAATAACAGTTGATTTTATTCTATGAATTTTAAAAATGCGATTTCCGCTTAATATCAATCCTACGAGAAAAAATTACAATCTCTTTAATGAAAATGGAGTACAAATAAATTTATAAAATATATACCTACATAGATGAGAATAAACAAATAACTACAGCAATAGAAAAAAATATATAGAAAAATCTATATGCCTGAAATATTTTCCTTCGTGTAAATAGTCTGCTCATCTAAGCAATCATATTATTAATGTATAATTTTATAAACTTCTAAGCATGCTGTGTCTATACATTGAATTTATTTAAATAAAATTACTGAAATACACTATATAGACGATTTCAAACACGGTGCATTTTTTTTAGATTTCTTGTCTGTTTGTTCGGGATTCACGTAAAAACTACTGGGCCGATTTCTATGCGTTTTTCGCTGATCGTCAGCGAATTCTTACACTTAAAATCTACGCTACTTTTTATCCTAGAAATCCCGCGGGATTTTTTCTGGAAATGATTTAAAATTGCCAGATTAAAAAAAAGAATTCCAAAGTGATTTTTTCACTGATCGAGAGCAATTAAAAGTAATAAAATGTGTGGTATTTTTTATCCCGGAAAATGTAGCCGGATTTTTACCAGGAGTGGTTTGTTGTTGTTCGGTTGCATAATAATAAGCTATTTTCACTAAAACGATACTTCGCATTCTTTTAAAAATGCTATGTCCCGGGAATCCTGCGGAAATTTCAAGTTAAGCATTGAAAAGTCAGGGGCATATCCTAGTTTATATATAAAAATTGGTAGGAACCATAGACGTATTTTATATTTCAATATTTACATTGACTCCCCGAACCCCAAAACAAGCCTGTCCAAAACCAATATGAAGAAATGACGGATGACCGGTAATTTTGCTTTTATATTAAGATATTATGACAGCATTCATTTAAGTGTTACGGTGGCCATAATTAAGGCGTATGGAGGATATGGCCACTAATTTTAATGGCCAATGGCCAGAATTAACGAGATAACATCTTAAAATTAATGATCACCCATGATGTGGAAAATTGCATTGTTTCTTCAGGTTGAACTTTTGAAAATTTATCGCTTAATTAATGTAACTAGTTTTAATTCGAGTTTTTCGAACGTAGGTTATGTTTCTTGTGAATTGCTCAATGAATACGTGAATGGATACAAGGGTAATTATTTCGAATGATAATTTCTTAAAATTAAAATATTCTTTGATGACATAATTATACCACATGGCTTGTATTTGTATAAACTTTTATATTCATAGTCCATAAAGTATTAAGAGAGTATATAATTAATGGTATAATTAATTATTCATATTGAGTTAGAGGAAGTTTAAAGGCTTCTTTAAGAACCTTAATGGAGCGCTCAAACTTACACTAACTCACAATACCGTATTTTTTTCATCCTAATGTAATGTTAAGATTGGAAATATGAACAACTTAGTCTACAGTTATATACATTTTTTCTTTTTCAGATATGGTACAGATAAATTTCTTTCGGGACGTTTTTGCGCTTGTAGTAGTGTACTGTCAGCACATAAATAAATAAAGTAGTACTTTTTATATTTCAATTTAATTTATTTTAATTTAGGTTAATTTCTTAATGTAACTATATATACAAAATTAAAACTAAATAACAAAACTTAAAGTTAATTTCAAAAATAAATAAACTAAACCATACTATAAATAAAGCTTTTCTTTTTATATATTTTTATAGGCAGGTACTTAATATGAAATTAATAATATTAAACGATATTAAAATAATAAATATTAACATTAAACATAATTTTTAATGCAAAATTTTAATTTCAAGTTTAGGAGTCTTATAAATATACAAACAAATACTCCTGCAAACGCAAAAACGTCTCAAGCTAATTTACCTGTACATAATATAATTAATTATATGTTTTTGAGGTATTTGAAACGTTTTACTCTTGATAGTTGACTATCAACCTCCTTGCCTGAGAAGTAGACATACAATTTATTTTTTGGAAATCTTTATTATATATTTATTATTACTCAATATGAATAAAACCAACAGTGTTTTTATATTTAAGCGTAATTACAAGTTAGCCTAGAACTAACTTTTAAATTTGTAATTTAAGTAAACTTATTTAAATTATATTCATATATTTGTCGGCCCGATGAATGCGTAATGATATTATACTCTATAACATATAAAATAAGATCTAAACTAAGTGCACCATCTCATTCACAAATAAATTATCAAATAATCAAACATAAGTTTTCGGATAGTTCTGTAAAAAACCAGGAAATAATCAATACAAATGACCATTCGTAGCAATAAATACGTCAAAATTCGAATACTAAACATTACATGCAACATAACTCGGTGAACCATGAAATCGTAGAAAACAAAGACTTTCTGACGTTTTGGTCCGGCGAGCGCGTAATATCTGCTGACATGTCCGAATGCCTATTATGAACACCCTTATATAATATACAGTGTGGATATAACGTCATGGCTGAGCGCCTTCCTGTATTTTCTACCGACATAAAAAGGGTGTCATTATAATGGGAAATGACAGGCGTTTTTATTTAAGAAAAAGACTTATCCAATTGTTTCACGTAGTCAAATATAACGTTACCTTTCCTACATGCTGAATGCCGTATCAATTAATTAAACCATGTAAGTTTACTTAGAAAATTAAAAATGGTTGTTGGTTTTGTAAAAGTTTAATTAGATTATATATTTATATGATTTAATAGATATAACAATCTGTATTTCCAAGGTATTAATGTAATACGTGTATTATGACTGGTCTACCCTGGGGCAGTCCTAGTACCGCGCAGTTCAAAGTAAATTTCGTAAAAGCCGTCTCCAATCCGTGCCATTTATCTCTGCAATTTTCAAGTTCTAATAAACAAATCACAAAGGATATATTTCAATCGCTAAGTGGCAAAGTTTCCTTATCAGCTGAAGGTCTGAAACGAACCTTAAGAAACGGTTACATATTTGTGCTGTTTAGAGTTAACGTGGGCTCCATTAGAAGAAATGTGCAGGGAACTTTTTAATGCTACGCGTGATAAGACGGCTGCTTTATATTTCACATAGCGAATTAACATTGCTTTACAGCGTGGCAGTGCAGCCAGCTGCAGCAGCAAGTTTGAGGCTTAAAGGAGTTTTCTTCCATTAAACCTATGGATTTAGGAGTGGGAAAACAATAGGCAGGGTTGTGTACATTAAAGTTTATATGCACAATTATACAGGTTCTTATACCTAAATGTACATTAAATTATTGAAAATATTTTTTTACATAGTAAAATACATACAGATATGCATAGATAATAATACATGTATAAATATCAGTTAATTAGGACAGATAGTGCTGTTGAACTTTTCTTATTATTTTTATTATTATTTAACTTTAATATTATTATGTTGATCTGCTTTAAAAATAATATGTAAAAATATCTTAAATGCATTGTCACCGCACAGAAATGACGCATGTCACGGTAGGGCGATTTTACTGTTATATCTAAAATTATCAAGGTAAATCAAAAGCTCCCTCACAATTATTACACAAACGGGAAGGGTCTACCAACTACTAATCACCATTACATTAATTACATTCATTACATTTTTTAAAATCAAAATGTACGATGATAAGAAATACCTATTAGGTAATGAAAAGTGAAAAAATGCAGCTGTTTAAATTATTAATGTTAGCTATATCATTTTATCTAAAATATAAATAAATAAATAAAATAAAAATGTATTTATTTCAATAAGCCTATACATGTAAGTTGCTGGGGCTTCCCAGAAAGTAATCAGATGATACTTGTTTCATAAATTTTAAGACTATCAATTCGCTGAATTACAGAGAGTACTTTTGCAAATATTTAAAGAAAATAAAGAAATAAATAAATAGATGGGTTTCGATTGGTTGTGTCCGCAGTGGGCAAGCAAGCAAGCAAGTGTGTGTGTGTGTGTGTGTGTGTGTGTGTGTGTGTGTGTGTGTGTGTGTGTGTGTGTGTGTGTGTGTGTGTGTGTGTGTGTGTGTGTGTGTGCGTGTGTGTGTGTGGTAGTTTGAATGGAACACAAATCCCAACTTATTTGTTTTGAGTCATAAACAAATAAATATAATACAAATGATTGTATGATCTATGATTGTATATACAAAAGAAAGTCGTGTTAGTTACACTGTTTATAACTCAAGAACGGCTGTATCGATTTGGCTGAAAATTGGAGCTTAGAACCAGGAGACGGACATAGGATTTTTCTTGAACTTTTTATTCCCTTGGACCCAGTAGATTCCTGGATGGTTTAGATTTACTTCGATTTTTTTTACTTTGATTTATTTAGATTTTTATTTTTTCAGAGCAGGACAACATCTGCCGGGGCCGCTAGTCTTTTATATAAAAATCCTGTGTCACAATGTTCGTTAACTAATTGACTACACCTGTATTTCCTAAATGTTACCAATCGTTCATGAAAATACGTACAGTCAAGGTGGTTAGGTCCGTCAGTGGGCCAACTCCATACACCTCCCATTACTTCCGTGTTTGAATATTTACGACGACAACACATCAATCAGTCAGTGAAGCTGAAACACCATTGAATTCTGTCTTCGAATTGTAGTTAGCGTTAAATTTCGTTTAAAAAAGGTATAAAACGGACGGTGTATGAACTTACCACATTGACGGACTTCGTCACCTTGACTATATACTCTATTTTACACAGAAACCGGTAGACCAACTCGCGCACGGCCACTCGTATATTTCTAACAATATAAAAGTTCTCCTGATGAAACATAACGAACTACCAATCTATTTTTATTTTGACCTAAATCAGGTAACAAGAGCATTTGCAAGAAATTTTACACCACAACTCATAAAAAAGTCATGAACTCCAACGATATTGTTACGACTTGCAGGACTCGAATTAAAATGCCGTTAGAATTACTATAGAGTTTATTAGAACTATACAAACACGTATAACATAGGTACAAATATAATATCACGCGCAATATCCGTCACTAAATAGATTACCGAATCTAGTACAGACGCCTTGCTTCGCTTGTGGTTATCGCTTGACTGCCTCGTCCATCTACCGAGGCATTGCTTTATACTGCGCAGATGCAATATGTCTTCCCGGCCGCGTAGACCAAATTTCCTAGAATCACACCTGGCTAATGACTACCACAAAAGATTACAATACACAATGGGCTGCTTTTCTAATCACACATTTTAAACACAAAGTAAACAAAAGGAGTCCAAATGCCGAAAAGGTAATAAAATGTGTTTCTACAGGGCTGCAGGTGTGAATTTGTCTTTGTCGGCACCTAGGTCGTAACAATATTATTTTTAAACCTATTTAATTATGTTTATTGGGAGTGATATCATATTTTGATATAGTCTATATATGTTTTGAGAAGCGTATTGAACCTAAAAGCCTAGTAAAATATTGCGCATTCGTCAAAAAATAATTTCCATTACTACGTTTTGCGCTCTAACACGTATTGAAAACTTATAATACCTGCACACACTTCATCCTATTATGATAATTCTTTGACAGGGTGTCAAACTTTGAAATATGCTGCCTCTTACCGTCAGAGAGGCCAAATCCTTGTCAACATTTAAAAATTTACTAAGAAAACACTATTTGTCCACAAATAGCTGTCTGATTAACACAATATAATCATGTTAATACGTTTATTAACTTGTGTATTTTGAAATTTATTATTTTATATGTGTATATATGTGACTATGTATGTAGTATATGTATGTATTTGTATATTTATTTCTTAAATTAGTTTGAGTATTTATGCCTTATCTATTGCCTTTTTCCTGCACCACCTACATCACCGGATTCAATTTTTTTTTATTTAAGTCGCCTGGAAGAGATCGCTTTGAGCGATAAAGCCTCCTATTGTATTGCCTACATAATATTGTAAATATGGTCTGTTTTTGTAATGGTATACTTTGGTGTGCAGTAAAGTGTTATCTCTCTCTCTCTAGGTTTTTAATTTCTACAGCTGTCATACCTCTGAAAACAAACCTTGCAAATCAATCAGTCTTTTTAATAAATCGGGCCACTGTACACAAACAAACAGACCTAAAGAATCAAACGAATTGGTCCGAACCACTTATGGCTAATTGGCTAGTATTAGAGGACATCCCATGTTATTGGTTGATTGATTCGACGTAGGACCCTTAGGTTTCACAATTGAATTGTATTGCGTACGAGGAATAAAATTGAATTTTGAATTAATTGGTAAAATTGAAATTTTAATTAAATTGGCATAGTAAGAAGGCCTAATATTAGTAGCCGAACACAACTGGGCAAAGCTATTGTCAGAAAATAAACGACGTTGACATTTATAAACCGTATTTATTTTTAAAGAGCAAAAAATAACATTAAGAAAAAAGAGAAATAGAAAATAAAAACTAAAATATAAAAAGCCCGGACAATCCCGTTCGTCCGGAGAGAGGATAAAAAAACCGTATTTATTCTGAACTGGTCATAAAAGGCCGTCTGCCTGGCTGCTGAATTCATTAAATAAAAAATAAATAAAAGTAATAATATAGAGGGGGTGGAATTTTTCAGTTATTACTCCCCCCCCCCCGAAAATCTTCAAGATCCGCGACTGAGGCTGACAAAAGAACAGATGGCCGGCCATGACGATTTTACAATAATTCCATTTATACCAGAAGATTTCTTATTCTTGTTAGATCAAGACAAGATATGCCATAGTTCGCAGAACCAACGGCATAGCTTGATAAAATAATACTGAACATGTACCAAAACCCTCAAGATTTCCAACGCCTCTAAATTCGATTACAATGCAAATATTATGGAACTATCTCAAACAATATTGCTGTGAAATTAACCCTTCGTGTATGTCTGTAACCACTTGACATAATTTTATCGACTGGTTTTGGTAGATATTGGATATAAAACATGAATTCCATCACGTTTGTATTGTCAATATTGATTGTATAATGAATGTTTTATTCGTAATGAATAAGTATAGACACTAACTATGAGAATGCTTTAATTAAACAATCTCTATCATTTTAACAGTGACCATTTATTAAATCTAGAATTTTAATATTTAAAAATAAATTTAATATTTAAAAATCAATTTTAATATTCAAATTGATCATGTACTAGCAGAAGGTGATGTCAGGAGCCTTAAGAACAGACGAGCGTGCATGACAAGAACTATGAATGTCAAAGAAGCAAGTGAGGTGTGTAAGAATAAGCCTAAATGGCGCTCTGTTGTTCGTGCCTACCCCGCAAGGGACCTGGCGTGAAGTAATGTATGTATGTATGTATGTAATATTTAAATTCTACTAGGAACTACTTTTCCTTTTACTGTTGATTTTATAAAGCACGAATTCTTCCTTTAGTGATTAGTGTTCTAGGTTCTTTATTTTTCATAAAACAACTAACATTAAAGTGATATTCAAAACCAAATATATCACAGAAAACCAATGCAAGCCGTTTAAAAAATGTGTAAAAGAGTTTGTTTCATATTTTTGTTTGTTCTCATTTTTCAGATCAGATTTTTACAAACAGCAATTACATAGGTAGACAAATACTTCAAACATCAAAGATGAAGAATAACATGCAATAGATATTTTTTTTTTTTAATTTCGAAGATTCCGTCGAAATATAGCAAAGATTTATGTAAACGAAGTCAAATTCAAAGCTTAAATATTTGATTATTATAGCTAAACCTTGGATACAACCTTAATCCCGCGGTAAGACTGAAGCGTTAACCACCAACATTAGATGAGTAATACAACAAACACTAATAATTTCTTAAAGTCAAAGCTTTTAAATACAAGCAATGAGTCACAAATGTCAAAATAATTCATATAACGCATTTGCAATACCATATATTAAGTTTGGACAAGCAAAAGTACGCGCATATGTCGTGGGGTCGTCGAACCTGCGTACGCGCAGCCAAATAAATGACGCTACAGGAGCGAGCGCCAGCGCATAAAATTTAGTATTGAAGAGTCGAGCTTAAGGGGACCATGAATTTAAGTAATTTTTTATTGTATGAATCCAGCAGACAGGCATACAGCCCACCTGATGGAAAGCGGTTGCCATCGCCTATGGACTTTTGTAACACTACTACCAATGTGCCACCACTCTCCAAAGAGAGATTGGAACTTGGCCACTAATACCAGAGAACAACTTAAGGTTGTTATGGCGACATACTCTAGACTAGGGTGGTAACCATCCAGATAGGCAAATAGCCTACCACTTGTTTGTGGGTTGTTTCGTCGTCTATCTGTTTGCCTATTTCAGGCAATAAAAATATATATACGTTAAAATATATTTAATATTGAATATATATTTATTATGAATATAATTTTTATAACATTTTCTGGCATTCATTGATACATATAACGTAAGTACATATAAGCATAATAAAATCAGCAAACTATAGTTTTCTATGCAGCATTTCTCTCAGAAATTCAGTTCCTTAATCCGAGGGAACTGTTCAATTTTCTGAACGAAAGAGATGGCATATAAACACACTTTACGTTACGTTTCTAAGCTAATTATGATTGTGTTGTATCCAGGTCAAGTGTTACCTCGGACAAATCTGGAGCCGTTTCGAAACTGTACAAAAATATTGGGAAAACTGTCTACAAAGTTTTTTATATGTTGCCACCCCTGAGAGACGGCGCTCGCGCATCGATTTATGCTTTTATCAATTGTACGATGCGTTAATGTACTGCGATGCATTGGTCTGGTTGTAAGCCTCAGATTGCGGTATAATGCACACCGTGCCGCATACCGCATTGATTGGCTTAATTCAATTACTTCCATTCGAGTGCTTTGGACCTTGATTAATCGGAACTTACGAGTTCAGCCTTCTTCTTATAGATACAATACGAGTTAGATAATGTTGACTTAACGTTAATTAGTGCCTATAGAATTTATACATTTGATTAAATTACCTTCGTCATTACTTCACAATGTAAAGATAATTTATATTTGATCATTACGATTAGTGAATAGTACTTTTTAATTTAAACTAGCTGTACCCGACACACGTTATTCTGTCCTTAGAATAGAATAGAATAGAATAGAATATATATTTATTGCGTAATGCATGTACAAAGTTGTTACAGTTTTTATGGTATCAATGCATTCGGCCCATCATTGGGCGTGCAAAATTAATATTACAGGATTTTATATATAAATGATTACAATATTAAATTACGTACAAAAAAAATACAGTCAATGAATGAATACAATTAAAATTAAACATTATTAATTATAGGTATACAATATAATAATAATCTAAATAATAAAATGTCTACTATTACAGCATGTCAAATATATTTATGTCACTTCATAATGATTTATCCTCCATAAATGTGTTTATGTTATAATAACATTTAGTAGTCAGTAACAAATTTATTTATTTTTTAAATAGTGTAAGTGGCAGTTCTCTTAGAGACTTCGGAAGCTTATTGTAAACAAAGGGCCCCATGCAATAGACACTTTTGCGCATTAACGTCGTAAATGATTTGATGGTGCAAACTTTAAAGTCATCGCGTCTGTTACGAGGAAAGACCTTCGAACGCTGGCTAAATAGTTGTGGATTTGTTTTGACAAATATTGAAATTTCAAATATACATAGACAGGGTAAAGTTAAAATTTTATATTTAAAAAATAAAAATCTAGAAGCCGATTGCAGCGCCATCTACCGACACAAATAGTCAATCTAAACCATTTTCGAATCTACTTGAACAAACACAATAATCATCAAAAACGGTCCACCACCGTTTAGGAGGAGTTTAGAGGCGCCACCTACCGGGTCCATTCGTGAATCTAAGCCATCTCGGGACCCACTAAAACACACACAAAAATCATTTCACCTAAATCCTGGAAGTCTATTGCAGCGCCACGTACCTGGTTCAATTGACTGTCATAGAATAGAATAGAATATTCTTTATTGCACGTCAAAAAAATTATACACATGAGTTAACAATCATATAACTAGTACAATCGGCGGTCTTATAGCTAGCAGCGATCTCTTCCAGACAACCTTCTGGAGATAATTTTACATTTCTGATAATGGGTCGGTATTCAGTGCGCATAGTTTAAAATATATACAATCATATATACATATATAATCCCTACTAATATTATAAATGTGAATGTAAGTTTGTTTGTTACGCTTTCACGCGAAAACTACTGAACCGATCATCATGAAACTTTGTACACATATTCTTGGAGGTATTAAAAGTAACATTGAATACTTTTTATGAAAAAAATGCACGCGGACGAAGTCGCGAGCAGAAGCTAGTAGTAAATAAAAAAGGAAAAAATACACATACATATTTATATACAAATATATGTATATAAATATGTATGTGTATTAAAGTATATCTATGTAACATAGAGTTACATAGATATACTTTAATTACTGTCATATTTAACTAAATATTAGTTTTTAATGTGGCCCAAATGCGGTTGTTATTTAAACCATGCTTGTATTTTAACATTGTGCTTAACATTGGGTTGCGGTTAAGTAATGTACTTTGATGAATGAGTTCTTAATATAGTGCAGTGAGGCAGTGAGGCTTACGACAGTGCAGCCGAGGTCATTCAATACCACATACGAATTACAAACGGTTAAAACAAACTAAAGGCTAGTTTAGACGATGCGAGCTGCGCTGCTGACCAGACAGTAGACAGCAACTCGGCTTTTCTACTCGTACGCCAGCATCTTGGCTCGCCTTTGCTGTCTACACGACACTACTAGCTGCTGTCCAGTCTTGCGATTTTATTCACTTCTCGGTTGTAGGTGGATCGTAATTGTTTTATTTTCTTAGTTACCTAGCTGGTGTTACCTAGATGCATTTCTTTTGCAATATGTTCCAAAGAAGCTTTTCTCATATCTCTATATCAGTAGTTTTTGTCGAAACAATTCCCTAGGTTTTCTTGCTCTCTGTATAGTTTCATGAATAAATATTATTATCAGAAGACCGCCGCCATTTTGAATTCGATAAACACTGTACGCACGCGCAGCACAAAATATGAGTTCCGCTCACGACGACTGGCCCGCTCGCACTGGCGAGTTACTGCCAAAAGCGTCATGCAGCAGTCATGTACGAGTTGCTGGCGGGCGAGTATGCGAGTGAAAACAAAAAATCTTGAAGTAACTCGGATACGAGCTACTGTCCAACTCGTACTGACTCGTACGCTGACTCGCACTGTGTAAACTAGGCATAAGAATTCATAGCACAGCAGTTCGAGATTGGAAATCGATTCCCTATGGGAGCGTAAGTTCAAATCCTACTGCACGAAGTCTTGCTTCTCAAACTTTACTGTATTTTAACATTAGCTGGTAATTTTATTTTAAATAGATATAATGCTTGAGGACATAATGGGTTCAAACATTAGAAGGGGGTGAAGGTATGTATGGATGAGCTGTGTCTTGTCAAACTTGACAGTAATGACATTTATCATTTCACAGATTAAACAGAATACCAATGTTAGTACAATTATTATTTAAAATATATAGGTGTATACCTACATATGAATTTTTCAAATAGTTTCCCTTTGTCTCCGGACAAGGGTAATTGATTTTTCAAAAATCAAATAATACCACTTTAGTATTTCTTTGAGTTTTACTTGCTATTTAGTATAGTAGTAGTCCACTTTAAACATTCACCTGTATACGACGTAGAATAAGTATTTTAGTTATAATATAAAAACGTAATAACAGCCTCAGGGGAACGAACAGTATACCCACGACGCTTGTTCAAGGCGGCTTGGCAGGTTTGACACATCGGTTATCTCGATGTGCAAGTTTCATCACGATGGTTTCCTTCACCACTATTAGCACGTGGTAACTAAGTGGTACATGCGTTCCGGCCAGGATTCGAACCCTCGCCCTTTGAATTTGGGAAGCGTGGGCTGACTTTTTTTTTAGTTCAGTTATAATATACTAGATAAAACAATAAGAACCTTTGTCACTTAAACTAAAAGCGATCTCTTCCAGGAAACCGACTTCTCTGTATTATGTTTTCATTTCCTGTAGCGGGAAAACACAGCAATGGGCTTTTTAACTCTTAGTAACAAAACAATGTGAAGGATGACTTGCGTACCAATGGTCTCAAAACGGGGGATGCTGAAGACCGCGCGAAGTGGAGTAGAAAAAGTAGGAAAGCGTACCCTGGGCGTCGGAGTGAACGCTCCGAACGCAACAAACGTAACAATGAAATAAATATTGTGTCAAATTTGTTTAAGTAAAATAGGTATATTTGATGTGAACAAATAACAAATTTGAATAAGCGAACAACCGGTATTCTAGGTGATGTCACTTCGCAAATAAATTGATGTTCTGACCTTTTAAGAGGAAGGTTGATCATTCAAAAAGCTGTCGTCAAAACGAATTTAATATTAAATTTTGTGAATGGAACAATCTTTTTTAATATGGGATAATGTTAAAGTTATTGACTGAGTTATTGAGCATTATTAATATGGTTAAACATTATCTATATATTAATACGTGAAGCAAAAACTTTGTACCCTTTTTTACAAAAATTGCGCGGAGGCGAATTCTCCTTTGGAGGGAGTACTTAAAACATCAAAAACTAACATTTTTTCACTCAAGACTCAAAAAAAAGGAGGAGGTTTTTTGCGCCATCCTACTGTAAATACATATTAAATAACAAATTGAAATCATTACATTGATTTTTATATAACCTCAGAAAATACAATAACTCCCAAAAGATAGCAAGTTTAAGTGCACGCAAATGAAGCTCCAAGCAACGACCAATATTTAGTCAACAATAACTCAAAAGCGAACGGTAATCGTCGAACCATAACAAAACAAATCTAAACAAATAAAGAAATCTCGCAAACTAGTTATAAAAGTGGTTGACTTGACTGCGCCGGAAATGGCTAGTTGTCAAAATTCTTGCCCACGCTCATCAATTCGCTTCAACATACAAACAGACGTATGTACATATTTGTATATGTCGCACGTGGGTGTCCTGCGGCAAATTGAGTCGTTATAGCAGAGATATGATAATTAAGCAGATTTGTTGTTATAGAAAACTGTGAAAGTATGAGCAATAAGTGTGACCTGTTTTTCTGACCATAAGATGATAAATATGTATATAAATATGTATATGTCCTCTTTCTACCATCGCACCGCTCGTCATCGGTTGGGAGTTCACCCCCACTTCCTTGAGCACGTTTCTCTTGCGTACCGTGGGGATTTTGAATGAGCTCCCAGCCGAGGTTTTGAGCGCTACGATATGGAGTTTTTCAAAAAGGGTGTCATAAAATTTCTTCGAGGCCAGCAGCGCGTTGGTGACATCTCTGATGTTGCAAACGTCCATAGGCGACGGTAAGCGCTTTCCACCAGGTGGGCCGTCAGCCTGTTTGCTGTACTCCAGCTAAAAAAAACCAATAGCTTCAATAATAACGATGGAAACTTTGTCTTGCATGCATTAGATGGTGTGTGTAACGTGGGGATGTCGTGAGGGCATTAGTTGAACTTGAGGTCGTGGTAACGTATTTAGAAGCTCATAAGATCCTGGGAACCATCTATTTTTGTCATTTCTATTAATAATAATACTAAGAATATGTATTTTTAACTACTCAGTAGATCAAGGAATATCCTTTCATTTTAGATAATTTAATTATGTATAATTATGTTATGACATTATAAGTAATGCTTGTTTCATAATAATATACATTCCCCTCAATTCTTAAGCGAATTCCGCCTAAGACTCCCTTCGAAACTTCCTCGACAACCTGTAACCCCCTCTTTCCCCCATTAAGAACAACAGTACTAGGTACTAACTCCCCTATCTCTAGAATATCTAGAATTCTCAATAGCAGAAGTGATATTAAGGACATTTACTTTGATTGCAAAAATTCATTATATAAAAAGATTCGTTTATTCCAAAAAGTCTGTCCGTCTTTCTGTCTAATTAATTTAGACAGAAAGACGGACAGAGTTTATTTTATATTTTTTAATATTAGAGTTTAATAACATAACAGTGTAGAAATTAAATTTTACTGTGGGAGTACTGAGCCCAGCAGTGGAACATTTATGGGCTGTGTTATCATTATTAGAGGTTTATCCAGAGTTTATCCAGTAGTGGAAATTTTTATAAATAATCATACTGTTACATGCCGTCAAAGAATTGCGCACACCTGCCTGTCGTAAAAACGCAGTTTATTACTTTTCCTGCATTCGGAGTTCTTATGTTTACTTCGTGTTTAAAACTTGCAATTAAAAAAAAACATCCTATTGTTATCGTACTTGTTTTATGGCCGTCATTAGTGTCGAACTAATCCTTGTTGTTATTTCATGGCGTCGAAACTTGCCGGGAGTGCGAATTAACTCAGTAAACGCGGCCCTTTGTGAATATTATACAGTTTAGCATAAAACAATGCCCGGACGGAGGGGTGGGGCAGTCAAGCGACGACTACAATACGAGTATGAATTACATTCGATGAGCGATATAGTTACGGACTTTGCACGTATTATTGAATCGTGCAATTGTACTGGCTATGTCCAGTCATATTTGTGCCTGTTTTATACGTGTTTGTACAGTTCTTCTAAGCTCTGTAGTAATTCCAATGGCATTTTAATTCGAGTCCTGTGTAGCTCGTAACAATACATTACAGCATATAACAAGTGCATAGGAAATCAAACACAGCAATCGATGTATATGTATTTTTATATACAGGTTGTATATTAAAACAGTATGCTTAGATCGTCGTAAACCCATTTAGCTGATAACAGCGAGTGTATACACAGTGATAAGAGTAAAAAGTCGTTGATAAGCGAAAAAGTCGTCGGCGAATGTTTACAGAAGTCATAGATTACAACAATGGAGCTTGTGAAATAATATACTATGATGATAAGATGTGCAGGGATGTGAAAGAGAGCGTTTAAGTATCGATTATAATTTTTATAGACACCGTAAACCGTGAACGGTATAGTTCAGAAAATATTTAAATAATACCCCGGCAAAAGATGCTGATTTTTTTTCAATTTTGTGACAATTATTATACCATATAAACAAAAATGCTATTTTACAAAAATCTTATTCATAAATAAAATAACGAACAAATTCTTAACATCACCAAATTTAATATTATGTTATACGAAGGTTTATTATATGGTTATCTATCCATTTAGGTCAAAATGGAACCCTCACAAAATCGACATGTCCGTCAATCTGTCCTTGAATTTGAATGCTGTAGTCATTTTTCTCGAAAACTACTAGGTCTATAAACCTTTTATGTACGTGCTCGGGTATCGATTATATGTTATAAGTAATAAACGTGTAATTTCACTCATAACATTTGGAGCTTTTGATTCTGGAAATGCAGGCAACACGAGCATATAAATTATCACTTAACATGCTTTTCTGAATAACTTGAATCAATAGTTTTTTATTTATTAATTTGGCACTCAAAACCTATACGCTAAACCGTAAATGTATAATATAATTACTTTGTGTAACTAATATTGTTATAGACAATCATGTTATAAATAAATAAAAAATATGACGAAATGAATTATAGTGTGACAGAGGATGTATACCAGAAAGAGTTTCGAAAAAAGATAAATTGTGCCGGCCCAAATGATTGAGATAAGGTGAAAGAGACATGACGAAATACTAAGACAAATAATGTACCGTCCTCCCTCCCTAAAACAATAACCGTGTATTTTTTTCTTTTGCAGGAGAATCTGCACATAACGTTGTTAATATATCGATTCATTGGAAACAGTTTATGTCCCAACCCTACCTATTTGCATGCTCAGCAACGCTATCACATTGAACCGGGTTATCTTCATACAATGCTTCGATCCTGACTTCTCTCTGCTTGTAAACAGTGAACTATGGCCTTTAGATATTAGAACAGGAACATTTGAATGTCGGTGATAAATTTACAATGAAAAATATATTTTAATGTCTCTAAGCGTTGATGTTTTAAAAGGTCTCTAATTACAACCGATCTCAATCTTATTTTATTCATAATAAGTATTTTTGAACCCGCAGGGGCTTTGTGAGTCTTAGGTAAGTAGCGACACCTCGGACTTGACTCTGGAGGCCAAACCAAAGCCTCCGTCTCCGTGATTGCCTTAGCTAGCCAGTACGGAGTGGAGATTGATAGAGCTAAGACTCAAGCTCCAGGGGTGGCAGTGATAAATAATAATAGCATAACGTCGAAAATAGCTTCGGTGAATCTCTCGACACCGCTTAGTCACTGACACCCATTTTGACCTCGCCAGCCTTGGCATTTTATTAGGGGCTCCTGCAGAGAGTAGCGAGTCACCGTCTCCTTGAACATTGCGATGGGCCATTGAGATGCCTTAGTCCCCATATTCCCAGACCCCTAGTACCACTAGTAGTTCACCCCAATAGCCCGGTACTTTATGACCTCATTTCCTTCTACACTGGCCGGGGCTTGTCCTTGGGTACATTATTATATGGTGTAGACAGGGACAATCGCCGGTCAGTGTCACGCCACATTTAGATTAAATTTGTCAAAAGGCCTGTACGTGTTCGCCTTCCTATGACCCCACGCAAGCCCTCCAAAAGTCCGGGGCGTTTTGATGGTGTAGTCTTAAGAGACATACAAATAAGTAATATGCAATAAATAATGATGATGATCACCATGATCCCTGATCAAATTGAAGACATTTTGAAGAAAGGTCATGTAAAAAGCACTTTAAATAAGCGTGTATGTATGAAGAGATTTATGAAAGTTGATGAAGCGAAAAATGTTTGTCAGGATCTAAGCAGGTGGAAATCCATCGTCTTTGCCTACGCCTACCCCATGGGAAACAGGCGTTACAATTTGTATGTATGAAATTAAAAAATGAGCCCTTTACATTTTCTGCATAAGCATATTATATCCGTGACAATAGAATTTAATGTTATACTCTATCTGTCTGATGGAAAGAGGACACCGGTACTACGCACGTTTGCAAAACAAGAACGTCGCCAAGCTCCTGTAGCCTTCGAAGTTTCATGACATCCTTCTTAGAGGCTCATCTATTTTATATATAGTGTATTATTTATGTTAGTAATCAAACAGAAACGCGAAGTGGTCGTGACGCGATGCTAGCGGGATCATCACGCCCGCAGTGTGACATACAAGCCGAGACGCTGTCCCGCTCTATCCGCTGTTTGACCAAACCTTTAAATATAACCGAGAGATAGAAAATTTGCAAATCCATTATCCAACTACCCACATTCCCAATTACAAAACTACTTAACACTGCACTAATGAACGCGTGCGTACCATTTGATCACATTAGCCGGTGATTAGCGTAAATAACCGGGCGTTTTGAAACATCACTGGGTCATGGTGGGACGGCGTGGGTCGACGGTGGGCGGCTAACCTGTACCTTCGGTATACCTTCAATTGGAAAATCTTGTTCAGGTTACTCTTTGCAATGTTTACTAAGGTCATGTTGACCATATAAGAATGTACCGTTGACAGCAAACTTTTTGGATGTTAGGTTTTAACGGCAGGGCGTCCCACATCGTCGTTTGCGAAAGTAGTATTATTGAATTATTAATAGTATTGGTTAATCACCTAACCAATATTATTATTAATCTTTGAATCCCAAATTTAGACATATAATCCCTTGAAGTTTTTTACAGATTTAAACGAATGAAATACATGTTAACTGCATAAACAATTTCAATATTAAATTGTTCAACTTAGATTACGTTATCACTTCTGCCGGGCTTTCCGAGACGCACACGTTTTTTTTTTAAATAAACTGTTGGAGAATGTATTTTCAAACATGCCGGAAAAGTTACAGACTATACAAACCATGGTACTGTCTGACATTGCCTTAAAATGTCATTTTGTCAGACTTCTTTCCAAACAGTCTATCAATTTGACTTGAAATTATCGATACGTTGTCACATAAACCCGGGTGTACAATTACAAACACTCAAATTATAAATGATATTAAACGATTTTTTTTCATAGAGATATATTTGCGTGTAAAACTTCACGCATGTAGTTTAAAGGCGGCATATCAAATTTCACATATACAGTATGCAGCATGTGTTTAGGTTTGCCCTTTGATGTGTGAAACACCTGCCGAAATGAGTACAACACAAATTTTTGGTTCTACATTAGCCTTTGGCGCGCGTAGTTACCAACACAACTCTTACTTTGTTACAGTATTTAAAGAAATTATGAAATTAAACAAATTGTATCATAGTAACATCGAATTTTCTTCAGGTCAATGATCCCTAAATGCACATGTTTAAGTTTTATGTCGCAAATTCAGAGTCTAGAGCATAGACGCAAGGTCGCGGGGCTGACTGTCTTCTATCGGATACATTTCGGTGCGTGTTTCTTAGAACGGCACGAGCTGATTCCTCCATCTCCATTTTACTATCGGACAACAAGAAGCACCAGTTTGCGCCATCGTTACATGGTGGAAACAGCACCAGTCAGAACCAAGCGTTTCGCTTAATCTCTTCTGGTGCGCACTGCCGAAGAGTGGAATAATTTGTCGGTGTCTGTTTTCCTGACAAATACAATCTTGAAGTCTTAAGTCACGAGTGAATAGGTATCTTATAGGTAAGCGTGCTCAATCCTAGACTGTGTCATCACTCAACATCAGGTAAGACAGTGGTCAAACGCAAACCTATACTTCTATTTTTTTTTTTAATACTTGCACCTATGTAATGTTTCTTTTCTGTGTTTTTTTTAAATTAATGAATCAATTAAGAAAGCTGTTAGGCAACTAAACAAAAAATAATTAAATATATAATAACTGGCCATCTACAGGCAATAATATACCATATATGTTAATTTTGCATAAACGAGAGAATAGCTGACATGTCCTTGTACAAACTACAGGCATGTGTAATCCCAGCTTTACACTGGCATAAACTGTTTAGTCTTGAAAAAAAATATTTCAACACCCAAGTGTCTTCCTGAATGTTTATATTTTTAAAACTTGGATCATCGCTGACTTTGCGAAGCTATTACTCATCAAAACATTAAGTACAGTGCATAATGTGCATCTGCTGAGACAGTGGCGCTGTCTGCAGTCTTTGTTTATGCGACGGGCGGGATGTCACGTTGCGCTTGCACATATATGTGAATATTTGAGAAAAAAATCAGAACGAGCACTTCATTCTCATACAGACCTAATCAAAAGTAGAAACAATTACGTTTGAAATCCGAATAAGTGGCAGTAATCAATTGAAAATTACTAAACCACTCTACATCTACTATCTACTACTAATATGTAAAGCTGAAGAGTTTGTTTGTTTGCCTGAACGCACTAATCTCCGGAACTACTGGCCTGATTTGAAAAATTCTTTCAGTGTTTGATAGCCCATTTATCGAGGAAGGCTATATGATATATAAGACTATATATCAACACACTAAGACTAATAGGAGCGAAGCACCAATGAAGAATGTTTCGAAATTAGATTTTTTTCCTTTTGAGGGCTTCCAATGCGTGCGCTGCGTAGACGGTTAGTTTCGGAAAAATCATGTGTGACTGAAGTTAGCGTTAGCCCAAAGTTACTTTCCACGCGGACGAAGTCGCGGGCAGAAGCTGGTTTTATATAATAAATTATAATAATTTGATTTAATTCTTCAAAGGTTATAAATATTATTTATTTTAAAAAATTAATCCTTATGTCATAATCTTACTAAAATACTTGTCATTTTGTATGCTATCAACTATTTCTATCATACATAAAAAACAGAAAAATCTGGGTGCTAGTTCTATCCAGGAGATTCCAAAAATTTAACTTTCCGTATTTTTAGTTGGCTGTTCATCGTGTATAAACTACTGAACGGATTTAAAAGAAATTCGACACAGGGCTAGCTTATATTCCCTGAAACTTAGGGTACTTCAATCCCGGTAAACGACGTCATTTCCGTGAAATAAATGAACGAATATAACCAAAATTACACTGCAGTTGCCTTCTTTTGATGGCACCGGTGCACTTCGCTAACAATATCTCAAGAAAGAGGTATTCGGTCTGTTCATTTTTATTCTATGCACACATGGTCCGTGTTAGGCCGATTTTACACAATATAGCGGAATGTTGTTTAGTTTCATAAGATAACTGTTAACCTATTTTTTTACTTTCCTCAAGTACAGAAATAGACTTCGTTAATTTCTAACTAAATTTCACACCTTTTATTATACATATAAAAGAGATACATGGAGATTTGAAATTTGGATCTCTAATTTATTTTAGATTTATATAGCATTTGGCCGCGACTTTGTCCACGTTGAACCAGTAACAAAGATTACAGTTATTTTGATAACTGTATCATCAAACTTTATTTTCAGCAAGGTCGTGTATTTTGTTGTTTTTTTTTCGACTTGGCCACTTTAAACCATCTAAGAAAATTCCCGTATGTTTCTCGGGAAATAAAATATCACACAGCGATCAGTAAAATGACTTTGGAATTCGATCATTCATCTTTAATAATTCCCAGAAAAACTCCCGCAGGATTTCCAGGATAAAGTGTAGCGCAGAGTTTAAGTCTAAAAATGAGCCGTCGATCAGCGAAAACCGCGTCGAAATCGGCACAATAGTTTTTAGGTAAATCCCGAACGAACAAACAAACAAACACAATAAGTGTAAGAAACAAAGGCTTATTATACTATTAGTATAATTTTATAATATTGTAGATACATTGACCGCCATACACAACGCGGTGCTGGTACCTACGCTCACGTATGGAAGCGAGAGTTGGGTATGGAAGAGAGAGCATGAAAGTAGAGTAAACGCGGTCGAGATGCGAGCACTGCGCAAAATCTGCGGAGTGATGCTCGCGGACCGCGTTCGTAAAACCGAAGTAAGAAAGAGAGTTGGTCCGAAAGAGAGTATCGGGGTGAAGGTAAGGAAAGGAATGCTCCGGTGGTTCGGGCATGTGGAAAGAATGTATGATGAAAGAATGACTAAACAGATATACAATGCAAAAGTGGATGGATGCAGAAGTCGCGGAAGGCCACGACACACCTTCCATGATCAAATTGATCGTGTACTAGCGGAAGGTGATGTCAGGAGCCTTAATAACAGACGAGCGTGCATGACAAGAGCTATGAATGTCAAAGAAGCAAGTGAGGTGTGTAAGAATAAGCCTGTATGGCGCTCTGTTGTTCGTGCCTACCCCGCAAGGGACCTGGCGTGAAGTTATGTATGTATGTATGTATGTATGATAAACGCAACCCATTAATATACTTAATAAAAAAATTACACCTTTAGGTTTACAAATATATAAATAGCTTTCAAAAATACTTTGTGTATTTTGAAAAGGTATATGACACTACGAAGTCGTGGTGGCGTAACGGCAAGCGCACGCGCCCCAAACTCAAAACGCGCAGGTTTAAATCTTGACCGGAACGCATGCACCACTTAGTCAGTTTTCTGATCTAATGTGCATATTGTTACAATTACCACGTGCTAACAACGGTGAAGGAAAACATTGTGATGCAACCTGCACATCGAGATAACCGATGTGTCAATTAAACCTGACAAGCAGCTTTGGACAAGCGTGGCGGGTATGCTATCCATTCCTCTATAGTAGGAAGCCCGAGCCCAGCGGTGGGACGCTTAGGGAGCTGTTATTTTATTATTTATTTTATATGAAACTACTTGTAAAGCCGAAGGAAGGCCCTAGTTGGTATAACAAAATCTTTAAGAAATCTATTTACTTGACATTGGGTTTGAATCTGAGAACTAATAATAGAAACAAGTCTTCTCTATAAAGAACAGATATATCCAAAGTAACATATGTCTATAACTCTTATATGTCACTATAGAAAATATTGTTACATACAGACAAAGAAATTCGCATCTGGTTTATTACCCTTCCCGCATTTGAAATTTTTGCAATTAGACAATAGCCTATTGTTATTGTTTTCGACTTTGTTGGCCGTTCGCAGGAATAATTAACCAGGAGTGCAAATTACATTTTCTCAGAAACCTCAGTCAACGCGATCCTTTGTTGTATTATACACTTTAGTATAAACCGATGCCCGAATGGGAGGGGTGGGGCAGTCAAGCGAGGATTACGATACTAGCAAGAAGTGTGTACATGCGTCAAGTGATATAGTGACGGACTTTGCGCGTGTTATTGAATCGTGCAGTTTGTAACAAGTAGTGTCTAGTTTGTACCTGTTTTATACGTGTTTGTACAGTTCTAATAATTCTATAGTAGTTCCAACGGCATTTTAATTCGAGTCCTGCGTAACTTGCAACAATATCATAAATAAGCTACATATTGTAAATCAATTGAATTTATAACTCTCCATTTATAGTAAACAATTAATCAATTTCATAATGTCTCCTTGTGAGGGACATAAATGTCCTACTTGCACATGGCAATGTATCAAGGAAGTGAATTAATGGCGCTTCATAAATGGCTGGGCTTTCTATTGGCTTTATTCGTTGAGCAATATGATGTGAACTGCATTGTTGCAGGGATGCATTTAGAGAATTAAAATGGGGACCATTTCTATCCTACCTAATTCAGGTGGGGTCCTGACTACGTATTATTCTATTACATGACTGTTACTACATTACTACATTATATCCTTTTGTTTTACATTTAAGGCTAAACGCAAACGGGCCACCGACCACAGCCGACAATAGCTAGCGACAAGCAGCACATATGCTTCTACACACATTTTTTAGGGATTCGCCGCACACGTGTAGCTGTGGTCAATAGCTTGTCTGCGTGCAGACTTATTGCTATTGTTGTATATTGGTTATTTTTATCAGATATTAGATGAAATATAAAATAAAATTAAACTAATTACTATTATTATTATAACTATCACAATATATATATATATATATATATATATATATATATATATGTATATGTATATGTATATGTATATATATAATATATATGTGTATATATATATATATATCAAAGAAAGTCGTGTTATTTACACTATTTACCGATTTGGCTGAAAATTGGCAGGGAGGTAGCTAAGAACCAGGAGACGGACATAGGATACTTTTTATCCCGTTGGCACCGGTAGGTGGCGCAGGGATTGGGACCTAGATTTTTATTTTTTCAAAGCAGGACAACGTCTGCCGGGACCGCTAGTATATTATAAATTAATTAGAATAAAATAATTGAATTCAGAATACTAAAAGCAACAGATAAAAATGTTTTAATTACACGGGTTTAGAGATGGAAGTAATGAAACGAGTTTAGTGTGCCGCGATAATGGTTATAAATAGCCGGTTCTTATATTTATTATTTATTCGCTTGCCTTACCATTTGTTGAAAGTATTTGTATGGATGGAGTTTATGTCAAATTTTTAATATTAGTAACGCAAATGAATGGTTTGTAAGATATAGCAACCGAAGGAGACGATAGGTATTCAATGAGCCGCCTAAAACTTGTCCCTTAATACAGCTCTGTCACGTTATCTGTTAACCGCAAGTTATTAATATAGTAATTTATTGCCACATTGAACGTACGACTCCGTGACTGAGTGCGGTAACATTTTATCATACTAATGTCACTATCTATAGTCGTATAGTGAGACACTATGTATAATACGTTAAGCAATGTATACACGATCTTGTTGTTTGTTCAATGATTATAATTAATCACTATGAGTTATGTTTTTACTTGTTTTTGAAGTGAAACTTCTATATAGACGAGGGGTATAGGTGTTAGGAGTTTGTCTGTGGCGAAAGAGCATTACGGCCGCATGGAGGGGTGGAAGGTATATCGCGTGGTGACAACCGGTATAATTTTAGAGTAGACTATGGATATAATATTTTCTTAAATTTTCGCGACTTGTACACATAATAAAACTACGTTTTAACGATTTTAAGCGCGGTAATTTATTTGATTTAGGTTTATCCGACGTTTCATGTTGTTTCTTCTCTTCAAGCCACAACATGTTGTGAAGCGGTGGTAAATTAGATTAGGCTCCCATAGAGTAAATAATATCCATAAACAAAATTTAAAACTAAATAATTAAAATGAACAAGTTGGCGGTAGGCTGAATAAAAACTTTGACAATACACGTTTAACAAATGTCATCTTTGTCTTCCGTGACCACGGCCACTGAAAAGCGGCCGAAACGTCGGATAAACCTAAATCAAATAAATTACCGCGCTTAAAACCGTTAAAACGTAGTTTTATTATAGACTATGGATATTTACTTTGGTTCCGGCTCGAATTCAGTTTCTTTGTTTGATAAAATAAAATATGTTTAAATAAAAAATGCATTCATTAAAATGTACCTAAACTAACCAAATCATAATTTGCAGTAAGTCTTAGAAAAATCGAAATGTGTGCTGGGACATATAGTAGAAGTGGAATTTCAACGGACAAGTGAAAAAAAGGTTTTCAAATTGGACAAGTACATTAACAATCTGCCCGTAAAACTTCAAGTTAAAATTTTGTTGCGATTCATTTTGCCACTTGTCCGTTGAAGTTTCACTTCTACTATGTGTTCCACTACTTCGATTTTTATTATTGTACTAAACATTGTAGCCAAGTCGATTTTATTTCAAGAGTATATGTACATATGCGATCTCCTATTAGTAGCATTCCAGCAGTGGGACATTTACGGGCTGTTGTTAATTTAAAAAAATTAAACTACTGATTTTCTATTGTGTGTAATAATACATATAGCTATTATGTGTACTTTTGTATTTTCAAATGTATGTTACAGGTGTGTATATATTTATATTATTTTTGTATTTATATGTACTATGTTTATAACAAAAACTTTAACAATTCTCGTTGGACAATTGTCATATTTGTCGTCCGTGACCACGAAACCGAAACGTCGGGATTACCAAAATCAAATAAATTACTGCGCTTAAAACCGTTAAAACGTAGTTTTATTACTATGTTTATGTTTATTTATCATTCGTCATTATTTATTTATTACCGCACTACCGTCTGTATTAAAATTCTATCAATGCCTGCCAAGGGTTGCCTGGAAGAGATCCCTTTTTAGCGGTAAGGCCGCCCGTTGTACTATCTTTCTTTTTCTACTTCTGTTTTTATATGCTTTGGAGTACAATAAAGAGTTATATCTATCCATCTGTCTATCTATGTATCTTCTATCTATATATCTATCTGTCTGTCTGTCTATCTATCTATCTATGTATCTATCTATCTATCTGTCTGTCTGTCTATCTGTCTATCTATCTCTACTTACTAGGGTTTCGGTCGAACACCAACTCAGGACAATGCTCCAACGGCCGTGTCCCTTCTGAGTAGGCGCGCCGTCCAGGCTCGCACCGGTATACGGCGCCAGGCCGGCTGATGTTGTTGTACTTTTGGGGATACCTATCTGCTTCCGGGGCTCCCACTAGAATCCTGAAATAGAAAAAAGGTGATAATAAATGTTAACCAAACCATAGTTACACAATCAGGAGACAAGAATAATGTAATATAGGTATTTAAAATATACCATGTCTAAGACATCATTGTCATGTTTTAGGTCCTTGGACTTTCACGGGCTAATGATTTCAATGACGTCTAAATACTTCTGCCTCCTACTCTATGTGTAAGGGTTTGAAGTTATAAATGTTTATAGTTATTGAATTATTTTCATCTATAAATCGAGGTATAGTAATAATAAAGTAAATATATCGTTCAAATTCAAAAACCATATACCCAATTTTAATAATAAGACCGATTTATACAGTGTAGGGGCAAAATACAGAACGCAACGTAAATTGTTTCAAACATCATAATGAATGAATGAATATTCTTTATCAATCAATCAATATCTTTATTTGCAAGAATCTAGTTTATACAGGTGTTATTGTTACAATTGTAGATGTACTGTATATTCTACCACACAGTGGGATACAAAATTAATTAAAATTAAATTAGTATAAATATTCTAATTTAAAAAAAAAGTCAATTTGGTAATAAATAAGCAATTAATATCAAAAGAAAAAAATAAATAGATGACTAAGATTTACAATATAGAAACACTCCTTGATCAGCCCCTTTTTTAAAACAGCATTAAATGTTCTTGCGGGTACGTTTATATGGCAAAGAGTTATAGATAAGAGGAGCCATGTAAATATAGTTCCTTCTGAAGAGATCCAGAGAAGGCACAGGCATCTCTAATTTTACTTGCGTCACAAGTCAACATAATTATTTGGGGTTGTGTGGAAGAGATCGCTTTTTAGCGATAAGACCGCCCTTTGTACATAACTATAACATTTTAGTCTTACGTTCATGTTTGTATTGGTTTACAATAAAGAGTTATCTATCTATTATGTGTTAAAGTATAGTTAACAGAATTTTTAAACAAATAAAATAGGTACAATAGGCGCTCTATTATCACTATTAGCGAAATCACGCTATTAAAATGGTTAAAATTAAATGCAAAGCAAATATATGTGTGTGTTTGATGGTATCCCCGTAATTTTCTTACCGCTTATTAAACACCTCAGTGCCCACCAACAAGCGCTACTTGTCCTATTTGAGAATATGTAGTTTGTAGCTGACAAAATTGTTTGCTATCATCAAATCATAGACATTACAAACGTCTTCACGCACTTAGCAGCAATCGAACCGAGCATATCGCTTCCATATTGGATACAAAGCAGTGATCGTCGGAAACTGGTGGAACAATGTGCGACTGCGCTGGCGCAGCGCCAACTCTATTCCTGGAACGGGGTTCAAATACTGACTCGCCAAAACGTGTTCATAGTGTGAGTAACGTTTTGACGTGGTTTACGATTAGATCTGGTTTGTTACAAAATAGTTTCTGTTAGGATTTCATATGAGCGTAATCTCACTACAAGCTTCACCGCACCTATAACGCCTGATGTTATGCTGTTCTTGTCTATCATTTACCACATTGATTGGCGTATTTATTAAAAGTTATGGTCACCCAGTGGTCGAAATTCTACCATAATTAATTTAAATTATAATTAAGATTCTGTTGTCAAAGACTATTTCTATAATCATAGATTTCTAATAATTTGACTTTAACAATAAACAAAAGAGTATATATATACTCTACGCATATGCGTGTGTGTGTCAAATGGTACATGGTAGTGTGTGTAATGTTTTTTTTACTGATTTAATGTATTTATTATGCATTTTTTTTTTAAATATTAGCATTTATATAACTATAATATAAATTACATACTATTGAATACAATGTAAGAAAACTTAACTTATTTGTATTGTATTCTACCCATAGTCCCTCAAGACTATAAGTAGAATACTGAGCATTTATTATATATATTATTCTATTTTCGTAAAAAGGGGTACAAAGTTTTTGCTTCACGTATTAATATAATGATGTTTTTCTCGTGAAGTGTTAGGTTCCAAACCTTAAATCTGTACAAACTTCTAACAAATTTCAACTTTGTAATAGCTCGTGGTACAGCGAATATTTTAGTTTTTGAGAAGTTTGGGGCTATCAATTTTGCTGTTTAAGAGTTTCTAAAACTTGTAAATATAATAGTTTATATTTTACATCTTTTATATAAAAAAATCGCCTTTATCCTCCGTCTTGTGCCATGACAGAGGATTTTCTATTTTCGTATACAATATATTTTTTATACTAATTTCTTATTACTGACAGTTACATTTCGACACCTACATAACTATTTACAAACTGTCTTTGGTTCGTATACAGGTTTTTACTGCCGAATATACCAACGCTAGCAGTAGTATTTTCTTTTATAATTGTTGCTATGCAGGTGAGACGGTCTCCTACATTAGTACGGACACATGCATTTTCCGATCCAAATTGAAATGAAGAGAACAAGGAAACCTGGTTACCATCAAACTTTATTATCACCGGGATGGATAATGAAAGGTATCGACATCAAAGTCCAAAGTCCCATGTGACAAATCGCACGCCGTTCTGGAAATAGACCCTTTCCGGCGGACGGTGACAGAAATATCCAGACTGCCTCAGCCGACGCTTCGATTGGTCTATGATGAGACATTATATTAGAGAGAGAGAGAGAGACAGCACTTTGTTGTACACCAAAATATGCAATTACAAAAACAAACCATATTTTGCACGTAATACAAAAGGCGGGGCCTTATCGCTCAAAGCGATCTCTTCTCTTCTTCTTCTACGAACATGTTTGGAATTTTACATATTTTCACGTAGCAGCTAAGATTTCTATATATATAGTCTTCAGTTTAATTTTAAATACTAGTGATATTATAATTTATTAACTGAATAACTTGTAATCAAACATAATCTATCTTTATTATTATATATATATAATGAAAATGGTGTTCGTTTGAGGCTCAATCACGCTTAAACCACTGATCGTATCGACATGAAACTACCACCATTCGATGCGAAATTTTTCCTAGATGGTTTATGGCTATCTATATATCTTCTTATATATATATATATATATAATGAAAATGGTGTTCGTTTGAGGCTCAATCACGCTTAAACCACTGATCGTATCGACATGAAACTACCACCATTCGATGCGAAATTTTTCCTAGATGGTTTATGGCTATCTATATATCTATCTATATATATATATAATGAAAATGGTGTTCGTTTGAGGCTCAATCACGCTTAAACCACTGATCGTATCGACATGAAACTACCACCATTCGATGCGAAATTTTTCCTAGATGGTTTATGGCTATCTTCTATCTATCTTATATCTATATATATATATATATATATATATAATGAAAATGGTGTTCGTTTGAGGCTCAATCACGCTTAAACCACTGATCGTATCGACATGAAACTACCACCATTCGATGCGAAATTTTTCCTAGATGGTTTATGGCTATCTATCTATCTATATATATATAAGCAAAGTTTGTTTTCTTTGTCCGAGGTAAACTCGAAAACTACTGGACCAATCAGCATGAAACCACAACCATTCGACGTGGAATTAATCGTAGATGGTTATAGGCTATATATATTTTTCAAATTCTATGAGCCCTTTGCCATGTTTTCTCGATTTGTTTGTTTATTAATTTATTTGAATAAGGCGGTACGAAGTTCGCCGAGTCAGCTAGTTATATATATAACTATAATAATATAAATTACATACTATTGAATACAATGTAAGAAAACTTAACTTATTTGTATTGTATTCTACCCATAGTCCCTCAAGACTATAAGTAGAATACTGAGCCCAGATCACCGTCTTCTATGGGTAAGGCGCCCAGAAGGCTGGCTACGTTTCCTCGCTGGATCGCCATACTGATCCGTTTTAAATTAAATATATATATCAGCCCATAAATGTCCCACTGCTGGGCTCGGACCTCCCATTATAGGGTGAATGGACAGTAAACCCGCCACGCTTGTCCAAGGCGGCTTGGCAGGTTTGACAAATCGGTTATCTCGATTTGTAAGTTGCATCACGATGTTTTCCTTCATCGTTATTAGCACGTGGTAATTGTAACAATATGCACATTAGACCAGAAAACTGACTAAGTGGTGCATGCGTTCTGGCCAGGATCGAACCCGCGCCCTTTGAGTTTGGGACGCGTGTGCTAGCCATTACGCTACCACGACTTTTTTACCACAAATTTTAAATTAATTAGCAATAATTGCATCTAGAGTACAACACTCGTCATCTTATTTTGCACTCCCGTCCAGTGGTTTAGCCTAGCTCCCGCGACGATGGATCCATGGGCTCTCGTCTAGTAGTTCGTCACCCTGTCCAACGGGGTAACTCTCATCAACGCACCACTCAACTCATTTAAACCCCCACATATTACAATATCAGCGCATAAAGATTCTCTTATAAAATATGCAATTATAGTAACAACAGCTGATACAGTAACCAACAATCAATAAGAACACTAAAAACCAGGTGTCCTGGCAAAGTGCCACATGCGAGCAGATGACTCACGCACCTGCTTGATTAAAGAACCCTTATTTCGTTACAGAGACAACAACCTGACTCACAAACCGACCTATTTACATACTACATATATGTATGTCATCGTATATGTATACGACACATACGTAAGACTGCCTACTGCTGTGTTTGTATTACATAAAAACAAAATGAAATCCATTTTAGAGTTTCGTAGGCATCATGGAAGAAGAATACTGAGACTGCTTGAGATTTGCCAGTACAGCAGTACGATTCGTTCAGTGATGTGCAGCTCGCGCATCGATACCAAGCGAATCAGGAAACACGCATAGAAATATGGATGCGCGGTATGCTTTCGCTTGCGCTGGCTTGGCTATCTACAAGAACGGGAAAGCTTTGCTGCAGAATGAGCCTATCTGGCCAGACCAATGGGACGGCGATCAGTTGGTCGGCCCAGATATTGCTGTAGTGACGTAGTGGAGCTGATCTGCGCTAGCTTCAAGACTATGATTGGCAGGAGACAGCGCTGAACAGAAAGGAGTGGAGATTCTCATTTCGGAAGCCAGGACTCATTTTGGGTCGTTGAGCCCCAGTTAGTTAGTCGATAAGCTTTTGATTCTGCACCACTTCTGAGGGTTTACTCCCAAACGTCTTTCATGGTTCGTTTTCGTTTTAGAAATGAAAGCTAATGAAGTTTAGGATATAGATTATAAAAAATATTAATTTCTGTAAATACAGTGATAAAGTAAATCGCAAGTAAATTATACTGATGTAAAACAGCGAACGGAAAACATATAACATCTGACTGGGTAGTAGCTACGATTTTATTATTTATTTCTTGTTGTTATGTGTATACGCAAAGTAGACTTCTGCCGCGATCAATATAAGTTTTTAAAACTATAATAAATAAAATATATCAATGGCAGATCTGGCCAATTACTTTCAAATTTCTTTAGTATATTCAAAATTGTCTGTCATGAAGTAAAACCGTGCGATAATGGTCTGCCATTCTTATTTTCCGATAATAATAAGCCTATATTTTCAAATATCAAAACGGCAGACGTGGTCAAATGGATTTAAAATTCGTCAAAAATCGATACTGTCTTACCTCAGCGCTCGTCGCGTCCACCACTTAGAGCTTAGTGAGTCCACGTACCATGCATGGTAGGTATAGGGGCTTCAATGTACATACAAAACCTCAGGTCTGGTCAAATACATACAGGTAGCCGATCACTGGCTCTTAAACTATAAGGACAATTTAAGACAGATTCCGTTATTTCTTTTTATAGAAAATCTCAATTAAAACTTTCAAAGCCATATATTAAAACATAAAACATGTGTTTAAAATTTAATCAGTCATACTTCTAAGTCCTAAGTATAGGTCCTCTTCAATATCATGAAATTTAGGAAATTTAGATGCAAATTCTGAGATATTTTTTAAATACACACGCTATGCGCCTAAAGAGTAAAAAAATATAGAGCAGCTGAATCCCAGGTAACAGTTATTGCTAGATAAGTAATAAACATAAAGTATAAAGCCTTCGGTCGTCTGCAAGTGCGACTAATCGCAGTACTAGAGGCAAAACTGATCGCAATCTGCAATTACCATATCTAGCTCCATGTTTCCACGCTTCATTCTCAGAGTTAAGATAAAGATAATCTTAGGACAGAGAAGAATATACTATCCGGCCGATAATATCCGGGGGAGTGTCTGTTTTTACAATCCATTTCTTTGTAGGTGCAGCCTCAGAGATAGCAAGAGTGTGCAAAATTTCGTTGGGATGGCCATGGCGAAGACGTATTTGTTAGTGAATTGTAAAGGCGTCATCAAAAAAAGTCACCTTTTCTACTATATTCGTCCATCTCAAAAACACTACGTTATTTATTTGGAATTAAAAGAATCCCAACTATTGACTTGTGATACAAGCTAGCTTCCTGTCGAGGTTCATTCAAATCCGTCCAGCAGTTTTCACGTGATACTTTAACAGACAGACCGATACACAAAAATTTTGAAAGTTTCTGTTACATAACGTACATGGAATAACTATTATTGCTACATTATTAGCATGGTTAAAACTGAATACTCCATGTACGTGCCAATACAGAAAACAGACAAAACCTTGGGAGATGCATCTACGAACATGTTTAGGTTTTACATATTTTCACGTAGCATTTAAGATTTCTGTGTATATAATCTTAAATTTAATCTTAAATTAATTAAGCAATAATTACATCTCGAGTAAAACAACACGTTATCTTAGTTTGTACTCCCTTTTCAAGTGGTCGAGCCCAGCTCACACTTGTTACTCGTCAGTGGTACGTCACCCTATCCAAAGGGGGTGACATCATAGACGCACCACACAACTTATTTTAACCCCCACAGTTTCATTTGCTCTGCTGGTACAGATTAGCTATTTTTTTCTTATATTCAAATTCAAAACAAAACCTCAATAGATTTATTATATTAGAGACTTAATTTTATAACTGAAATTAGATTAGCAAATATCACCATCATTTAATTCTCAAGCAGAGAACTAAATTCATATTCACTGCCTCATTAGATCTGTCAATCATTCATTCGATCTTTCTATTGTTCGGAATATTTGTCGCCAATATTTGGTTCCAATGGTCTATTATTTCGATTCATTGAACTTTGTCAGGGTACATTGTCCCGATCAGTGGAATGCGTATAGAGATTGTGTGTTAGATCGCTGAATAAATAGACGATTATGAATATTAACAACATTTTTAGGGTACCGTAGACTTATGGCAATAATAAAACCCCTATACAATAGTAATGTTCGACTGACGGTCTATCTAATGCGCTTTTCTCAGACAACTGGTCCTGTGCGCTTTAGTATATTGTTACATGCAGACAAAAAAGTGCATACATCTGCCTGCCAAAAACCTGGATTGTCACCTTTCCCGCATTTGGACTTCTTTTGTTTACCTTATATTTAAAATTTGTAATTAAGAAAAACATTATATTGTTATTGTACTTGTTTTATGGCCGTCATTAGGCAGGTGTGGTGAACTAATTCTTGTTGTTATCGTTTTGCTTCGAGGCATATTGTATTTGTACAACATAAAAGGAATGCCCGAAGGGAAGGCTGGGCAGACTAGCAAGAACCACGATCAAAGCAAGACGTGTACATACGATAAGCGATATAGTGACGGACTTTGCGCGTATTATTGAATCGTGCAGTTTGTACAAGTTGTATCCAGTTATATTTGTACCTGTTTTATACATGTTTGTATAGTTCTTATAAGTTCTATAGTAATTCCAACGGCATTTTAATTCGAGTCCTGTAGCTCGTAACAATATCATAGTATATAAGTACAGTTTTAGCAGTTTTAACTATAAGATTGATGAGTAAAAATGTACGGGGTTCTTTAAGAAAGACGTTATAAAATCTTTTAGAGTTCGGCAACGCGTTGGCGACACCCCGTTGTAAGCATCCATAGGCGACGATAACGAATTTCCATCAGGTGGACCTGCCTGTTTGTCTGCTCAGGCATATTTGGTAGGTATGACAATATGTCATAAAGTATTTTCACCCTCCTATGGTTTTTTTTTAATGGTAGAACAACGCTTGCCGCCATGCTGGCGGCCTTAGGTATCAATAGATTTCTGTTATACAAGTGTTAAAAAAGAAATACAGCGATATTTCTTTGTGATTGTTTATTTGTCTGTAGAACATCATACACTTTCAAAGTCCAGAAAGAAGTAGGTATCGATCCTGTAACCACCAATAAATACCAAATTACCAATAAAATAAAGTATAGTAATTTCTGGAAAAAAATATAGTGGTTAAATTACAAAAAAATAATCAATTAAATTACTGTCATTAGGATGAATAGAGCATCAACCACTGACTACAACTTTGAGTCCTAACATATTAATTATTTAATTTACTGTCAACTATTTATAAGAACGAGGTCTATTAAATCACCATTCTAAAATATACAGTAGTCATTCAAAATTAAATAAAAGTCTATGCGATAACTCTCATTAGGTGACATTACGAAATCTAAAAAGCATGATCACAAACGACCTCTTAACCATTTTAATTATCTCGAAAACAGTTTAATTAGACGGAATCTTGAAAGTCAACTCGTATATGTATGTTAATGTTATCAAGTTCGTATAATATTCACATCAAAATCACTGGTGAAAGGTATTTGAAATAACTGT
The DNA here is from genome assembly GCA_949752895.1 of Dendrolimus pini. Classification (NCBI taxonomy): domain Eukaryota; kingdom Metazoa; phylum Arthropoda; class Insecta; order Lepidoptera; family Lasiocampidae; genus Dendrolimus; species Dendrolimus pini. The sequence continues at coordinate 2,480,923 of OX457128.1, forward strand.
AGTCTCTCCACACTGCAATAGAGAAGCACTGTGGTCTTAAAAAAGCTCGGTATGTACAGACGCGGAATGAAAAGTGCGTCACTTATGACTCTCTAAAACGCAGTTTATTACCTTTCCTGCATTGAGAGTTCTGTTGTTTACTTTAAAATTTGCAATTAAGAAAAACATCCTATTGTTATTGTACTTGTTTTATGGCCGTCATTAGTGTGGAACTAATCCTTGTTGTTATTGCATTGCGACAAAGCTTGCCAGATGTGCGAATTAACTCAGTAAACGCGGCCCTTTGTGAATATTATACAGTTTAGTATAAAACAATGCCCGAGCGGAATGGTGGGAGTCAAGCGACGACTACGATACGAGTAAGACGTATATTCAATGAGCGATATAGTGACGGACTTTGCGCATGTTATTGAATCGTGGAGTTTGTACTGTCTGTGTCCAGTCATATTTGTGCCTGTTTTATACCCGTGTGTACAGTTCTAATAAACTCTTTAAAAAAATTCATATAAAAGAGCAGCACGCTAAAATAAAAACTGAACTGTCACTTTAGAACGTTCCCAAAAGTCTGACGGCGTTGCCACGTTGTATAGCAACGCTTAATTTTTGGGCAAAATAGACGCCAGTCTTCTGGTCGCGTGAGACGTCTACAAAATTTTTTTTTATATAGGGGAAGTCCGTTTGAGTACCGTAGGCCGGGCGAGGGGGAAACATCGCGGCCCGTGTGTGGGATTCGCGAGGTCGGGGTGGCACTAGCACCCGACGTTGAGATGTGAAGAACTATTGCCACGCCGCGGTTAGGGATACCCACTTAAACCCCTGTCTGATCCCGAGCGTCCTTTGTCCGGGGTGTGGGCTCGCTCGCGCATTCACCAACAGCCCGGACGGACGGCGGCCAGCCCCTTGCGGGCTGGCCTCACCATTTGGTAGCCGGGGATCTGGGTCCCTCTCGTTTGTCTACCTCACCGAGAGGGGGCGCGCGAGCGTTTAATAGACTGCGTTAACACAGTGTTCACCTACATTAATTTTACAATCAACAAATAGAAACTGCAATTTTATCATCATATGCGTGCTGAACAACAGTTTAGATAGGTATACATCGATAGATAGTATATATGTTTATTATAACTTTACACCTTTGTCATTATATAAGTAATATACCAGACCTCTCAACGCGTCTAATTGAGGTCTCGCGTGATCAAAGGGCTGGCTTGTACTTAGGGCAACGTATCAGCGTTGCCATCCAACGCGGAAATGCGGCCAGTATTTTGGGCACGCTCCCTGCCCACAGCGAATTGGAGTCAATTTTTTACTTATAGATTAATGATATTTTGTAAGTATAGCATCATTTAAAGTATAGTTTAATTTATTTATTTTTAAAACTAGCTGGCCTCACAAACTTCGTACCGCCTCAGAATCAATCAATAAAAATGCTAAAGAATATTTGCAGAATGTTTCAACTTTAGTAAAAAATGTGGCCAAAAGTTAACCGGAACGAACATCAAACGTTTGACATTCAAAACCAAAAAAGTGTCAAAAAAAACTTCACTTTTATATTTAATTTGATTTCTGTAAGACTTTTGAATTTAATTGATTTCAGAACGACGAGACGAACATCAAATGTTTGACAGATAGGAATAGTTTCTAAGGGAAAGCGAAATTGTTGTTTTTACTATATTTCAAGCGTTTTTTCATATTTACTCACCATTTAAACCTTCCCTGGACTTCCACAAATAATTCAAAACCAAAATTAGCCAAATAAGTTTAGCCGTTCTCGGGTTTTAGCGAGACAAACGAACAGCAATTAATTTATATATATAGAATAAATTCTATTAAATGCTAAAAATAATACACTAGATGGCACTGTCACATTTTTGATGGCGGTATGGTTTGAATTCACGTTGGTATTTACTGTCTTATGAAACTTTCAGTTATCATGATTTGGTTAGGAAGGATCTAACACTGATAGTCTAGTGTATGTCCTTATTTTTGACAGGAACATGTAACTGATGAAAGTTACGTTGACCTCTGTAATGTATGTCACTTTTTATACCACTTACTACGTACTAGCAGAAGATGATGTCAAGAGCCTTTTTTTTTGAGGCGAGGGAAAATGCTACCCATTTACGCACAGACTGGGTCGTTGCCAGGAAAATGGCGCACGTCGGTCGGGGGCGGCATCACTGCAGCAATAGTATGCTCTTGGCAGTGATCCGTCCACGATCGACTTCAGCTAGTGTGGTGACTCCGAGGAAGCTGCATGCGGGCAAGCAACCCCAATACCCACTAAAAACCCCCTCCTCCCTGTCGACCCTGCGCTTTTTTGTGAAGGAAAGGCTGAGATTTAGAACATAGTTACGCCCAGCCGATGATGCCAGGAGCCTTAAGAACAGACGAGCGTGCATGACAAGAGCTATGAATGTCTAAGAGTGAAGTTCATAGACTGGAGAAAAACGTTGAATGAACTAAACAGGTGATTAGAACTTAACAGTCGACATAATTAAGGAGCGTCTTTTTAGTGTTCACCAACATCTTTTGCTTTTTGGTTAGGTAAACGAGCTGTATTGGGCGTTTTTGAATGAATGACGAATGAAAAGAGTGATAATATAACTCGACTAAATAAAAAAGTCAATTGACGTCTGCAAAATCCGTCAAAGCTAAATGACATTACGAATCCGTTGCTTAAAAAGTAATAATACAAAGTTTAAAAGTTACTGCGTTAGTATGGTATTTTATGACAGTGGCCGTCTTATTTAATTTGACTAGTTATGTGCAATATTTTATGCCAATTTACATATGTCATTCGCTTCGTTGTACTTACGTAACCTGGTAGATGGCGGTTAACGTATCAAATTTTAAACAAATTAAACAATATAATGTAACAAACTTTGCTTATAAAGATTACAAACATGAAAGAAAAGAAAAAGGGTTCAGCAAATTTCTGTATCAGTGAAAAGCAGATTTTGACTAATCTGTTTATGAAACATAAATAAGTCATTGAAAACAAACGGACAGGTGCATACATGCATGCATGCATGCAAATCTAGTTAGGAACAATACTTTTTCATATTCTTCAAAGAAATTCCGACGCTCTTGAATAATTCGAGGCCTCCTTGTAACTATGTCTATATTATGTAGATATTCTAGCGAATTTATAATGTCATCTTCTTCCATTATGAAATTTGAAGCAGGAAGCATTTTACTCAATGCTGAAATTATTAAACAAAAAACTTTTTGTTTAAAATAACAGTGGAACATAAGTAAACACCGGCACCAGAAGCAAGACTATTACGCAAACTGCATAAAAAAGTCCCTTCAAAAGTCCGATTAAAGTTTACCGGTGTTTAAACGGCTCAGATTTGCTCGTTTAAGTTAACCAACTCATTTTCGTCGATAACCATAGAATATTTTGTGATGAACACTAAAAGTTGCCTAAACAGTGGTTATTTTATTTTAACAGTCGGTCAAATGTCTATGCACACCAGCCTAAGAAGCAAGTGCGTAAGAATAAGCCTAAATGGCGCTCTGTTGTTCGTGCCTACCCCGCAAGGGACCTGGCGTAAAGTTATGTATGTATGTATGTATCTATATACCACTTAAAAATGTATCGATATTTTTATTTTATTCGATGTAAAACATCGGATCCCAGCATCGATGTTAATCGATATATCCCTAGAAAACATCGATAATTTTTCACTATCGAATACTTTCCACAAAAGCTTAATATTATCTTTTTCCAATGAAACGCGCAAAGTTTGTGGTCCTTGATTTTGTAGGTGAGGATATAGAATTAGAGACCAGAGTAACATGGCTAAACTAATAGTGATTTTCTATAAATGAACTTGAATAGAATTCTACTACTCTAGTGGTGAGATGACTGAGATGTTATACCTACATTTGTAAGTGAATTAAAAAAGACAAATTAATAAAAATATTTTATTACATACAAAAAAAAGGAAATATTCGATTTTTCTAGAAATAAATATATCCAATAAAATAAATATTTGTCAAATCATCGAATCAATCCGATATATCGTACGGAAAACATCGTATAGATTCGATATATCGATCTTAAGTAAATATCCCTATTACAAATATTTATAGTCCGGTAATTAAATTCGTGTGCGAACAGTCTGTTTTATTTATGTATCAGTGAATCTTTATTTAAATATCAGTATATAGTAAGCTACTACCTGGATATTTATCAATCTATAGATTATACGGAGTCCTCCAGCATCTGGGGAGCGGAGGATCAAACCCCTGCTGACGAAGTGAGTGTACCCTGCTTCCCGGGGCATTCTCAGGTACTGAAGCGCAGGATCAGCGTGGGCGTAACTACATTCTAAGTCTCACGCTCTTTCTAGCATAAGCGCGGGGCACATGGGGGGAAGGTGGTTCTAGTCGGGTATTAGCACATGGGTTACCTCTCCACATAGAGAGGGGTACCTTGCTGAGTTCCCACACATGCCGGCAATTGATTCTGTTATCTGCTCTCTCTTCAGTGGATAACTCTCATTGCTTTAAAGGACCCAGAAGTGTAAGAAATATGTTTCCCCTTCATAATATTTTTACGAGTTACGCAGGACTCGAATTAAAATGCTATTGGAATTATTATAGAATTTATTAGAACTATACAAACACTATACGTGTACAAATATAACTAGACACTACTAGTGCAAACTGCACGATTCAATAACACGCGCAAAGTCCGTCACTATATCACTCGTCGAATGTACGTCTTGCTCGTATCGTAGTCCTCGCTTGACTGTCCGACCCCTTCGTTCGGCTATTGTTTTATAGTAAACTGTATAATACAACAATCGACTGCGTAGACTGTGTTTTTCCAAGAAAACGTAATCTGCACACCTGGTTAATTCTTCCAGCGAACGGCCATAAACGCAAACGATAACAACAGGCTATTATCTAATTGCAATTTTTAAACTCAAAGTAAACAAAGGAAGTCCAAATACGGGAAGGGTAATAAACCAGGTGCAATTTTCTTTGTCGGTATGTAACAAAATATATATATCATAGAGCTCCATAATGATCATTGTCGGATGACTGGTCTCACTAAATTTTAGCAGTCGCGTCAATTTGTAACGCTAATTGCCCCAGTTAAGCCACTCAGAGCGGTGACGTGGAAACCATGACGATCTCCACAATAACTATAGTCTCAGTGAAATGATTCACGAAACAATTACTTTGACGAAACTTATTCATTCGATTGACAAATATGTTCATGTATCATAATGTTCCACGTATCATATATGTATGATGTATGATCGTGTATCATTCTTGATCTTACAAGAGTAAAGCCTTACTAATCTGACATTAAATGTGTATATGAAAGGAAATGGCATCAGCCTTAATAAATGATATTGCCCCAATATCTTGAAGAGATTTGTTTTAAACTTTGAGCATTCCAATGTGTTTTTTAAATCTGATTATTAGTATTTTGTATTTCAATTAAAACAAAACACGTATTTTCCCCAGCTCTGTTAATTCCTGATAACAGGGTGAAAGGGACGTACCCATTTGATTTCTAAGAACACTACCTACTTTGGACTATTAGCCTGAATTTGACTAATATTTCCTCTACTTCACATTATCGCTTCCTGTCTTCGTCATTTTGAGGAAATATAACGGAAAGATTGCCAATAACATGCTTACAGCGTCACCGGTTCCGACGTCAGTAAGACGCTATATAAAAAATAATGCAATGCATTGTTATTGAGACCAATAAACGCACTATATTAATGTACGTGATGAATGAGTAAACATGTGAACTTTTAATGCCCGCGCTACATCTGTCATAATGTTAGTGTTGCGACTGCATCACGCAAACGAAGCCAAAGGTTTAATGCGTTATGTGAGATGCGATGAAATGGATGGAATTATATTGATAAGGAGTTAATTAGGACTTAAAATTTATTACTAATTTAGCTTTAAAAAATATGTATCAATTATATATAATTTGCCGGAATCTGTGTTTCCTGACAAAACAATCTTGAAGTATTTAAGTTGCGAGTGAATAAGTATCTTCTAAGTAAGCATGGTCCATCCTAGACTGCGTCATCACTCAACATCAGGTGAGTGAGGTAAGTCAGTGGTCAAACGCAAACGTATACTTCCATATATAAAAAACAAAATACTGGGGCCAAAGCCTACGACAATGTTAAAGTCATTGGCTGTGGCGTCTTTTTTATAGAGTGATATATACATACGTTATATGTTAATACGCTACGTCATTAAAATTTAAAAACAATATCGCATTACACCCATCGCCACATTTGCGTGAAACAGCCTATAACTGTAGTATTATCGCAGGTGCGCCCCCAGTGTTAAGGCTTGTATGGACCCAACGTCTTCGAGGATTTTTTGGTACTGATTTTTAATAGCGAAGGGATGCATTATTATTTTAATGTCAATAAAACAAACTAATATTTAAAAAAAAAGTTATTTGTCTCCCTTTTATAAATATTTAGATTTTTTATCCTTCTTTGATAAAAATTGAAGAAGTATTGATGACCGTACATGGACCCAAGCCTCCTTACCAATAAGGTATGGAGGTTTGGGTATACGCAAAATTTCTGCAGTTTCTTTACCCGCCTTTCTGTCCTCAGTTTACAGTACAAAGGACCTCATTGGTGAAATATTAAATCCGTCACTTGGTGACTTTGAGGTCCTGTATTTGACTGAGGCCAGAAATGCTTGGTCTATGGCCTGCCCATATCAAAATTTACCCATAAATCTAAAGTCACAGAAGCTATGGGACGACCCGCTTTGCTCATTGGGGCATAAAAATCTTTTAGATACGTGTGCCAATGAGACGGAGCGTGCTCGTCTCCTAGCTGTCTCGCGTTGGGAGTCTGGCTTGTGGCTACAGGCACTCCTCTCGGCGAATTTAGGCACTTTTCTAGACGATAACACGTTTCGAATAAGTGCTTGCATTCGCCTAGGGGCGGCCTGTGTTGTCCCACACCACTGTCAGTGCGGAGATAAGGTCGAGCGCCTCGGTCACCATGGGTTATCGTGCATCAGGAGTGCCGGTAGAATTTCACGTCATGCAACTCTGAATGACATAATCCGTCGGGCTCTTGTCACCGCCGGGGTACCTGCCGTCCTAGAACCGAACGGCCTGTGTCGCGACGATGGCAAGAGACCCGATGGTGTGTCATTGGTGCCCTGGAAGATGGGTCGCCCCTTAGTATGGGACGCGTCTTGCGTTGATACTTTGGCAGCGTCCCATCTTCCAGCTACTAGCATGTCTGCCGGTACAGCTGCTGCACAACAGGAGGCCCTAAAACGCCGTAAATACTCAGCCATCGGGAATGGCTACATATTTGCGGCTTTTGGGGTCGAGACCCTAGGACCATGGGGGCCTGAGGCGCACAAGCTTTATCGAGACATAGCCAAACGTCTGGTGGATGTCTCACGTGACCAAAAGACTGGTTTGTACCTCGGGCAACGCATCAGCATTGCCATTCAGCGAGGCAATGTGGCCAGTCTTTTGGGCACGTTTCCGACTGACAGCGGTCTGGAACTAGATTTTATGGTTTAATTTTAGTTTGTATATATAGTTTATTTTTAGTTTAATTTATTTTGAAGAAGTTAAATGGTTTCATATCCACAATTTTGAAGGCGATTTAGTTCTGAATTATTTTCTTAACGTAAAAAACTTTTGGAAAATAACGTTAAGTCTCTTATCGTGAAGGTTTGTGTAATTTTTTTTCTAAATTATTAATCAGTAAATACCAACGAAAAGTTGTTTCGTTTTCAGCCCACTTTCGACAATTTGCGACAATAGGAGCCTTAAATAATATAACGTCGATTGAAAGTTTTGATTGAGATTTAGTATAAAACCAAAAACGGACGGGTGGCGCCACCTGTATCGTAAGGTGTATTACGTGTTCCCTTTTTCTACTGGTACGCTGTCATTCGTTACATCTTCCATGGCTTAAATTCAGCATATACTAAACTCTCGGCGGTCGAGACTCGACCCTCCTCCAAATACGTTGGAATTAGTGTAATGAAATGTCCAACAAATTCTAAATAAACGAACCCTCAAGTTTTGTAAGGTTTCATTTTATTAAAAAAGCTTTTGAAGGACTTCGCAATCATTTCGCATGATTGAAAATCCCGGTACGTCTGATTGTATAAACTTGAGCAATAGAATTATTATATCCTTATATACGTATATAAAATTCGCGTGTATGTCACTGAACTCATACCTTAACGGTTAGAACGATTGTGACGATTTTTTATATATGGTTTAGATTAACAATTGGATCCGGTAGATAGCGCTGAAATCGGGTTCTAGATTTTCATTTTTCAGAACAATCTGCCGGGCCCGCTACTTCTTCTAACATAATTATACCTAATTCACTAACTAATTAATACATTACATATCTTATAAATATATCTGTATGTATTTAATTTATGAATTTGTTACACATACATACATACATAACTTCACGCCAGGTCCCTTGCGGGGTAGGCACGAACAACAGAGTTCCATACAGGCTTATTCTTACACACCTCACTTGCTTCTTTGACATTCATAGCCCTTGTCATGCACGCTCGTCTGTTCTTTGTTACACTATACTTTATAATACATATTACTATTCACAAACAAATTATAAAATTACATATACAATGGAATACAATGCAAGAAAACTTAACTTATTTGTATTGTATTCTATCCATAGTACCTCAAGGCTATAAGTAGAATACTCAGCCTAGATCACCGTCTTCTATAGGTAAGGTGCCCAGAAGGCTGGCTACGTTTCCTAAGTAAGTGTATGTGTATTTAATTTATAAAAAAAATAGTTTAAATATGTCTGTTTAAGTTCTAACTAATAATCTACACCACCTACATTGCCAGATCAGGTTAAATTATTCTTTAAGTTAGGTTGTGTTACGTTCGAGAGCGGGATGCGTGCGAAGTAAAAGCCAGCTATTAGCACACTGAAGTGAGACGTTTATTACACAACAATTCCTCCCCTCAGTTTTTTACATAAAATACAACAAAAATAATACTCTGCTAACAACAATAAACTTACAACTAACAAGAACAAAACAATTTACAAATTTAATGAAAAGAAAGGTTTATAATCCACCCTTGGCAATGCCCGTAACGATTTGGCCTGACTTCTTATACGGGGCTCATTTCCACTAGGAAGAACCGATGTACCTTCGTGACAACTCTGTCTACCTGGTGGAATGTTGATAGGGAGGTCAACATGAGGGGTCTGGCTCAGTGGCTGAGTTCTATCTCTTAGCGGAGACTGATTGACCTGGCTTGAAGTAGGGGTGCCTGGTGAAAGTGTTGCATTTCCCTCAATTTCCTCCAAATCAGTTGCGCTATTGGGGCCTTTATTGTCTTCTATGTCTTCATGCCGCCACAACTGGTTTTTATGTTTCTTAAATAGTTGGGAAGTCAAACTGTCATTTATTATGTATGTTACGGATTATAATATTATTCGTATATATAGCGAAATCTAAACTATAAATAAAATAATTCGTTTCTGGATATATTATATTGACTTGCCTTTACAAATTTTCCTTTACAAGTGACAACCAAAAAACAAAGAAATAATATCACATCTAAATTTAAATTATGAAAAATAAAACATTCTAAAAAGTTCCAACACACTCCGGGCCCGGCGATGCGTACGCGCAATATCAGTCGAAAACGTTTTGATACTCTAACTGCCCGACCGGAGCGCTTCACGAATTTTGTACAGTCATCTATAAGGACTCTTTCCAAGTTACATAGGGTATATATAGGGTTTGAGTTGCCTATAAACGTTCCCCTTTAAATCCTCCCCACCAAGGAAAAGGTTGCTGTAGTATTTAATACGTTCCATTATGTTTTGCCTTCTGATATTTTACTTCAAATATATAGGTATTTTTCAGTTTCCATTTTACATTTTTTCTTTTGTCACCTCAATGTATGGTTCTCTATAAAGCCTTCTTACTCTCTCAATTTGATCGAAATCTTCTAACCTCAACATCTGGTTAAAAATAATTGTTGGGTTCTTATCTATTCGATCTTTCAGAAAACTCTTAATTGTGTAGAAAACGGCGACCATTAGATATGTAGAGATACATCGAAAGCTGATCCCGTTCACATCACACAAGTCCTGAGATCCATAAGTGGTTGATAATTTAAGAAGTGCGTAATGATTCCATATTTGTCACGGTCGCCAGATGTTACGGATTATAATATTATTCGTATATATAGCGAAATCTAAACTATAAATAAAATAATTCGTTTCTGGATATATTATATTGACTTGCCTTTACAAATTTTCCTTTACAAGTGACCATGCGGTATAAACTTAAAACAAATGAGTGTGAATTTTTTTTTAAAAAAATCGCTATTAACTAATAGATTTATGAATGTTTTCAATTTGCTGTTAGTGCTTAGATCTTTCGGTCCTTTTAATTTAGTCAGGTTATTCGTAGAATGATTAAAACATTACATGACAGATAGCACTGCTAGCAGCCTTAAGTTTTTGCTTCACATATATTTGTTTTCTAAGTTATTTATATATATGTAAATATTTATAAAAACATAAATATTTATAATAAATAAATATTTTTTAATATATATTTAATATATTTTTGAATACATTTAATTAAGACTCTTTATAACTAACCAAAGTAAATGGAGTCATTGAAAAAATAAGTGCCAAATTACGACAGTGTCAATACTTATTAACAGTTAGGGATGGCTTATTATGATCTTATTAAATTGAGTTAATCGATACCTTCGCGATTAACGTATCGAGAAACCCTACGTAAATAAAATTGTTAAATGGAGTAAAGCATTCTTTACAATGATATGTGCGTTAACTTATGTAGTATACACATTGGTTGCGTCTGCATGGGTAACAAATGTTCCCAATATAAACTATTTGAACGTTATTACATATTTATGTGCTATATTTTACGGACTAAGATGTATTAATAAAATAATCTATTTGTTATATTAAGACATAAATTAGATTTTTTTTAACAACAACAACAAATCACAATGCACAAATATTCTTACCAATTTTAGTTTTAATTATTACTCAGAAAATCTAAAAACTTAATCAAATGTCAAAACATAATTTAAAACAATAAGTTATTGGCAAGTTTACTGTTTGGGTCCAACAAACAGAGGATATAGTAGTTGAAGGGTCCAAACCAACTCCGACATAGAAAACCTCGTGGCCGAGCCTAGAATAATTGAAGAGAGAAAGGCTCAGTATCTCCGCTGGCTCGGTCACGTAGAACGGATGGAGGAGGATTGGAATGTGAAGAAAGCATACTTGGGGCGACCAGTCAGTATCACTAGAAAGATAAGAGTGGATTACCTAAACGAACTTCACAACTGAGAAGACTAGACTAGACTTAAGCATATATTTGTATATGATGACATTCTTTTTATTGATAAAAAAACGTTAATAAATATTACATCTTTCATTCTTTCAAAATAGATCAAAAATATTATGTTTACGCCAGTGATATTATGATCTAGAATGTTGTCGTAGCTACGTCTCACAACACAACTCGCTTTAGCTCTATAGGCTCTTAATTGGGCTATAGTGAGAGTTGTCGGCTCAATTTCTATTACGTGTCGCTGCTGAGCTAAAGGAGTAGTACAGTTCCTTAGAGCGAATGACTTATATCCCTCTTTACTTTTTAATCAGCCGTTTTGCAGAAATTAGCCGTTTTGTTAGCGGACGTGGGACGTGGGTCCGCTACTTCGGAGACTTCTGCATCTCATCCTTGCAATGGTAAATCTTAATATGGTTTCATATTCCAAAATCGCCTTCCTTTAGATTTTATTATGGGAGATTCTATCTACCTGTTGTTAGTCATAAGACACCTATGCCTAGAATCATCCTTAAAATTTACAAATATCTGACAGGATTAATTATCGATTATTCGATACTGAAATGGGTTCTACATTATGCAGTATTTACATGGTCGATAATAAACTCATTGTACCTGCCATAGACTGCAGCTCGTTGCTTAGCATTATTTTGTTATTAATGACATTATCAAAAAAAACTCAAATGAAAACCATTTTTATTTAATCGAATATAATATTATTTAATATTTCTAAATAAACATGCATATTCAAATTAAGTGCCGACTTTCGTCATATTTGCAACTTATTTAACTTCTGGGATAGTTTTCTGTTTGTTTTACTAAGTGAATTATTATTAACGATCTATAATATGTAGTTTTGGACTTTGGCGAATCTATTAAGGAAAACTGCTTTTGGATATCGAAGTTACTGATTTATATTATGTGACCTGTGAATCTGTTTAATTCGACCGACCAAACACACTATTGGATTTTTATATCAACACAAAACTTGATGTGCAGTGATATGTATTAATGAAAATTATATACAATTTATAAATAATATGAAATTTTATTTTAAATACAGTTGGAATTCATGGTGGAAGAAATCTCCATACCTAAGCATACAATATATAGAATATCGGTCTTATTCATAGACAGAGTAAGTTTGAACGCTTCTTTAGGCACCATAAGCGTTCAAACTTACTCTCTCTATGAATAAGATAAAGTGTATACACAAACTCGCTATACGTACACATACACACATATACACATGAACACCCACACACACATGCATATATTAGGTACGTTCATATACGAGTTAGCGCCATTGATACTCGCTAGATGTGCTAGTAGTACGATTCTCCCGACTGAAGTCTCTATCTCCATATATTCAATGTACTCTGTGCAAGTGACAACCAAAAAACAAAGAAATAATATCACATCTAAATTTAAATTATGAAAAATAAAACATTCTAAAAAGTTCCAACAATGTAAGTCACTTTCCCCAATCTTTTCACAATTGTTCCTGTGCCCCAGGTGTTTATATTATTTGTTTGTGGCCTTTTAAATATTACTTTGTCACCTGGCGTGAACGACTGTTTATTTGTGCCCCTGTATTTGTTACTCTGTAAACACTGTTTGTGACGAACCCGGTCAGCGAGTGAGCCAGACGAGGACGGTGACGCTCCTGACAGTAAATCTAAACGAGAGCGGAGCTTACGGCCGAACACCAACTGAGCAGGCGAAGAGCCCGTTGTCGAATGAACAGAGTTTCTATAATCAAATAAATATTTGAGTAGAGCCGCCTGTTGATTGCAGGACTGTTTATTTGCCAAAATACTCGATTTTATTCCCTTTTTGACAATCTTAACGTAGCTCTCTGCCTGGCCGTTGCTAGCCGGGTGGTAAGCAGGTGAAGTCACGTGTGATATACCATTGCTGTCACAAAACGATTTGAATTTTAACGTTACGGGTTAACTTGCAAGAGATCACTTTAAGCGATAAGGCCGCCTATTGTTTCTACCGTGGTAATAGTTCGTTTTTGTAATTGTATATTTGGTGACCAATAAAGTATTATCTACTCTATTCTTAATATTTTCTTTTAATTATAAATAAGAATTAAACAAGTCCGTCAATGTAAGTAAATGTATACTATCCCTAGTAATAAATATGGTAACAATATGATCGCGTGCTGCTAACCATTCGCACGGGTGCTCATGGCAGGGTCAGAATGAGTCGGCAATCTTTCTATTGAGACAATCTGCAAGATGCGAGGGTGCGCCATGCGGGCACCGGGTTAGCGCGACCAATATCTTGCTTTCACTGTGTTTTGTAACAAAGTGTAATGTAGTTCAAACAGATATTAATAAAATATTAATTTCGATACGATAATTCCATTCGTTTAGAAAATGAATGTATGAGAACATAAACCAAAATTTAATAGTACTACCTCTTTTGTATGTATTATGACATATTTTATATTTTTGAAGTACATCAAGATTATTATTATTTATTTATGTATTGAATATTTCAAGTTCTATCCGTATAGGAACGGAGAAAGAGTACAATTTTCTTCGGCCGGACGGCCTGTCGTAAGAGGCGACAAAACAACCCACAGCCAGGCGGTAGGAGATTTGCCCGAGTGGATAGCTAACACCTTTGTTATAAACTATGTCGCCATAACAACCTTGAGTTGTGTTCTGGCATTAGTGACCAGGTCCCAGTCTCCCTTAAGAGACCAGTAGCGCATGTAGCACCTTTAGTGTTGCAAATTTCCATAGGCGATGGTAACCGCTTTCCATCAAGTGGACCGTCTGCCTGTCTGCTGAACTCAAAGAAAAAAAAAAAAGTTATTTATTGTCTACATTACCGCTGTCATGTTTAAATATTTTCCTTCGTTTAGGGGGTTGCCTGGAATAGATCGCTTTAAGCGATAAAGCCGCCCTTTGTTTAACTTTTGTTGTACAATAAAGTGTTTTCATTTATTCATTCATTCATAAATCTTTCTGTAAGAATAAAATTCTAGAGTAATTTTAAAATGCAATTAGGTAACGTGTTTGTTATAGGCTAGGTTTTTATTTTTGCCGGGCGGAAGTGCTTTAAGAGCCCACCACTGCATAGAGACAAACAACTAGATAATATGAGACTCACAGCGGTTGTTGATATCCACTAAAACCACCATAGCTTCTATCTCCCTCGTTGCAGTGAACAGACGTAATTTTTTATATTTTCGAACGGTTTGTGGGCACTTGGCCCCCACGAAAAATCCAGCCCCCCAAAATCCTTCATCCCAAATGTATCAACGATCACAAGACATATTTAGGATGTTTGAAGTGTTCGATATAAGTGCATCACAGTGCATCTCTTAGACTATATTCAATGATGAACATACCATCGATATCACACACATCTAAATCCGTCCAAGGCTTATGAATTAATAATGGAATTCAAAATCTCGTGACACTCACTCACTCACTCGACAGTAATTAAAAAGAAATTAATTATTAAGATAATCTAATATTTTGAATTAAAAACCAATATACTGTTACATACCGACAAAGAACGCACACCTGGCTATCGTAAATCGCAGTTTATTGCCTTTCCTGCATTTGGAGTGCTTTTGTTTACTTCGTGTTTAAAATTTAAAACATCCTATTGTTATTGTACTTATTTTATGGCCGTCATTAGTGTTGGACTAATCCTTGTTTTTATTGCATTGCGTCGAAGCTAGCCCGATATGCGGATTAACTCAGTGAACGCGGCCACTTTGTCGGCATTATACAGTTTAGTATAAAACGATGCCCGAACGGAGGAGTGGGCCAGTCAAGCGACGATTACGATACTAGCAAGACGTGTGTAGTACTTTGGATTAGCGATATAGTGACGGACTTTGCGCGAGTTATATAATCATGCAGGTTTACTGGTTGTATCCAGTATATTTGTAGTTGTTTTATACGTGTTTGTAACAGTTCTAATAAACCCTATAGTAATTCCAACGGCATTTCAATTCGAGCCCTGTGTAGCTCGTAACAATACCATAGATAAGTTGGCCTAAATAAACCCTTTCAACAGTTGTCTTAAGGTCATCAACACGCCCACTTTACAAATTACTATGTAAATGTCTCAAGGATTGTTTCGAACCCAAACCTTATACATGGATTACACTCAACTCGTGATCAGTATGTTACTACATACGGGGCAAAGACACGACTGGGTTGGAAAATTTGTGGTCACATCGTTCGGTCGAGCATCGTTTCAACATTTTTAAAATGCCTACCCTAACTTAATTAAATAACACGAATTTAATTCATTTTTAGTATTACGACACCTGATTGACTTTGAGTTCAATGAGACAAAAATTCTAAAAATTCAATTGTCCGGTCTTTCTCTCTCTGATGGTCCGAATTATCCTGATTTTTTCATTTTTTTCAGATTCATTGTACACACTCAACTCCTCTACTGATTTATTATAGGTATACGAAGATAAATATTAAGTGCAGTATATTAAGTCAGCTCTTTTTAAAGGGTACACGCAAAACCTTTACAAAACATTACGTAGGTTTGTCATAACCTAATAAAATCTACCTACGTGCACTTTCGCCTTCATTTGCATTTGGGCCCAACCGAAAACTTCTTACGCAAGTGCCGCGATTGACTTTAATGGTTCGCCCTAACAGCTAGCACACGCAACCTTTGCGGATTAAAACATCAGATATTATAATAATCGGTTCATGATAATAGAACAAACCAAGATGCTGTGTAAGTTTCACAATAGGTTTTAGGCTGTGATCTGTCACAGAGGGCTTGTTTTCGTTTTAGACATTTTTTATTTTATTTTTTTATATTTAAGTGCATTTTGCACGTTCTATTTATATTTGTTCTATTTATTATCTATAATATTATAAAATTGTAAAAGTGTAGGTAGTCTTTTGTTTCTTACATGTTTGTGTTGGTCTGTTTGTTCGGGATTCACGTTAAAATAGTAAATTCCCGTTCTTAAAATATGCGTATATTGTTTGTCAGATTGACATAATTGAAGCTACATTTTAACTGTTTTAAACGCAGCATTTTACTTAATTATGTGTACCGGTTGTGAAAACTTAAGAAAATACTAGATTAATTACCGTTAAAAAAGCGATGTCTTTACTTTTTTTTTTATTAATCGCCCTGTCCTGAGGCAGTTGTTTGTCAGGGTATTTTAGTTGTGTATATATCTTTCTACTTCTTAATCTAGGACATTTTTTTACTATATCTATATGTTCACTTATGTATATATTTGCTTATTACCTAATACAAATTGTGTCCGTGTTATTTTTAATTATTTACATTGTTTTACTTATTTTAAGACGTTTTTACTACATTGCTACAGTGCATTTTTAAAATAAACATTCATCGGTCGCTTATAGCGTTACGTCATACGCAGCCTTAGGCGTCCTTATATATATAAGTCGTGCGCAGAAGGTTTGCCGATGATCACTCCTCCCGCTCCCTACAACCGCGACCGGTCGTCTAGTTCTTTGTACTAATTAGACAAGCCCCGGTCTTAGTCGCAAGAAGCAAAAGAGCTGATCACCGGCAAACCTTCTGCGCACGAGCTATAGCTCAATGAGATAAGAAAACTATTTTAGAAGTTTTACTTAATAAATTAACATATTGTTACGAGTGAGGGACTCGAATTAAAATGCCGTTGGAATTACTATACAATTTATTAGAACTATACAAACACGTATAACATACTTAGGTACAAATATACCTAGACACTACCAGTACAAACTGCACGATTCAATTACACGCACAAAGTCTGTCACTATATCGCTTATCGAATGTACTCGTCTTACTTTCGTGGTTCTCGCTAGACTGCCCCATCCCTCCGTTCGGGCATTGTTTTATAGTTAACCGTACAATACAACAATCGACTGTGTAGACTGAGTTTTTCCGAGAAAACGTAATCTACACACCTGCTTAATTATTCCTGCGAACGGCCATAAACGAAAACAATAACGATAGGCTATTGTCTAATTGCAAATTTGAATCATAAAGTAAACAAAAGAAGTCCAAATGCGGGAAAGGTAATAAACCAGGTGTGCATCTCTTTGTCGGTATGTAACAATATTTAAATAAGTAACTTATTCTTACTAAAGTATAAAATTATATATATCAGAATATTTTTCATAATTAGCCTGTTGGCCTAGAAATATTTACCAAACAGTAAGAAGCTAAACTACAATGGATCTTTCCAAATAAGTAATAAAACCTGGATAAAGCTCTACACGCGCCTTTCAAAGAAAATCTCAAACTAATACGACACAAAATGCTTAAAAGCTTGTTCAACATAGGCTGTAAATTTAATCTTAGTGTCACAACGCCGAAAGCTTTATTATTACCTTATCTAAATTAGTATCGGCTATCTTGAAGATTATTAACGTTGTAAATAATTAGTAATGTACTATAATTGAGTTTGGTACAAGTTAATAGGAAATTACTCTTATAAGTATTTATTTCATGGCAACACTTTTGCTGCTGTATGCGAAAAACTTTATTTGAAGAAACAGCGTAACGTAATTATGATTATATACATTATTATACAAAGAGCATATTTTGTCAATTTGTACGCCGCATTTTCAGGAAACAAGGTTTGCACTCAGCATATTGCTGTGCCGGAATTATATCCGACACAACGCTGATTTTCAGTGCAACCTACCTTTTGGCTTAAGAGCAAAACGACCCCATTTTTGTCATGAGAAGGATGTGTTTACAAGAATATGCAAATACTTTGTTGGTATTATAAGTACCAGTAATAAAAAACTTTTCTTTATTCCCTTTTTTTCTTTACATATATGTATCATGTCGATGTGAGATATATATTAATATTAAGTACCACTAAGGACCGATTTTTCAATCACTAGATAACAGTTATGCATAAGAAAAAAAACCGACTTCAAAAACGAAAAAACTAAAATGTATAAAATAACTTATTTCTTAAGCTATTATTATTAATATATATTATCTAAAACATCTTAAAGTCGGTGCTTAGTAATTTTCAAAATATAGTAATTTTTATGTTTTACTTTGCACCGACTTCAAGATGTTTTAGATAATATATATTAATAATAATAGCTTAAGAAATAAGTTATTTTATACATTTTATTTTTCTCGTTGTTGAAGTCGGTTTTTTAAACGAAGTTTTTAAATTTTATTTCTTACTTTTTAGTGTCTAGCTATGTATGGGTGGACCTACGAATGGTGCCGCGCTTCTTAAAAAATATAGGTCCCAAGAACCGGGAACAAAAAAATGTTCATAAAATGAAAACTACTGGGCCAAACTATGTAAAATTTTTAGGGGACCAATCGGAAGCTATTCCGCGTCGAACAAAAAAAGAATCACGTAAATCGGATCATAAATCACGGAGTTATCGGCGAACATACATAAAAAAAAGCAAAAAAAAAAAAAAAAAAAGATCCCGACGAATTGAGAACCTCCTCCTTTTTTCGAAGTCGGTTAATAAAATACTTCTTCTTCAGCCAATCTCTGTTCACTGGTGAACGTAGGCCTCCCCAAGTACCCGCCACGTATCCCAGTCTCGCGTCTTCCTCATCCAGCCCCTGCCGGCGACCTTGCGCAGGTCGTCAGTCTACCGGGCTGGCAGACGTCCTACGTTTGCCGAGACGTGGTCTCCAGGACTCGTTTGCTCCATCGGCCGTCGGTCCTGTGACTAATATCCGCTATGCGCTTATGATTATAACACCACCATAATGTATTTACGATCTAGTAAGTATGTAAATTTATAGAGTGCATCGGGATATACTTTATTACGGCGTGCAGCGCAGCAAACCCATGGACCACCTGTGTTCTCGCTTTGATTCACACTAGTGAGTTTTTTAAACTAACATGTATAGCATCAAAACACAATTATTGTTTAAAAAGACGTTATTAAAAATTAATGACCACAAATTTTGTGCAGTCAATAACTAATTGTACCAGCCATATCTATATATTAATACGTGAAGCAAAAACTTTGTACCCTTTTTTACGAAAATTGCGCGGACAGAGTAGTATGAAATTTCGCACACTTATATTATATGGACAAGAAACGACGAATGCTATATTTTTTTTTATTATACATAAAAAATACATTTAATCAATAAAAAAAACATTACACACACTACCATGTATTTGATACATACGCATATATTTTGTTTATTGTTCAAGTCAAATAAACAGTGTAGGCTTGACGAAATCTGTGATTATAAAAGTATAGTCTTTGAAAACAAATGATTATGGTCGAATTTCGACCACGGGCGACCACTAGTAAGTATAAATGTAAAAGTGACTTAGATATTTTTGAAGTGTTTACTTCTTATGGGAGGGTAAACCGCTTCGTTACGTAACGCGTTACGGCGCCAGTCTTTTTTATATTGTACTAGCTGTCCCGGCAGACGTTGTCCTGCCCTGAAGAAATAAAATTTAGAACCCGACTGCAGCGCCACCTACCGGGTCCAATTGTGAATCTAAACCATCCTCGAATCCCCTTGAACTCACACAAAAAATTTCATCAAAATCGGTCCAGCCGTCTAGGAAGTGTTCAGTGACATACACACGCACACAAGAAATATATATATAAATATATATATATATATATATATAAGATAGGTTCACGTTTGACCAACAATGCATATATCACGATGGAGCTCGCTTACCTCGAAGATACCCATTCGTTCACGCCTCACCATTCAGAATTGCTGAGTCAAGAACCTAACACAAACTATTCTTGTTAAATGTTTCTCAATGTGAAAGATCTTTTAACTCGCTTTAATCTATTACCGATACGAATTACAGGAGCTTAGTTACGATACTTAACAAAAAAAAAAAAAAAACATAAATCAAAATTTTACTGAGATTACAGACCTCTGTATTTTTCTCACACCTCTAACTGTATATTATATCTGTATAATGGTGTATAATTGAATATACGCCTTTACTATCGGCAATAAGTCAATAAAAATGTTTGGTAATATTTCTAAGTCATAACCAAATTATACGGCAGCTGTATTCATGCACTCAGGCACTTATTTGAAACTAGCTTCTGCCCGCGACTTCGTCCGCGTGGTGCGGTTTTTTAACCTTCCCCCAGGAGCTCTTTAATTTTTCGGGAAAAGTATCCTACCTATATGTTGACCAGGGATATAAGCTATCACCATTCAAAGTGTCATGTAAATCGGTCCAGTCGTTTCGGAGATTAGCCGGTACAAAAAGACAGACAAACAGGGAAACAAAAAAAAATGTTAATTAGTTCTATTTCACTTCTTAAAAATGCTAAAAACCGAGTCAGGGGGATCCTGACTCGGTTTTTAGCATTTTTTTTAATTGTACAAAAATTTGACCTCTACAATTTTATTATATGTATATATATAGATTATGATTTGTATCTGATGCGCTTTGTAATGTACCATATGTACAATTATTATAATCTCCGGCACGATTCTTGAGCGATCATCTTGGTCTACGCATAAGTGAAATTTCTGATATAATAATCGGCAGATAAACACACTCACTGAATATTCCCAAGTAAGCAAGTTGCCAATATACAAGTGACCAATCCTAGACTCCCAGACCATAGTAAATAACAGAAAGTTTGTTTCCGAAATTTACCATGTCAGGAATTAAACCCGGAGCCTCTGCGTTCTAACGAGTTCGGCCGACTAAGTCTTAGCCCGCTGTAGCGTAGGAAGTCTGAAGCATCTTTTGCTCGAAAAATGCGTATATTTTAATATTTTGCGATTTTACAATCATTTTTGTTGTTTTGTTGTTGTTGTTGTTCGTCTCGTTCCGTCGTGAATTTTCGAATATTGGCGGTTGGCCGTAGACAATGAGTGTTTGCTATAGTAATTGTTGATAGTGCGTGTACACACCGGCGCGAGCGTACTGATTTCATACTCGGCCGGACCGGTGTGTACCTTCCTTTCGTAAATCGTGCCGCAACACCCGCTCAACCACATAGGCCGTCGATATTTTTGGAAGTATAAAGTATTTTGTCCTTTTCCTGTATTTATTTATTTATTATTAAAAAGTATCCTACAGTATTTCCATAAATTTAAGGCCTAACAATACATAATAATAAATCTAGACCAAAAATAGATACTTATGGTCTAGAAAAAGAACAGAAACTTAAATACACCAAAGTTAATTATTCAATCTATCCAATGCTATGACTCTTCAACAGGAAAACTAAACACAACTAAGTGATTAGATCTAAATGTAGAATAGCGGAAAAAAACCTAATATTATCGATATGTCGACAAATCGTATCACAGTGGCTTCGCAAAGCGATCGCTACTATTTCGCCAATCGCTCAAAATCCGTGCCAAAAACTGAAAGATTTTTTTCTGACTATGTTAAGCCTACAATACATAAGAATTAAAATATCATTTTTAAATCACGCAATATCAAACTTTAAAAAAATGACTCACAAAATCTGACGATACTTCCCACCTGACTCATACCATGATTAAGTTTTAAGATGATTTGAAAGACGCTTACCTGAAACAAAAAGGAAATAGCGGTTAGAAATAAAAAATATCATAACATAAATTAATTTCAATAACTTAAATCTACCTTAATCATGTAAGAAGAATACTATATTTCTCCATAGCTTAATTTAAAACTCCTATATAAAAACCAATCGCAACGGACAGGTGGAAAATCTTAAACTGACATGTGACAAAATTAATCGCAACAAAATTTTAACTTGAAGTGTTACGGGCAGATTATTATCGTACTTGTCCAAATTGAAAACCTGCCCGTAAAACTTCAAGTTACTGGTAAAAATCTATCTGGAAAGGTTAGCAATGACCTGGCTGTAAACCCAACGTGACTCATATTCTGACGCAAAGAAATAAAACCTCAGGTCAGCGCAAACCCTATCAAAAACGCATCTAAAATGCACCTCACTCCATGCATAAACCATAATTAAACTAAAAATAACCATCAGGAAGGGATCTAAAACGGGGACTACATAATTACTCGCGCTTTAGACGCGAAGGCAACACGCGCCGGCGTGGATCTGTTAAGTTTTAAATTAAATCACTCGCCACCTGTCCTTCCTCCTCCTATCCAGTGTTGCCTGGTTATGATGAACACGAGATTCAAATAATTTTCATTATCTACTTAAGTATATTCCTTCGCCGGAATGCGCATATCCTGTCTCTTCTTCACAACACTTTGTTTAATCCTAAGTCTTATTACTTCAAGGAACGCTTTCAGTTCCTTAATTACAGTGATTCAAGATTCTTTAGATTGTCAGAGAATTTGAAACTGAAACCGCCTGTCAAAGGAACAAGTTTTTACACCAAGTCTTTTATCGTCCAGGCATGTATATAAGGTAGGTACAAAATTATGTATTATTATTTATAATAATTAAACTATCTTATATATTACTTAATATTTATTAATAAACTAAATTATTGTACTAGTACTGGTTTAGCAACTACCGACTTTTGTTGTCCTTGGTATACTCTATCCAAAGGTTGTCTGGAAGAAATCGCCATGGGTAATAAGACCGCCGATTGAACTTGTATATTAATGTTCTTGGTTTTATGTAGCATGTTTGTACAATAAAGTATATTCTATTCTATTCTATAACCCCAGAAAAGCAATGTGAGAAAATCAGACTATTCCTAATTAAAAAAAAGGGCTTGATTTAGTCAACGTGGGGTTTAAATTAAGATTTTTTTTTATGACATTTAATTTAAGTATGTGTATTTAATTTATAAAATATGTAGTTTAAATATGTTTATTTATTAATTATACCTAATGATCTGCACCACCTACATCGCCAGATTAAGTTAAACTATTCCTAAAGTTAGGAATGCCTGGAAGAGATTGCTTTAAGCGATAAGGCCGCCTATTGTTTCTACCATGACAATATTTTAATTGTGTACTTTTGAAATTGTATATTTGGTCAGCAATAAAGTTATCTCTCTATCGTAAATCAAAAATAATTTAGTGGAAAGCAGATTTTCGTCCTTATGATCATAACGAAATTCGGTTACGGAGTATATCTGCAGCTTTTTGTAGGTATTTTTTTTTGGGCAGGGGAATAACATTTCGTACACTACAGGGTCCTTTGCTAGGGATTAGATCAAAGCGATGGGAGTTAGCCACTGAAGATAGCGCAGCTAACAGAGTCGAGATCTGGTCATTTATTTTCTCGTTATCTAAGTTTATGTATTAAATTGAAACACTGTTTATTACGTAATGTGCGATAGGGTATGTACGTAGAATAAGCAAATAGTCGATGGGAAACAGACGTGTAAATAATATATATCTGTGTATATTATGTAAATGGTAGGTATTTAACATCTTTACAATAATTTTGCAGTTGTAAGTAAAGGTTTCATACCAAACCTTGTATATTTAACCTTGACAGCCTGGCAACCTTCCCTAAACTGGCCAGCCGCTATGCACCGTCGCGCGAGACATGTGCGTGCGCACGTGTTGTATAATACCTGTCTTATATAAATCTTTTTACCGTCAAAACGGAATTTGAAGTGAACTGAAGGAGGTTTTTTTAAAACAATTAATGAAAACTATGATTTTTGAATTATAATTTACATATATCACTTTTTGTTGAAATTAAAAGTTTAGTAATTTATTATTTGTCTCACTTCATAATAAATTTACCGGAAAATATACAATCATAATGTCGTTGACTAAGAACTTTATTCTAAGTGCCTTAATTATCGTTTCTTAAATTTAAAGAAACTGCTCAGCAACTGATTAATGAAAATCTTACCCATATCTTTAGTCGAATATTTTGGGTACAACCTACGTTAACCATTTAAATTTCGTTTATATGTGCTCCTCTAGGGTAAACAACAGGTTTTACACGAGTGAAAAAAAAAATTCAATGATTAGGGTCTGATACTGATTCTCTTACTTAAGAGATGCCTAATCGTTTCTTAACGATTTTATTATAAGTAAGACCGAAATTTGTTTTTGTTTAAACTACCTAACTAAATTTACAGTTTTAAAACGTGACAATTCCAATTGTGTAATATTATCAAAAGTAGCAGACCAGCTGACAAGCGCATCTTACAGAAGATGACAGATGCAAATAACTTCGAACGGTGAATGGGGAGCATAAAATAAATCCAATATTACGTGATCCATCACGAAGTAGTATGAAACATTATAATTTTAAAACACCAAAAATAAACCTGTGAACGCAATGGAAGTTACGACTTCCTTCCCCAAGTTTATACCCTGCCTATATTTAGTATTAGGAGTCGAGTGTGTGAAAGTTATTGACTCACCTACACCGTTCACGGGATTACACATTATAGGTGTATTTAGATAAGGAATAGTTCGTAGTTTATCAATGGATTTAAAAATGAAGATACGGAATATGTAATAAACAGAATTTAACATAGTACAGAAATACTTCCACTTACGCAGCCCCCGAATTATTTAAGAGTTACACGATTTTGTGCCTTTTTTTACCAGGGGAAATCCGTTTGAGGACTAAGCCGCGACAAGGCCAGAACCTTGGGAGGATAATTCGCGACCTAGTGTCGGATTCGCCAGATCGGGGGTGGCACTGTCATACCCAGTCAAAACTGGTGCCATGTTATTGCCACTCCCCAGTATGGGATACCCACTAAAACCTCTGGGTGTTCCATCCTTCGCCTTATGCCAGGGCTACGGGTATATGACCTAGCCACTCCGCAGCCCTGGCAGGCGTGCGCCTCGCGAGGCCACTTCCACTGCCGGGGGCTACTTTTGTCCCCCAGCATCTTCGAGCTCTTTAGGCGTGGGGCGGTCTGTAACTCGCCCCACGGGATGAGAGGTGAGCGCGCGCGGACCACGCCGCGCCCCGGTGAGTGAAAACCTCTATTCCCCAAGAGGCCCCACCCGCGCCGCCCGCTTACGGTGGCCGAAGGTCCTGGCTGGCCCTCCGGCGCCGACGCGTCCTCCTTTGGCGGGAGCGGAGCAGTGATGTGCGCTCAGCTCCCGCACGCGATTTTGTGCCTGATCTATCCTGACTGTGTTAGTCATGTCGTGTGTTACTTGTTGTATTTAATTAAGTTAATTTCTAACGCTCTTTCTAAATTTTACAGATAATAGGTTCTACGTATTTAGTCTTTTAATATTTAGTTAATGTTGTTATGGTATTTTTTTCTTTCTATTTTAATTGTTGTATGTTCACTTAGAATCTTTGTCTTATGTGCCTGTGTCCGTGTATGCCACTAATGACCCTAGCGGAAGATCAGCGCTGGTTATCCCAACTAATTGTTTTTATTTAAATAGTTTAAGTGGTTTTACATTGTAATAAATCTTTTTTCTTTCTATTTTCAAATCTCGTCATTTCGCAATTACGTACTCCTCCACACTGTATATTCTACCCTGACTTTTGTCGCTCTTTTTTTACGATGTGAAGTCAGTTTGAGAACTATCCATCAGGGGAAACGTGATGAGGAGGATGGGTTTCGCTAGTGCCACTTTGGGATGGCACTAGCAAAAGACAGTGAAACACAAAAAGAAAGCATCAACCATGGGTATCAATTTCTCGGCCCGTTACATAAATTAGTTCACATTCAAGTAAAGACAAAGGCTTCCTCATTGTGAAGGTGTTAATAGATCTCTTTAATAGTGTTAAGTTACAGTGAAAGGTGCAAACATCTGTACGTGTGTTTGTCTGTAACAAGCAGGCGTCATAAAACAATACTTATATCTTTTTGAATGCATAGTTAGCGAGTTTTAAAATAGACACCAAATAGGATTGGATTTTAATATAACTATAGCTACAAAGTAAACTAAGTATACATGAGGCCATGAGCCTCCACCAAAATGTATAGAAACGACTCATTGACTCTTCAGGTGATCAGAGGGCTGGTGGAAACGTAGCCAGCCTTCTGGGCACCTTACCCATAGAAACTGTGATCAAGGCTCAGTATTCTACTTATAGTCTTGTGGGATTATGGGTAGAATACAATACAAATAAGTTAAGTTTTCTTGCATTGTCTTCGATTATATGTAATTTTATAATATTTTTTTCAGTATAGTAGCATGAAAAATTAAATAAATCTTTATACATTACAAAAAGTATACACTCTCTTACTTATCGCGAACGTAAATTAAAATTATTCAACTGGCTAATACTAACTAATAATAAAAACTCTGATGACAGCGACAAAATACTTCACGGACTCGCTCACTTGTACACACATCGCATATACACAAACATACATATACACAAACATACATGTACACAAACATACATGTACACAAACATACATATACACGTACATTCACAAGCCTATACATTACCTCATACATTACAAATGTTAACACGAAGTAATTTGCAAATGTATAAACTAAAATAATTTTCTTCTTATAATGTATAAAAATCTAGTTCTCTAGAACTACAGCATTTCAGTATTGTACTACAGCAGTTGTTTGCGATACCATATTGTTTTCTGTACACTTATGATGATTTTGAATAAGTTGTTTAATTCCAATACCTTAATAGCAATTCCTTATACAAGTAAACAAGGGCGTCGTTCAGGAAGGGTACGAAAAAAAAGCTACCCAGACCCCAGACCCCTTCCCCCAAAGGTTAAAAAAATGTAGCTATAAGCAAAGCATCCAGAATTCTACGTCCACTGATTTAACTTCTCAACTTATTCCATTCCAAGTATTCCGACTTTATTTACAATTTCCAATCCTCCATGTCTATATATCATCATGAAACTCACTCTAGGTCATCGGCTGACGACTCTCTTACACGTATAGTTAACAATTCTTGCTAAATTTTTCCAGGTAAATTGGTTTACACAGATGAAAAAGAAAAACTTTCGAGAAGTATCTATATCATTCGAAAAACAAGTGGGTTAAGTAAATTCATGTTACAAAAACTTGAAGTGTCGAAATTTGAGAGCTTTCTATTCATAAATAATTCAAATATTTCAATGCTTTGTAGAACTAGTAAATTTGACGAATCAAAATAACAAAAATGTATACCACGATAAAGCAGCTTTTTTGAACAGGGCCTAAATTATTACGTGAAGCAAAAACTTTGTACCCGTTTTTACGAAAATTGCGCGGACGGAGGAAATGATGAATACGAAAATGAAATTTCGCACACTTATAGTTTATATAGAAGAGTCCAGAATGCTAATTATTATTTTTTAATTATGCATAAAAAAATACATTAAATCAATAAAAAAATATTACACACACTACCATGTATTTGACACACACACGCATATATACTGTTTTGTGTATTGTTTGCCTTGGCGAAATCTGTGATTATAGAAATATAGTCTATGACAACAAATTATTATGTTCGAATTTCGACCATGAGCGACCACTGGTACTGTTAAATATTCGAGTGTGGTAGACACACCAGTGTTTAGTCAGATCTTGAAAATCAAGTAGGCTGTTCTTTAATGAATTGTTTTTTATTAAAGTCCACCGACTTGCGCCACTAGGTTCTTGCGCCCGGGTTCTACGCACTCTTGTACCCTCAGCTTAAGACGGCCCTGAGCATAACAGTATATAAGTACAATACAATACAATAGTTAGAAGATAAATGAGCAATCATAGTTTACAAGGCAGAGAGTAAAGTAGCATAGCCATTACGATCAAATATTAAAAGAATCAACGTTCAGGGTCTTCGGTGGGCAGTTGTAAATAACAGCAGTGGGTAATGGTCTAAAATAAACCGCTGATTGGTGCCGAGGTGAGCTCGCTCCGGCTGTTTGTTGATGATACTAGATGATGCCTTGCTTACATTAACTATTGGTGGATAATTTTGAGAGCAATTAAAAAATCTTCAATTAAAAAAATTCCAATGCAAAAATTATTGGGTATTTAGGCATGAGTGCTAATGTAGTAAATAATCCTAATAATATCATAATGAAGGTTTTTAAGAATGCATGGATGTATTTGTTACTCTTTCACGCAAAAACTACCGAATGGATTTTGATGAAACTTTACTATAATATAGCTTACACATCGGAATAGCACATGGGCTATAATTTATAAAGATAGTGTGAATTATCCAAAATATGACGATTTTCCATCACCACGCGGGCAAAACGCGGGGCGCAGCTAGTTTCAATATCAAACAAGAACTGGGATAATGTCAAACTTATTTCCTATAACAACATTGCACGGCTAGACTTTTTTTGGATTTTTTATGACTAATAATCTGAACTTAATATATAGATATTATTATGAGTAGATACGTTTTACCTTATCCTATTTTGGCGATATTAAAGTAAGGTAATTACCCTGTGTTGCGATTGCACATCGTTTTAGAAAGTATAATTGTAGATACAATATCTTTCTTTGCTTAGAAATACTGAACGGATGCACTTACTAGTATAATAATTGTAAAAGTATATTATATAGAACTAAAAGTTTTTGTTATTATATAGAACTAAAAGTTTTTGTTATTATATAGAACTAAATATATTTTTACACTTGCTTTTAATTGCGATGTCAAGTGACATTAATCTTGATTACCTAACTATATAATTTAACTTTTCCTAACATTAGGTAGGGCATATATAGACTTCGTGTGCTGTCCATTTCTTCGTGTACTCTCAATCTGTGTGTATTATCAAGATACTAAAATAATTTAATACTACCTACTCTTTTTTTTTGCCGCCATGTTGACGCGTCTATACATTATATAAAACGTCATAGATCCAAAATATAATGAATTATAGTATAATACTTCACGGAACTATGATAAACGTTTACTGAACTCACTGAAATATTAATCTTTGGCATAGTAATTTATCTGCGAATTTCCGTTATAACGTGCAAAACAATTATTATTAAAGAATTTAAATGCTATATCCCTCGCTCTTAATTTCAAATTCAGTTTCAAAAAAACATTTTTATTCAAAATTATTTTTTATTAATAGAATAATACATTGAAAACTGGAATTATTTAAAGTATTAAATCTATACTAATATTATAAAGAAAATTATTTTATTCACGAGTTTAAATCAAGAATTAACAAAATTCAAAATAAAATATCCTATAATACAAAATAACACTCTATAGTTTCAAATATCGCTCACCAATTTATAAACTCCAATGTTCAACTCATCAGTGTTTGGGAACGTTCCCAACTGACAGTGATTTGGGACCTATTCACTTTTTGTAGTTTTTATCTTTGGTAAATTAAGATGTATATATATAGATATTTTTTTTGACAACCACGGGCCATAAAATGGCCCGGACATTTGGGGGGCTTGCGCGGGACCATGCAAAGGCCAACACGTAGAGGCCCTTTGAAAAATTTATTGTAAATGTGGCGTGACACTGACCGGAGGTGATGTCTACACCATATAGTAATGCACCCAAGGACAATGTATATATACGAGTATAGATATTATTGGTATAGGTAAATTATGTAAAAGAAATTCGAAGTCATTCAATATGCGTAATCATTTAAAAAAAACAATAGAGCGATTGTCTGTAAGAGATAAAAGGAGCTTATATACATCTTGAAAGTTTTCCCTTTGTCATTATATCACTACGTGAAGCAAAAACTTTATACCCCTTTTTACGAAAATTGCGCGTGAGGAGTATGAAATTTCGCACACTCTAACCTACTACCACTACTCTAACCGCAATGTCAGCTTTCCAATTCATTTAAGTTCTTTCTACAAAACTGAATTGGACAATAGCAAAAAGCAGCATGTCAGCAGGAATCAAATGTCCGAAACGGTACAGGGTCAAGTAGCCCGTGAAGCGAGGTGTCGAATATCTGACCTATCATGTTACACTTACGGATGGATGGACCACCGGGGGATGTGGCCTGCAATAAGTGTTTTTTCT
Organism: Dendrolimus pini; assembly: GCA_949752895.1. NCBI lineage: Eukaryota > Metazoa > Arthropoda > Insecta > Lepidoptera > Lasiocampidae > Dendrolimus > Dendrolimus pini. Next base: position 2,511,144 of record OX457128.1, read on the forward strand.
ATGTAACATATGTATTTATGCAAAGGGTCGCTTACTCTCTATCTTTAATATCGTAGTAGCTCTAAATTAAGCAATATTTTTCCGCAAATAACTGTCTGACCAGTCTGACTAACACAATATTCTACTACTTGAAATATAAAATTATATACATATATGATGTGTGTATATATATCACTATGTTTATATGTGCATGCATATATATATTTATGACTATGCATGTATGTATGTGTATATTTAATTATTTATTATATTATATATTAGTCTTTTGGGCACGGTTCCAATTAACAGCGGTCTGGTACTAGATTTTATAGTTTATTTTTAGTTTAAATTATTTATAATTCCGTTTATTTTTAGTTGTATTTTTAAGTTAGTATTGTATAAACTTTTTAATTTATACTATTATATAAAGCTGACGAGTTTGATTGTTTGTTTGCTTGAACTCGCTAATCTCAGGAACTACTGGTCTGATTTGAAAAATTATATCAGTTTTAGATAGCCCGTTTATCGAGGAAGGCTATATATCATCATGCTAAGACCAATAGGAGCGGAGCACCAAAGAAGTATATTTCGAAATCGGGGGGTTTGAACAAATTCCACAAGGACGACATCGCGGGCACAGCTAGTGAATTATATTGGATGAGCATAGGATACTCATCTCAGAAAATCAGATTTATGTTGTGATACAGAATCAAAATCAAAGTATAGATAAGGAAAGCCACGTTACGTAATTACATTAGTATGAAATACGTTTCAAATTGAATTTAAAATTCAAAGGGCCCATCATTTACAGTTAACTTTGCCTTTACAAGTCCTTAGGAAACAGGCCAAATTAGCCTTACAAGGGCATCATTGTGAATTCTCAGCAATGCATATGCGGTCAGCATTATAAATGTTAGGCGATAAATGAAGTTTTTCATCGCAGCTGTGAGGCGATCTGTCATGGAGTACCTACATATACTTTAATTCATATTAAGTTTAAAAAACAGAGTTAGAAACAAAACTAATCATTTTCCCGTTATTGTCAGATGAATAAGTTACATGAAATATCATAATATTTTTTATAATCGCATTTTTTCCACAAACTCTATATAATCACAGTAATTTAAGTCTAAAATGAAATAAATACAGAGTGTTCTACAACAATTTAATCCTACTAATATTATAAACACAAAAGTTTGTAAGGATATATCGATGTATGTTTGTTACTTTTTCACGCAAAAACTACTAAATGGATTTAATTAATCTTTACAATAATATAACTTACACATCAGAATAACACATGGGCTGTAATTTAAAAGGATATAGTGTGAATTATTCAATATAAAACGTTTTTCCATCACCACGCGGGTGAAACCACAGAGGGCATCTAGTACTTAGATATTTCGTGTTGTTCTCTTTAATGTCACTTAGCATAGTGTACTATATTAAACTTATAATAATGTATTCTCCCTGTAAGTCAAGTGTGTTCAAAATAAAATATCTAATCTAAGTTGCTGACCGGTGTTACGGACAGTAATGTATCATTCGCAGCCTACGTCGATACATTACGCCTTGTAACACCCATCAGTACCCGCTTTAAATCTAACTTTGAAATTAGTTTTTATTATGCTAAAATGAAAGTTTCTTGTTTAAGCCCCTATTCGTACAAGTCTCGAGTTCATGTTTCGCCTTGACAGGCATACAAACTTTTTGTAGTTTCGGTTACAAGCTATTTGTTGTTCTTATGACTACATAGATTATATTATTGATTATATCACTGATTTTGATGATCTTTGTTAAAATTACAACAAATATTTAATATACAATTATGTCTCTTTTAGTTAAGATTAGAGAGATGTCAGAGTTAGTTAGATGTTAACCAAAAAGGCATATTACAGTATCGATGAATATTTAAATGACAAAACTATAATATGTATGAACTTTAATTGACATAATTATAATTTAATACACAATTTTATAATTTATTGGTTGACATTTTATTAGGTAAATAATTAAATAAATATTAAGATAAATATATTATAAGATAATTTGTAAGCAGGATACTTATACATATACATGCCGAAAGGCGGAATGTGGAGAGCTGTACTATCTTAAATTTAACACCACCCATTTACGCATTAAATAAAATGAATTGAATTAATATACTATTTATAAAAACAATTAAATCAAAATAATGTCATTAACTTAAATTATATAAAATTATATAATTTAGTCAATTCATTATTAAGTTCATATTGTACGGGCCATTCATTCCATTCGATCGCTCCTTCCCGTCCTTCCCTTCTGTATTGAAAATCTCCCCATCTACCCCGCTGCCGCACCAAAAAGGAGACGTTGCAAAACTCGCTCGCTACGCACGTACACCAACTAAAACATTTCAAATCAAAATATTTAAAATAAGTGCTCAAAGTCAATCCATCCGCGCCGCGACGTGTTATAACTTAATATATTCTCAAACTAGAAGATGTGAGAGAGTGTTATACTGGTGCCTGCTCATAGCTATCGAAGGACACGACAAATTTGTGCAAGGTGCGTACCCTTTTATCTCACACTTATTATTCGTCTGTTCAAAATTAAAATATTCATTGGTGATATAAAATGCCACTACTTTTATTCAAAAAATATTTTAAGGGAAGTGACTTAAAATTTTCCGTATAGAATAGGTATTTGGACTATTATTAATTATATATAATCAGAACCTAATAAAATTTATATAGGCTATGCTCCAAATAAAGCCTACACCTCGACGACAATACACCCACTGGCGCAGCAGTTGTTGAATGGATGATGACGTCATACAACTATGAATGGATTGCCCACGCGCATTGGGAAAACGACAACACCATATGGCGCTGCATATTGATAGGCTTCCAACTTTTTTAATAAAACATTCTTATTTGATCTTTTGCTTGGTGACTCACTAGCTTGCATACTACATACTAATATTGTAGCATTTTTTCTTTCAGAAAGAGATAATGTATTTTTTAGTAGTTGTAGTTCATTGTCGTACGCGAAACAAACGTTCTAGAGAACTGTTGCGTGGGAGCTCCAGGAACATCCCCTCGATGGCGAGCGGTTGTAAAGATGAGGCGTTGGCACCAGATCTAACAGTGGGATAATAGACACAAAATATGTGATTAAAGGCCATATGACAAATCGTTGCCAGCGGGAAGCATGCCTAGAAGGCTGGCTGCATAGCCACACTGTATAGCAATGCCGATGCATTTCCGAATTCGGAATTTCGAAAGGGAGGGGCCCCTTCGGGACCCTTAGGTAATTGATGAATGGGCCCGTCACCACCTTCCACCAGGGCCGTCCACCTGTTTGCTATACCTACTCTAGCGATACAAAAACTAAAACTATTCTCAGTAGATGACTGGTTTAATATACTTATATGCGTTATTTACTTAAGTGTAAAACGTTTTGTTTCCATTTGTTTTAAGCATCATCGCCTCTTAAGAAAACATTAGTTCATTGATGACATAGCAATCAGTTTCCTGAGAATTATATTGATTGACTCATTTCTAACGTCATGACAAACGATTAACGTAATTTACTCTAGTCAAAGGAAAATGAGTACTGTGATTAGTAACTTAGGCTGGTGTGCACCAACATTTAACCGACGGTTAAAACAAAATAATCAATTTGATTGATTATTTTATTTTAACCACCGGTAAAATGTCGGTGCTCACGAGACTTAAAGGCATAGCTCTCGGCACGGATCTATGGTGATAATACTTATAAGGCACGCGCAGAAGGTTTGCCGATGACTACTTACTATTATTGTATATACTTATGGAAAGTATATCTATACATATACATATAATTAAACTGTAAAGGTCGAATTTCTGTACAATGAAAAAAAATGCTAAAAACCGAGTCAGGGAGATTTAAGAAGTGAAATAGAACTAATTTAGATTTTTAAATATTTTTTTATCTCTCTTTGTCTGTTTGTATGTACGTGTACGGTAGTGGTAGCTTATATCCCTGGTCAACATATAGGATACTGTTGATCCCGAAAAATTAAAGAGTTCCCGTGGGATAGTTAAATAAACTTTAATTGCTTAAACAGCTTATTATACAACTTATGCACCTACTTAAGTATTGATATTGCCGGTATAATCATATCATATCATACAATAAAACAATTTATACATTATAAAACACATTCGAGATTCCGTGAAAAAGTAAAACCTTACAAAAACAGTGTCTAACATAGCGAATTTCATCATCATATCATATTAAATAAACTAGATGGCGCTGATACTACTCTACATCGCGAACGTGACGCGGACGAAGTCACGGGCATCAGCTAGTAGAATAATACATTTATTGCAACAACTATTTACGTAACCTTTTTTGTCAACCCTACTGACCATCGACGTGTGACATCATGAGACTATCGGCAAACCTCCTGCGCACTGGTAGTATACTTATTCATATTGAGTTAGAGTAAGTTTGTAGGCTTCTTTAAGAACCTTATATATCACTAGACATTCCTGTAATGAGTTTGGGAAAATACTAAAGATTAGCGGTGGCCGCAGTAAATGTAGTTGAAGCTAAAGAAAACATTTTTCAGTGTCCATAGTCGTATCGTCGCTTCATAACTTTTTATCTCTATTGAATTCAACAGATGGCGAGATGTGTGCATTCAAAATCGAGAAAATTGGTCCCAAGTATAAAATTCCCAAAAATTAATGTGGTAGATCTACAAATGTTAATACAAAGAAAATTGGTTTGAACAACAGCCCTTGAATATTTTTCGTAGTAAGTGAAAACACCATTTAGATTCATGTAACCAAATGACAAAAACAGTCTAAGATCGTCACCAATAAATAGCTCATTACTAGGGATGGGCCGAATGTGGTTTGAACCGAATACGAACTTCGGCCGAACTTCGGTTTGATTTCGCCACGCTTTCTCAAATGACCTGTTGACGATGTCAACTTGGTAACACCAAATTTTTGGCTTTTATACACCATAACCTACCTCTAGTATTTAAAGTATGAGTAGGTGGATAAAAGAATATATTTTTAGACCTTTGATTGAAAAAAAAACACCATTTCATAATGTTTAATTCGTAAAAATGATTTCAATCATAATTAAAGTTTTAATTGCTGATGTCCCTTAGGCGTGTTTTTTTTAAATTCAAGTTACGCATTATAATATATTAAGCAGTTGCACTACTTACTGATGTTTCTTAGAGGAATAATAAGTTAATTTTTCTTTTTTTGATTTGATGTCTATTTAATTAGGCAAAGACTCAATCAAGAACTAATTTTATTTATTTTTTATCACATTGCACGTTAAGATTTACATGTAAATTAAATGACCATGAGTATATAGACGCCATTTTTTATATTACGGTTATGGTAGATTTGATTTCTATTAACTTTAGTCAAAATAGTGCAAGTAGGTATTTTACTTTTTACTTGCACCGAATGTTCGGCATTTAAACCGAATTTCGGCCGAATGCCGAAGTTCGGCTGAAGGTGCCGAAATTCGGTCAAACCGAATGTAAAACGAATTTCGGCCCATCCCTACTCATTACTCATTTCACGTGACTCGCACTTGACCGATTTTTTCCTATTAATCATAAAAAAACTACCACAAATATAATAAATATGGTAAACAATATGAGTAAACAGTTATTGGTTATGACACCTGAATACGATAGGTTAAAACAATGAAATCGATACTGGTAAACCGCTTTTCAATGATTCGTCATAGAAAAACCCATGGGTTGCGTGACAAGTGACATTATACACGGCTTTTAATGATACGAAAATGCAAGATTTGCTTGCAATAAATATTGCAGGGGTAAATCCTTTAAAGACAGATATTTATATCCTTACTATTGCAACTTGAAGAACAAAGGTTTTATTATATATATATATATATATATATATATATATATATATATATATATATATATATATATATACCTCCAGCTACCAAGACTCCCATCACTGTTGCCAAGCAATAATTGCTTAAAAAAATGCCCGTGTAAGAGCCCCTTAAGAATTGACAATCGCCAATTAAAAAACGCAAGTCTTAATACACTTTGCACTCGCCACTATCACCCCGTTCTTGTTGTTTAAAAAATCTCACGTTTTATTACTTAAAACACGTTTTTAAACTTAAAAAAATATTATAAAAGTTATTTAAAACTAAACTAAAAAATATTATATTTATTTATCTTCTAGGAAAAACCATTTGAACGTAGTATTATAAAGATTATTTAACATAACTAATTCATTATTTAAATTATGGTAAAAACATACTTTAAAAAGTTTCCCTTTATCATATTTTACCACCGCCTACGTAAAAGTGCATTCGTGGAAAATTCATGTTTTAATGAACAATACCCTAACACGCATACACAATCCCAAATGTGTGGGCATTGCCCTCTTACACATTTTTAAGTAAATATTTTATTATAATAGGGATGCGGACACAATATGTTACAACAATATATATTTTTTACATTATAAAAGAGGAGGATGAAGATCAAAATAATATGTTATCATTTAACTTTAACAACATGTTTGGAAACCAGTTGGAAAATCGGAAATTTATATATAGTATATATATAGTACTAGTCGCGTCCCGCGGTCTCACCCGAGTGGTGATGGAAAATTGTTATATTTTGGATAATTCACACTATATCTCTTTAAATTATAGCCTGTGTTATTTTGATGCGTAACCTATATTATTTTAAAGTTTCATCAATATCTATTCAGTAGTTCTTGCGTGAAAGTGTAACAAACTTACATCCATACATTCTTACAAACTTTCGCGTTTATAATATTAGTAGAACTATCTCTGCTCGGAACAGTCAAATGAAGCGAGCGACAAATTTTTCTGTTCAAATCATAACGAGTTCAAATCATTTTAGAACAGACCTTTATGCCTCTGCTACAATTGGGATAATGCCAGCGTTAGTGACTGCGTCACGCAGATGTATTCATGGGTTTAATGCATTATTTGAAATGCAACATTGTTAATTACGTTAAACATTGACCGATAACTCTTATAATCAATTCAAATTATTTATTGCATAAAACATGGTAGCTGTACAAATAGGTATTGTTATTTTAACAATGATCAAAATTTTTTAGAGGTTCGGCGTACAATTTTTAAAACTTATATAGTTATGTACTATTTTTACTCCAATATTTATTTAGTTTGAATTATTATTGCTAATGGTTCAATGTTATATTCTTACCTTAAATTTCACAAATAACAAACAATACACAATTTAAATTTACAAATGTTTCGAATGATAGTAATATGGTACAAATATTATAAATATTAATTCTTTAAGAACCATAAAAAAAACGCTCAAACAAGCCCGTTCTCTATGAATAATCCCGTTACATTCTATCTTATCACCAATATTTGAAACTAATCATTAAGGAACTCCTGGCTAACAAACTAAGCAAGATACGCTTGTATTATGGGTAAAATACAACGAACTATTCTGGGGCCGATCACGAATCTAAACCAGGCGTAAATTACAGAAAGTTCATTTACAAAATTTACAACACTAGGAATTGAACCCGGAGCCTCTGCGTTGCAGTGAGGTAGTCTGGCAAAGGCTTAACCCACTCAAAAACAGAGGCTGTCATGATTGTACACGAGCCTCAAAGAGCTTAAGTAAAATCTAACACCTTTTGGTAATCTTATCAAACAAGAATTTACAGGTATTTTACAGGTAGAAAGCATTTGCCCGTCTGGATGGCTACTACCCCTGGTCTAAAGTATGCCGCCATAACAACCTAGAGTTGTGTTTCGGTGTTAGTAGCCAGGTTCCAGACTCCCTTTATAGAGTGGCAGCATATTGGTAGTGTTGGAGTACGCACGGGTGGTGAGGCGCGGAGGACAAGGGGGCCACCCCATGACCACGGCTGGGCCACAGGCCGCGGCTATCGTGGGACGACAGTAAATTGTTTACCATAACTTCGAATACATCTATCTTTTATACAGTCCACAATAATTTAACCACCTCATCTGTGTCTGCTAGACAGGCATACTCTTCTACAGGTAGCATCTTTTGTTTTACAAATATCTATAGGAGACGGTAAGCGCTTTCAATCTGATGGCCCGTCTGCCTATCTGCTGAACTCGTGCAATGAAAAAAGACAATTGAACTGACACAATATGTGAATTTGTGTCAGAAGTTTACAAGTTAAGGGCTAAGACAAAGGCACCGGATATTGCCGGCCAGATGTGGCGCCGCGGGCGCAGGCTTTTATATGCGCGTGCGCATGTCCAGCCGGACGCACCGCCATTAGCCGGAAACCCCATAAAATTATAACATAATTGATATTTAAATACGGTAATCCGCTTTTAACGCTTCAGAAATCTTATTATAGTTTGGTGCTAATTTAAAAACATTCAGCCGTAGTTAGCGATTAGTGATTAAGGCCCGCTTGTATAACGATCGCCTTTAAATAAAATTAGTTCATCATATTAAACTGCCTAAATACACACAAAATGTACAGTTCTTTAAACATATTTAGCGGCAAATTTTGCGTTGTGCAAGACGCTAATTGTATTTAAGGGTGTTAAATACGTTTTGCGTTTCTTAAATCAATTTAAGCAACCGTATGCAAGCGGCCCTTAGAGTAATTTAAATGTCAATTTTGAATTATAAGATTTCAAAACTGCATTTTTTATAATATGATTACAAGATTAAATATGTGCACCTCTAAATACCTTTGTAACTGTCGGTGACGTGTAGAAGACCGCTTATTGTAATTCCCCTGCCCCACCTGCGTTAGTGTTTGTTACTGCGATCAAATGCGACTTGTTTGTAGTGTCAAAAATAACACGTTAACAGTTAGCAACTAGATTAGTATATATAGTGTGTTCCATCGTTATATATTTTTGAAACATAAAAACCTACATTTGTACAACATACATCCGATGTCATGGTTAGGAATATCCGCGATAAAGAAAGACTTTCTATGAACCTGCAAAAAAAACGTTGCTGTACAAAAGTATAGTATGCAAGGCCCCAAAAAGAAATATAATAAAATTCCAAGAGCTAAAAGCTCTAAAATGCTCAACTGACAGCAGTTTGGTTCTAAATCTTATAGTTTAATTTTAGTTTGTATATATAGTTTATTTTAGTTTATTTTATAAAATAGTTTAATTTATTTATAATTTAGTTTATTTTGAAATAAAATTAAATGATATTGTACTCTTAAAATTAAATTATATAAATCACAATTTAAAATATACTAATAGAAAAAGCTACTACAGTGAACGGAGAACACGGAAAACTAACGTGGATAGTCCCAAATTGATTAACATAAAATATGCAACAAGAACTAATTATTCCAAGTATTTTAAATTGACTTCTATATAACTTTATGATTCATACAAAATCAACGGAATTATCGTATAAGACGTTGTTAACCTAAATTAAGTCAAGCGGACGATACGCATGCAGCTGATATAAGCGTGATGGATTAGGCAACGGTTCATTAATTAAATTATTTATCAATCTGTTAATTGCTTGTGATGATATGCCAACTTATATAAATAAGTTTCCAGCCTTGAGGACTCTTACACAGTGCAGATCCTAATGTTCCCCAAGCAATGAGTGCTGCATACGAAGATCGGTACAGAAGGCGATACCCTCAAGGCGTTCAAGAGTTAAATGTGTAGTAGCCAGCCAATAAACGTAAATGAGATGCTGAAGGTCGTAAGAAGTGGTATTGAGAAGAAAGGCTGACGATGGCCATAACCGGGATAAAATAGAATAATAATTACTTGCTAGACATGTATGTGTACATAGGTGTTTTGTTGAAATTGTCTCAATATATTTTGCCTTATTACACCAGCAAGTGCTAGAAATATTACTGGACTTAGCTGTGAAAAGATGAGTTCGATATTGACAATTATAATGCGCGCTTAGCCTAGGCTAGGCGCTGAGGCTAGGGTGAACAACTCATCCTGTTGTAAGAACAGATTTAGAAAATTATCTTAGAGGAAGAGAAAAATTAAGATATAAACATTGTTCTACAAAGAAAGAATAAAGAGAGAAGAAACCAAGCGTGATTTCATGTGAAAATACGCTAGGTAAGTTTCTATTTCTTGACAAAAAATGTAAAATATTGAAGTATGTATGTATGCAGTTCACACGCAGTAGACGTGAAACTTCAGAGAATATACTCATAGGTAATTCTTCTCTAACTTTTATCAATATAAATATAATTCTTTTAGCCTACATTCAACATATTATAATTCAAAATAAACTTCTTAAGTATCACTTTCAATTGTTCACCGTTTTAGTCTAAAAATATTTTATCAGTTTTATTTCGATCCAAATTGGACCTATGTTTAACCATCAGACTTATTGACTCTCTAATCTGTTCTGCACAATGTAAAACTCGTATCTCATTCTCTCGCGGGCTTAGTCCTTTAGATTTATGTGTTATCGAATTTAAAATCACAGTGATTTTAAAGAAGCTTCGCTTCAAAAATAAACCATTACAAAAGTAAGAAACACTTCATAAAAACTCTTCATGAAATATTAAAAACTTGACGCCCAATAATGAGGTACATCCAATTAAAACACGTGACTTCTCGCTACATAATGTAGATCCATTATAGAGATAAATATAAAATACGTTATTTCTAATAACAAAGTCTGCCTCACCTGCGCCTGAGTCACCTTGACTTGAGTCACTGTCATTCGACAACTTATGACATAATGCTTCCGAGTTTAGATAATTTCGTATTTGAAATCACAACGCGATCACGAATTATGATCTTCAAACAATTGTAACGCAAAAATTATGCAAAAATGCAGACTGCATATGCAGGTCTGTTCCTTTATTGTCTAGCATTATAATATTCCACTCTTGAAAATGACAGATCGGTTGACTGTCATTTTGTGAACATTGTTGTCGGCAGTGAAGCTCACACCTCACAACGCCCAAAATGCTCCGTCACCCGTTACACATAGCGACCACGGTCGTTGTGATCGTGGCGAAAACGTCACTAATGACGTCATCTTTTTCGATCACACAACGCTCACTACGACCAATATCAAGAGGGTCGTAGTGGCCGTTGATCACAGAGCATTAATTCTCTGTATCAATTGAGATTGAAAATGGCGAGATTTTCAAATCAACCAATGACATTTGTGTATTTCGTCGTTAATGACATCAACGCTCTATAATCAGTTCAACTAGAGTTTACGATTGTGACGTCCGCAAAATCAAGTGGAACGAAAAAAATGAACGAAAAAATGAAAAAGCGGTCGTGAACGTGGTCGTCGTAAGCCTCTTGTGGAACGTAGCCATATCGTAATTTGAACAGAAACTAATTCGGAATCTGCTTGTCCGAATTAGCTCCCTTTATTATATTTTTCTGTTTATTTAAATTCATTGTACAAACTTAACACCTCTACAGATTTATTTTATTATAGGTATATAGATAGTTAACACTATTACTCACCAAATATTCAATTAAACCAGATACAGAAGAAAAATGTAAACATATTCGTTTCCAATACCTACTCATAGTTAAAACTATTCTTTCCTTTATGCTTCTTATTGGAAATAGCTTCAACACAACAAGGATGATATGGGTCTTACTAGAAATCAGGACTAACGTCATCCCAAACTAGGTCGATGTCAGAACAGTATATTTTCCCTTTAAACTGATTCATAACAATCTTAATAGGTTAGCAGACGTGTTACATAGCTCTCCTTGACCTAAAATGCGCGGGCGCAGTTGCTTAAAGCTCTGCATGCCGAGTTATATGCACAAGGTGATCCACGTTACAATTTGAATCGAAAGCTTTCCATTTAATGTACAGGTTTATTGGAGTGAAACTTCTATATAGACGGGGTGTTAGGATTTTTCTGTGATGAAAAAGCGTCACGGCCGCGTGGAGGAGCGGCATAAATTTAGACTAGACGTGGTGAGAGGCGGCATAAGGTTAAAGTAGACTAGATGTTTTATTTGTTCCGGATCGACTTCAGATTTTTGGTTGATAAAATAAAATATGTTTAAATAAAAAATGTTAAATATGTTTAAATAAAATAACCTACTACTACTAACCTAACCTAATCAAATCATAATTTGCAGTAAACTTGCAAAAAAACGAAATGTGTGTTGGGACACATAGAAATAGTGAAACTTCAACGGACAAGTGGCAAATCAAATCGCAAGAAAATTTTAACTTGAAGTTTTACGGTCAGGTTTTCAAATTGGACATCAAGTACAATTACAATACAAAATTTTCTTGCGATTCGTTTTGCCACTTGTCCGTTGCCATTCGTTTTGCCATTTGTCCGTTGCCATTCGTTTTTCCACTTGTCCGTTGCCATTCGTTTTGCCATTTGTCCGTTGCCATTCGTTTTTCCACTTATCCCTTGAAGTTTTTTGTTCACAGGAAATACGCATAGCCCATAAACGTCCATTGCTGGGCTTGGGTCTCCCCGTTTAAGAGGAAATAGATTGACGGGTTACATACATCGTTGACATAAATGCACATTAGATCAGAAAAACTGAATAAGTGCTGTAAACTTCCCGGCCAGGATTCGAAACAACGTTATTTGCACCGAGAGCATGAGCATCGAGTGCGTTAGTGACTAATCTACCACTACCTACAGAACACACCACTAACACTTCTGAAGTATATGCTAAATACTTAACTTGTGCTAAGTTAAGATTTAAAAAAATCGACACACGTAACGAGTACAGAAAAGGACATAATATAAATACACTTCACTCAGAAAAAGTACAGGTAAATTAGCTTCGAGATGTTTTTGCGTTTGTAATCAGTAGTATTTGCATATTAACAGCACTTCTAAACTTGAAATTAAAAATAATGTTTAATATTAATGTTTATTATTTTAATACCGTTTTACATTATTAGTTTCATGCCTATAAAATATATAAAAAGTATTCACTTCACTTCACTTTTTTGTTTTATGGCTCCAAAGCACTTGGCATCGATTTTGCCAATATCATAGTACGATATGAGCGACAAGTGATTATTTAAGAACATTAAAAACTTAATGGGGGGGGGGGGGGGAGATAATTTTGACCGGTACTCGTTTTCTGATAAAAATCCGAGGACATACAAACGATTATATTAGACTAACTACTTATGACAAAATGTTATTTATTGTTAGTGTTAACTATTTAAGTGGGGAAATATGGACAGTATTAGTGGGAAAGGTTTTTATAGATAAATGTTATTTAGAGTTAAAAATTTACATAAAGTATAGTAGAAAAAAAACTATTATTTTATTGTTTATGTGCTGACAGTACATTACTACAAATGCAAGTCTCGAAGTCAATTTATCTGTTGTGTTTCCGAGTGATAGAAAATAAAGCCAAATAGATGAGTCGCTTTTTTTGTCGTCGTGGTCATGCAAACCTGCGTTGCGATGATGACGTATTTATGCAAGACAGCGTAGTCTGTTATTCAGAAAATATGTACGGTTCCTGGCGTATAGAAAAGTATCAACTGATTGGCGGGCGAATTCGCGGGCAGAAGTAGGCATAGCCTACGTTCCATAAGGGACTCACAACGACCACGTTCACGACCGCGATTTTTCCCCTTCCACTTGCTTGACGGAGTTACAATCGTTAGTTAACCCAAGTAGAACGGTTCTTCGACCCACCTCTGGACACGGGTCGTTGTGAGCGTTGTGTGATCGAAAATGGTGATATCATTAGTAACGTTTTCGCCACGACCACAACGACCGCGGTCGCCTTGTGGAACGGCTAACGGACCATTTTGGGCATTGTAAGCTAGTGGAACGCGCTGGTAGTGTTATGACAAACAAATTCTATCAAAAGTATGGAAACTCAAAACCAAGGTCATAATATAGGTATAATGAAGTTCAAAGTCAGTTCTAGTTAAAACAGCGAAAACAAGCCAACAGATAATTAAATGACCAATTAAATTCAGTCTAGTCCATAAATGACTGTTTTCAGTCTATTAATTTAAATATGAACAAACTAGAAAGTTCCTGTTATTACACTTGAGTAAAATTTACTTATTTAAAATTTTATTCGAAAATGTATATAATCACATTAAAAACAAAGTATCCGTGCAAGAACGGAAAGAATACAATTTCGTAAGAGTCTAAGGGAACTTATACTAATATATAAAGCTGAAGAGTTTGTTTGTATGTTTGTTTGATTGAACGCGCTAATCTCAGAAACTACTGGTCTTATTTAAAAAAATATTTTATTGTTATATAGCCTATTTATCGAGGAAGGCTATAGGCTATATAGCATAGTGCCAGGAGCGGAGCAACAATGAAGAATGTTTCAAAATCTGAGGGTCTTCAAAACACATTCCACGTGGACGACGTCGCGGTCACAGCTACGAAAATAAAAGTTAAGTTACTAGAAAAATGAATATTATTTTGTTTTTATAATATAAAAAGAGTTTGACAATCTTTTCCTTATTGTTCTTTTCCTTCATGTAGAAATATGATTACAATTCGCGTTTAGGTAAAAAAAAATAGAAAAATAAATTATAATAAATATTAATAAAGAAAAATAATATTTTCTTAAGTTTTCGCGACTTGTATAAAACGTAGTTTTATTAAAGAAAAATAATTTAATTATTGAAATGTCGTGTTATTAAATGTGAAATGAGGATCCAAATGTTTTCTTGATCGATGCGTTGCGCCGGCGCAGTATCCGTGACCTCATTACAAATATGGCGCTCGCGCCGACCTCACGACTCATTTACTTTACACAGTCAATAAAACGCTATTGTTGCCATGTCGTTCACGTATAATATAGTCAGGAATTCTTATGCATATGAAGACGGTAAAGACACATCTGTTACCTGCTGAATTATTACGAAGTTCTAATAAAGACAAGTTTGAACTTTGAAGACCACGAGCCATAAAAATGGCCCGGACATTTGGAGGGCTTGCGTGGGCCATGAGAAGGCCTACACGTAGAGGCCCTTTGACAAATTTAATGTAAATGTGGCGTGACACTGACCGGCGATTATCCCTGTCTACACCATATAATAATGCAGCCAAGGACAAGCCCCGGCCAGTGTAGGACTATTGTGGGGAATAAGAACAGAAAGGACCGGGCTATTGGGGTGAACTGCTAGTTGTACTATGGGTCTGGGAATATGGAGACTAGGTCCTGGAAGACCACTAATACTATTTTTTTATTGTACGAGTTCAATAGACAGATAGACGGCTCTGATGGAGAGCGGTTATCAACGCCTATAGACATTTGTAACACCAAATGCGCTGCTGTTCTATATGACTGGAACCTGGCCACTAATGCCGGAACACAGCTCAAGGCTGGCGGCATACTCTATACCAGGCGAGGTAGCCATCCAGACAGGCAAATACCCTTAAGACGATAATACTGAGCCTTGCTCATCGAAGTCAATGGGTAAGATTCCTATAAAACGGGCTACGTGACCTCGCTGGATCGCCATATTGATCGGTTGTCCGAGGTAGGAGTTAGCCTTCTGATCACCAATAGAGTCAATTAGTTGTTTTGAAAGATCTTTATAGAGGCTCATGGTCTTAGGACCCCACGGATCAACCGTTTCTCAAAATTCACAAATTCAGGTAGCTATAATAGATACTCAAGGTGACAGAACTTTCTTCGCTACTGCCGGGAACTGCAAGAAAGCGAATATATTTGTTGTGTATATTTTTAATTATTTAGCTGATGTACAAAAAATTGTTTGACGCACCTGAGGGAAATTATTAGCGTCGCCTGTAGACATTTGCAACAGATATGCTACTAATGTCCTGAAGGCCAAGAAAGATATCAATGACATATTTAAAAACAAAACTTCAAAAAGGGCGTAAACAGATTTTTAAAGTCTCAACGAGGTAGGCAACGCATCGGCTCCCTTAGTGTTGCAGATGTCCATGGGCGACGTTAGCCACTTGCTATCAAGTGGACCCTTCTGCCAGGTTGCCCATACGAAAACAAAAAAGACCCTCGTATAAAAAACTAAAGTAATATAATCATATTAACACGTCTAATGTTTTGCATGTTTCGTGAAGATAATTTTATCTCAAGAAGCTATATTACATTTATATTAATTATCTACATATAGAAGTAAATCTAACAAAATGCTAATCCTTGTAATTACAATGTTATCGTTCAGAGAATACTCTTTCAAAAAGATAAGATAAAAAATACTTTGCCCGATGAAGGCTACCAAGAATTGATGCAGAATCTAAAGATACTTATGTGCAATTAGCAAGAAATATGTATTAAAAATAACTTTGTTTTCTTCAGATGCGCGCCTTGAGTCGTTCATTGTCAGATGGCCTCTGATCTTGAGTTCACGTTATCTCTTAGGGGAAGGTCATAGTTCCTAAGATAATTGAAATTTCTTGAAAATGATTACTGATTCTAATTTTTGCCATATTGGTCTGGTCTGGTTTCAAAACAGAGGATACTGAAGATCGCGCATAGTGAAGAAGTAAGAAAGCGGACCCTGAGCGTCGGAGTGAACGCTCCGAAGACGAACGGGATTTAACGCTTGGATGATGATGATTTTTGGCATATTGGATTAATTTTGAAGGAAAGAACTTCATCCGATCCACGTCTCAGAAGGGGTAGGCCCAAGAAATACTGGTTTGACTTTAAAAGGATGACCTTCGTGCCAAGTCACACAATAAGAGATGCCGAAGGTAGCGGGGAAGTGAATACGAAAATTTAGCAAAGTCGAAGCAATCGGTCAGTATTAATTGGAGCACCAATTGATACTAACAGTTAGAGAAGAATATAACTATTTTACTTAAAAACCAATTTCCAAAAAAAGTATTTATAGTTATTTTAATATGATTATGATGATGTTCTTATTATGTAATCATTTAAAATGAGTTTCAGTGTTTCATGATTTTAAATTATGGAAGACTAGAGTTTACCACGCGGCTTCGCCACGGGTCAACCTCTACTGCGTACCTCTTGTTTGAAGAGTAGGAGGTACAGGTTACATTGTATTAATGTTTTATGTATTTGCCCCCGGAAGATTCAATTCATTTTATATCACAAACTATTCCATATCTCGTCTATCTGTAAACTACATAAATGGCAAAACTTGTCAAAAGTAACAAAATGGACGAAATGAACGAAATGAAAAAAAATGATTACCATTTTTGTATGTAAAGGTTATACTGGAAAGTATAACCTTTACATACATCATAGATGTATGTAACATCTATCCCATTATCCGGAATGAAAGGTATCTCTTGGCCACCCTCGGTATTAAAATTATATATGTACTGAATTTTGGCTAAATCGGTCCAATAGTCTTTCCATAAAAGGATAATAAACAGAGAGACAAATATATTATTATCCCAGAAACCGACCTATTTTTCAGGATAAAAAGTATCCTACAGTCATCCTCGGCATCGAAAATAGTAATAGTCCCGTAGTTTTCCGTGAAAATGGAACAGGTAGACAGACAGATTTACTTTCGCATTTATAATATTATTAATATATTAATTAATAATATTAATAAGGATGTTCTTTTCCCATAACGTTTAGAAACCTATCAACTTTTCGAAGTAAAATCTTTAACCCGGTACAAAGGTGTGATGTATCTATACGCTTTGACTCTCCTTATTCCTCCTGATTTAGATAAGTGCTCCCAAGATTACTAGCGTAATAACCGCTTAAAGAGATTTTGGGGAATTAAAACTGTGAAAGACAAAGAGGCAACACATTAAAAGTATGAGGCACTCGTATAATAAAAAAATATTAATGTAGTCTTTAAGCAGACATAAACAAGTTACGATGTGTGCGAAACTGTTAAGCAAACAACATAAGGTCACATTGTAATGCGTTCACGTCAGCGTTTCTTGTAATACAAAGAATAACGTTTACTAAGTTTTTAAATATATTTAAGGAACGGTATGAATTTGTATTTTAATTTGTTTTAACACTCATAAGGTTCGTATTGCTAACGACGGTCTTGAATTGATTTTCGGGATCTTCTCTGAATAATATAAAGGAATTACAAGTGTGAGATAACCTTAGAGACATATTTTGCCTCAATGAAGATATCCCATATCAAATGTTTTAAAATTTCCCGTTAATACTTTAAATATCGTGTTTACAGCTTAAACGATTTAATTACGTGGACGGCCCACCCAAGTGGAAAGTGTTTACCGTCACCTATAGAGGTTTGCAACAGGCAACGTGTTGCCAACCTTTAGGATGGGGTAGAAGAATGAGACAGGAGGAATGGGAGAGAGAGGACAGATGGACGAATAGCATAGGGAAGATAGGATAGGAGAGGAGAAAGTGGTTTTATCTGTGCAGGAACGGAAATAAACGGAATTTCCTGCGGACGGACGGCCTGTCGTAACTGGCGACAAAACAACACAGCCAGTTGGTAGGGCATGTGGCCGTCTGGATGGCTTCCAGCCTGGTAGCGCCTTTGGTGTTACAAATGTCCATAGGCGGTGATAACCGCCTTCCATCGAGTGGGCTGTCTGCCTGTCTGCTGAACTCAGGCAATAAAAATAAAAATAGGAGGAAGTGGATATCAGAACTTTATTTCATCATACTAGACACGATTAGCCCAAGTCTAGTAATTATTGTGGTGACATATTTTATTGACTTGTAATTAACTGTTTGAGACAATTTTTATTATATAAATATTTTTTTAGGGGAAACTTGATTGATACATGCATTAATTTTGCCAACATATCAATCAGCCTTCTCTTTACCAGTAATACATATATGCCACGGAATCCATTGCAGCTTCACAATAAAACTTTTTTTTTATTAAATTCAGAAATCTTAAATAATATTGAATAGGCTATCGATAATCCTCTAAAGCCTGAGGTGCGTCGTTCCAAATGCTGTGAACCACTTTTACTGTTAAAGAATATAACTACTCTTTTGTAATAATTTCTATCTATTTGCGAAAGTGTGTTTTCTATTTAAGAATATAAAGCATTGTATGTTTCCCAAACAAATTAAATAAATAAATAAGTCTAACCATTTTGTTCATAGAGATAGATATTAGCAGAATGGTTGCATGCCGATATTCTGTGAGAGCATCGTATCACACCAATCGAACTCTTTCATTCCAAAGCATCATAAAGTGCAATTTCCAAACGCGATTTAATACCCATGTATTAGCTAAAAGGTTCATGTGAAGTAACACAGAGTACATGACTGCGTGTCCCTCGGTGCTTGCTCATAATGCACTCCTTGTTCCGTTCCCGCTAATGACACATGTACTAAATAAAAAAAGATCCTCACAGTCATAAATCAAGCGGAAAGGATCTCACCCCCGACGACTAAAATAGCCGCATTGACGGCTTGAATTATGTATAAAAAACGCTGGCCAAGTCAAGTTTGGAAGAATATGCAGTGTTCCGTGGAAATGAGCTGAATAAAATGTACAAGGAATAGAATTTAAAGCATATGCCGCTCATAATATTAGCCTAATGTACGATAATTTAGCTATATTCATTCAAGACGAACACACACTACAATGTTATCAGTCACATATATCTAAGTTAGTAATTAATGACTAGCACTGATTTAGTCCTCTTAATGAAGGACCAAATCAGTGGGCAGTCTTTATCAGCTTCCCTTAAAGATGCTGTTTCTTTTATTGCAGAAGTTCAGCAGACAGGCAGACGACCCACTTGGTGGAAAACGGTTACCATCGTCTATGGACATTTTTAACACCAAAGGTGCTACAAATGCGCTGCTGCTCTCTCAAGGGAGACTGGAACCTGGTCACTAATGCCGTTAACGTTGCTGCTACCGCGCAATCAGCTTAGTGACGAAGCTGTTTTTATACGCCATAAAGCATCAAAGCCATCTATGTGTACTTTGGCAGAACATAGACGACACACTGCAGAAACGCGGTCGCTCCAACCTCTCCCTGAGGGAATTATTGTATTGGACTCGTAGTGCATTGTAAGCTCTTTGGGTATATTTGAACCACAGACTTGCCGAGTACAGAGAGGTACAGTAGTACAGTATACGGGTGCAATACTCATACTAGATTCTTTCTTGTATATATATCTTTATAGAAAGATATATACATTGTAGCGTAATCGAGTTTCATTTAATTAACCAAACTTATAATTAACAAAAATTAAGAAATATATCTTGGGGAAGCCTACGTCCAGCAGTGGACTGAGACTGGCTGAAGAAGAAGAAGAAATATATCAATCAATACGCTCCAGCCGGCTTTGAATTTACAAATATCTTAGTTTCCTCTTTAGAGCTAAGTTTGGCTACCTTAGTTAAACTCAATAAACTATTCTATAGAAGCAGCCAACTTAATAAAAGAGCTTTGCAATTTTGGAAAGAATCTCCAAAAAAACTTGAAAAAGGGCATGGGCGGTCTGCGCAAGCGCATGTGTTGCACATCTGATGCACCGCCGTTGTTTCCGGATTGATTATTTTGCATTTTGGCTGTCAAACAAAATATACAAAGTTCGTTATGGAACAATATCTGTCACTCTTTGAAGCATCTGGCTTTCGCGATGTCGCGCGTCTTTTCTCCTGTAAAGACAGGAAATCTATCTCTAATAATATATTAAATATGTAAAGGAATCGAGTTTGTACAATGATATCAAGAATAAGAAGAAAATAAAGACAAGGGGCTAATTCGAAGCAGCATATTCAAAAATTGAAATTTTAGAGCTTTTGTCCGCCTCACAGAGGCTACGTTTTACAAGAGACTCAACGACCACGCTCAAGACAGCGATTTGTCCTGTAAACTCAAGTGGAACGGATTATTCAACCCACTTCTAATGGGTCATTGCGAACGCTTCGTCAGCGATAATCATAAAGTCATTAGTGACGTTTTCGTGGCGACCATGGAACACGTGAAGGAGCATTTTGGGACGTTGTGAGCTACAAAGGGAACGTGCCTAGAGTAAGCGAAATAAGCGATCTCTTCCAGGCAACCTAAATTAAAGAAAGTTGGATCACAAAGTATGTGGTGCAGGAAGAAGGCAATACAATAGATGCATAAAGACTGAAAACCAATTTAAGAAATAAATATACAAATGTATACATATATACATAGTCATATATACACAACACAACCTGCACTATAAAAAAATTATCATAATAAGATGAAGTGTGTGCAGATGACATAAGTTTTCGATAGGTATCAGAGAGCAAATTGTGGGCAGTGGATAAGCGAAGGAATTTAAAACGTTCCTTAAGGTACTGGGGACTATAAGGAGTGATAATATAATAACAAAATAAATAATAACAACAGCCCATAACTGTCCCACTGCTGGGCTCGGGCCTTCCACTGTAGGGGAATGGACAGTATACCCGCCACGCTTGTCCAAGGCGGCTTGGCAGGTTTGACACATCGGTTATCTCGATGTGCAGGTTGCATCACGATGTTTTCCTTCACCGTTGTTAGCACGTGGTAATTGTAACAATATACACATTAGGTCAGTAAACAGCCTAAGTGGTGCATGCGTTCCGGCCAGGATCGAACCCGCGTCCTCTGAGCTTAGGACGCGTGCGCTAGCCATTACGCTACCACGACTTACAACGACAATAAGGAGATTCGAAACAAACTGGTAGACTTTAATAATACCATTCTCGAACTATGTAAATTTGAATCTAATAGTTATTAATTCAATGTGAACTGGTAAAATAACTACAGTAGGTACAGCACGTAACGTAGGCGAGTTTGCGGCCACCAAAGCACTAAAATCGCACTTGTTTAGCATCTTGGCTTGATGATGTCATGCACGATAAAATAACGACGTGATCTTGAATGTAAACGCTCAATGTTGTTGGCCTTCTCCGTATTCATTATGCTTTTGTAATACTGAATCATGTGGCGAAAGTTATTAGTCAGATGTGTTAAAAAAATATTTTTAACCCACTCAATGGTTTATAACTATTACAAAGGAAATAGTGCGTTCCACTCTACTCCACTGGGAAAAACGTCGGACCTGTATATATCACGAGAAAACTATTGCGTCACTCGAAAATATCCTAAATTCGATCACTTTTTTGGAAAACATAACTTTCTTGTTAACTACGACCAGGAAGGTAGAACAAATTCACATACCTACAAATATACAATAATAAATATAAGTATTTAATAAATTAGATTTTAATGAATTAGCTAATTAGACAGTCTTAATGTAATAATTGAATAATTGTGTAGAATTTTTTACAATCATTGAATTAATTGGTGCAATAAAATTTAAATATTGAAATATGAATCATAAATGGCTTGACGAAAACTCGCCTCATCATCAACCCTAGTGTTCTCCACGCTACTTTACTAAGATAAATTTCGAAACTCTCCCGCAGAAATTCTCCGATATTCCAAAATAAAAAATTAAAATTGGTTTTCTAATTTCTAGGATATGATTGTTATAGAAATTAATTCAAACTCTTTATAAAGTCGCTTCAATCGGGCATAAATTATTTATCGCTCTTAAAAACGTTTTCGAAGCAATATTTCAAATCCACTGTAATACTAATTAGAATATGTACTAACTCTAAAGAAAATCACTTACATTTTTCGATCTCCATCGATGTGCGCCTGGACTGTAAATCCAAACATGGAATTTTCAATCCCCCTGTAAACCACCCTTGAGGGGATGTCCACATTGAAACCCCGCGCACAGGCGCACACGCACAAAAACAAGCACACAGACAACATCATGTTTACAAAAAATACTTTTACACACAAAATATATTAACACTTAATAACATTCGTCCTCATGATTCGTTCGAAACGAAGTTCGTATTCGGGTTTGCTTACACCGGCGACACGTCTCTACCGCACGATGGCTTGAGCGGTACTGTCAGCAAAACGCGAGTATTGCGTTGCGACTGCGAGTAATAATGCAACCCAAAGGCCACTATGAGGTAACTGTATGAAAATAGGAAAACGTGTCGCTACGCGATGATTTTTCGCGTGTTTTTCTTGGAAGATGGATATTCTTGTTTTGAAAACGACATCATGTCCATGATTATGCTAATTCAGTCATTCGTGTTGGTGGCGCCAATTTTTTCTAGTAAAATGTTTTTTTTTTTAAACTCTTCTAATTAACCAATCGCTGTGCACTGCTATTTGTTCATCTACCTTCAAGCTTCAGTTTGTTTTGGTAAGCAATGTAAACTCCTGCAAGTACCACGATGTTGACACCTAAGTGATTCCAAAAGGACTCCCAATCTTCCAATGTCTGCCGGTAACTAGGTGACCGATACTACAGGTCACCTAGTTATCGGTAGTCACTCGATTTCGGACTTTAAACCCCTTCCACACGATACGATTTCATTGCCAATCAGATTTGCCAATTTAATTAACTACAATTTTAATTTCATTTTGTTGCCTTTGCTGAACGGACTTATGTTAAGAAAGATTTGTTTCAGAACAAGAAGCAAAAATTTGTGTTGATTATGGCTCTAACTACAAATGTAGATGAGAAAAAAATAACTATGGACAAAATAGACATAGACAACACTTTATTTTACACCAAAACAAAAGTTACAAAAATGCACAAGACAATAGTTACTTGGTAAAACAAAAGGCGGCCTTATCGCTAAAAGAGATCTCTTCCAGGCAACCTGACTCAAAGGAAATTCTTAAATAATGGTTGTTAAAAATAAAGGCACTAAATAATAGTTAAAGGAGCTGGACAGTGGCGATTTCAGAAATTTTATGAGAATGTTTAACGAAACCTTTCACGAGTTGGGCAGTACAGATGGCATTACAGTTGTAGAGAGGTATGTGTCTCATCCACGGGCAGGCAGAGCCGAAATCCCATCCTTGCGGACGGACATGGTTGATAGATTGAATTTGACCCTTAAAGCAGTACCCGATTGGGGCGATGCTAATCTGGTCAAATTCAACACAGCTAAAACCTAGGCAGATCTGTCTATGGCGAAAAAGTCAGTGTGAATTATTGCTCGGTTGTGTCTCAGCTAAATACCAGTTTAAAGCGCTAGAGTCAATTGAGAGAAGAGCCAAGAGGTTGATTGGTTGCGACCAGCTTGTCAATACAAGGCTTCAAAGCCTAGAGCATCGATGCCGGGTTGCTAGTCTATCGGTTTTTATAGGATTCATGTCGGAGAGTGTGCGGTTGAACTGTTCGGCCTCGTTCCCCCTACACCATTCCATCTTCGGACCAGAAGGCGCTCTGGTCTACGCCATCGTTTCACCGTGGAAACGCTACCAGTGGGAAATAAACGTTTCGCCTCAACTTTCCTTCTACGTACGGCAGAGTTGTGGAATGCACTACCAGAGCCCGTCTTTCCCGAAAAGTACAATCCGGGTATCTTCAAGTCTCATGTGAATAGGTACTATCTATGTAAGCGTGCTCCATCTTCGACCGTATCATCGTCCGGCATTGGACGTGATCGTGGTCAAACGCAAAACCTACTTAGTATAAAAAAGTATGATTGAATTTAGACCTCATTAATATAATTTAGTAATTAGTAGCTCGCAGAGCTGATAATTACATCAAAAAATTGACTAACTAGAATCCCCACCACAGGATTTGAATGGACGCCATCGAATCGAGCGAACAATTCGATAGTCAATCCAGTCCAATTGGTCGTAAAATTGTATCGTGTGGCAGCCACTTCAGAACTGCTTTAATAATGCAGTGTTAAAAATTAATAAAAGAAGCTAATACGAAGAAAACAGCATGAATGGTTCACTTCCGAAAATCACAGCCCATTGGTGAAAATAGACTTCCTCAAAATACCACATATCGTAATCCTTCACTTCCTTCAAACTCGTCTCGAGACACTTTTTACCAAGAGCGAGGACGGAGTCTACGGATGATGCTATTACGACCAAGTACAACCAAATTTCATCTAACCGTTATACCCTCTGCAGTTACCTAGAAAGGCTTTAATGTTCAAATAATAAAGGTATCATCATCACATTAAATAGTGGCATATAAAACAAAATACATTACATATTAATACGTGAAGCAAAAACACAGCAAATATGTTGTACACCTTTTTATGAAAATTGCGCGGACGGAAGAATACGAAATTTTGAACACTAATAGTTTATATAGAGGAGTGCAGAATATATTTTTAATTATGCATAAAAAATACATTAACGGTCGCTTGCATAACGATCGCCTTTAAATAAAATTAGTTAATCATATTAAACTGCCTAAATACGTTTTACACAAAACGTATTGACAGTTCTTTAAACATATTTAACGACACATTTTGCGTTGTGCAAGACGCTAATCGTATTTAAGGGTAGTAAATTCGTTTAGAGTTTCTTAAATAAATTTAAGCCACGTTATGCAAGCGGCCCTTAATCTATAAAAAAACATTACACACACTATCATGTATTTGACACACACGCATATGTACTCTTTTGTTTATTGTTAAAATCAAATAAAAGTGTAGCCTTGGCGAAATCTGTTTATAGAAGTATATATAGTCTTTGACAACAGAACCTTAATAATGATCAAAATTATAATTTAAATTAATTATTATAGTCCAGGATCCAGGGACCATTTTTGCAATTGATTACTATCAAGCTAATTTTTCGTGAGTAGCTTCATTTTGATGAGACGCCCAACAATTTCTTGTACAAAAACTGTCGATTGTTGTAGGTAGTAGGGATAAAAGATGTCGATTTGATGATTCTCAAAAATTTAAAACTAAATGGGTTTTTTAATTAACACAAGTTATATAAATTAAATATTTGTTACGCTTCAACCAATCATCATGAAATTTTAAAAAGAGTAGTCAAGGGTACAGAAGCACATTAGGATACCTTTCTCTGCCTTACTTACTGCCCTTGGTTGCCAGTATAAAATTAAATAAAACACAGACATTATACAACCATATAATTTAATATACATTCAATCACGAATTTCTTATAAATACAGTCAATGTCATTTATATGTTAACATTGGTGCCATCCTTATATTATTAACCTTTTCATTTAATTTCCTTCCTTTTCGCGGATCATTCTTTACATTTAAATTTCCTTATCATTTCGGTGGTTCCTTTTAGCAGCTCGTTCCTTTAGTAGCTCACAACGCCCGAAATGCTCCATCTGCCGTTCCACAAGGCGACCGCGGTCGTTACGGTCGCGGCGAGAACGTCACTAATGACGTCATGATTTTCGCTCACAACGACCCAAGTCAAGAGGTGGGTCGAATAACCGTTCCACTTGAGTATATGATTGTGACACCCGCAAGCAATTGGAACGGGAAACTTCGCGGGTGTGAACTTGGTCGTTGTGAGCCACTAATGGAACGCGCTGTAGTATGCTGTAGTATGCGAATGTAATGATTCCATATTTTAAGCTTTGTTTTAATGGCAATTTCTCTAAATCATTGCATTAAATATTATAACATTGCTAGATGATTGTGTCGTTAATATAAAAATTATGAAAAAGGTACACAAATTACTTTTTTGAACTGATAACTTCTTATGGGAGGGTAAACCGCTTCGTTACGTAACGCGTTACGGCGCCAGTCCGTCTGGCTTCCCTTTCTCTCACGTTAGATTAGTTTGAGTTATCACTTCTATCGGGCGTCCCGAGACGCATACCGCCTTTCTTTTTTCTATGGTGGTTTGAAGTAGCGATGTACGAGATACACTAATGAAATCATTCGATTATGAAGATATCTCGAGATATCTCGATTAGGACAGATAAGTAGTTACTAATTTAGTTGTGAGTACTTGTGAGACTTATATTTTTGTACACAGGTAAGTATTCGAGAACATACACATACATGTAAACTTACCGTTATAAAACTCCACCAAAAACAAATACGCTAGCCACTCGCACCACCGAAAACGCGACGACGCAAAGAACGACTCACTATATGTTACTAATAGTATTGAATGATATTACAACTAATATTAGTACTACTAATCAAATCATTGAAAAAAGTTGAGACATTGAAATGTTGGTATTGGATGTTACTAATACCAAGATTACAATGTCTCGCTTGACTTTCGACTTTTTTCAACGATTTCATTAGTAGTACTAATATTAGTAACATCATTCGTTTATGAAAACAAATTAGTAACTAATTTCATAATCGATTATCAAGATTAGTAATTCAAAGTAGAGGTGGGCGAATATACTTATTTATATAATCGAATTACTCGCTCCTTCACCCTATTCGGGGCACTAGGGGCCCTAGTGCCCCGGTATAGGGTCAAGGAGCGAGATATAATGCTCATCTGCCTCAAAGGAAGATCTTAAGAAAGAAAGAATTACATTTTTATATATTGTTATCCACAGAGCATATTTTGAAAATTTGGACGCCGCATTTTCAGCAAACAAGGTTTGCACTAGGCATGGAACATTTCACAAGTAGCATGCGAAATTTCATATGAAATGCAATTTCATACATCGCATCTGCTACCTCTCTTCATTTGGTCTGTGAAATGTCACAGGCAATGAAATCGCGAGAGCGAGCGAGTAGGGACGAATGAGCGGGCGTGATAGAAAGAATAAACTATATTTTTCTGATTCGTCGCTAAGTGTACGACTATGAAGTAGTATGAAGTGCGTAGCGCCCTTGGTGCTCCGTTTAAGTACTATACGGGATAACCTTGAATATCTTATGAGAGTATTAAAAAATAGATTTTAAATTAAGGTTTGCAAAGTATTATTTTCCTTGGAATAATATCAAAATCAGTTGTTTAGGAAATGTAATGAAATTTCATTGTTATCGCAGGTCACAGGTCACTCATTCGATTCGAAAGTAGCATGCGTAGTGATTATAAATTATAATTCATATTTCATTTTTAATAGCATACGGAACGTGTGACGCTGTGGTAATTTTAAGCTACAAAAATCATTGCCAGTGAAATTTCACACGTTAAATCATTGTGATTTTTTTTTTAAATTTCATCCAATGAATATGAATTAAAAGTAGCAATCATTTCCATGCTTAGTTTGCACTCAGCATATTGCTGTGCCGAAATTATATCCGACACAACGCTGAATCTTCCAGCGAGGCTGGTTTTGTTCCTCGCAGACCTAAGCCTATCTATTCTTCGTATGTTTCGGGAGACGTTTGCGCCCTCAATTATTGCACAGCGCCATCTATCGGCTTATAAGTGTTCAAATATAGGTTAAACAATACACTATTGCAGTTCATTAAAAAATGTTTTCAAAACACTGATAATGTCTATCTATCTATCATTTAAGAGCTATGCTTTGGTCATTAGAGCCTCCTCTAATACTCTCTATATAGACTGATAGTTCAAAAAGGGCGTTCTAAAGAAAAGACAAAACCCGTTACTAACAAAAGGTTAATATTATACAAGATTACAATCAATACTGATATTACAAAAATATGTGGAATCATTATAAAACTCTTCTCTTAGAACTAAAAACTATAAAAATACTGAATGAAAATACATTTAGAGCTTTGTGCTGCAGAAAATCATCACTCGATGGTTGAAAAACATAAATAAACACTTCAACTCAAGGCTTAATTCATTAAATACACAACGTATAGAAAAACAAACATGAATATTTATAATTATTTAAAGTTTATATCGATAATATTTCATGAATGAAAAATATAATAATAATAATCAGCAGACAAACACACATATCGTCGTTTATGTTACAACACTACGAATGTACATTTTCATAAGTTTACAGAACGATCAAGAAACGTCATAATTATATATATATATATATATATATATATATATATATATATATATATATATATATATATTGCTAAAAACCTAGTCAGGGGATGTAAGAACCGAAATAGAACGAATTTAGATTCTTTTCAAATTTTTTGTTGCTCTGTTTGTACGGGCTAATCTCTGAAACGACTGGACCGATTTAAGTGAAATTTTGTATGATGGTAGCTTATATGCCTGGTCATCATATACTGAAAAATCATAGAATTCCCGTGGGATACTTAAAAAAACTTTAATTACTTAAACAGCTTACAGCAATCGTCATATTAAACAAACTAGATGGCGTTGATAGTATTCTAAATAGCGATCGTGACGCGGACGAAGTTGCGAGCATCAGCTAGTCTCTAATAAATGATGACTGAGTAAAGAACTGGTTTTCATTTAATTTTTTTATTAAGTTATATCGTATTTTGTTCGTCCTGCAAGATTAGGAAAATGCACATTCGCGGTGTTGTAATATAAACAACGAAATTGTATATACCTAAATTAAGCAAGTAACGCTTGTGTTATGGGTAATATAGAACGGACTACTACTCTAGGGCCGATCCCTTTTGGAAAATCTTTTAAGTAAAAGACGTAACGTAACGCGTTACGGCGTCAGTCTGTCTGGCTTCCCTTTCTCTCAAGCATACGGCAGCGGTAGGCAGGTTCCTCCTCTCTCACTCTAACCCACAGTGCTAGCCGTATTACGGTAATTAGATTAAATAATGATACTATTAATGTACATATTCAATTCTAATGTACATGTTGTAACTAAGAATAAAATATATTTTATAATCAATAAAAGATTTTATTAATAAACATAAAATTTAAGTAAAAGCCTAAGCTTTTCTCAAGTTAAACAGTTTCAAAATTAAATAGTTCAACTTAGATTATTGTAAGTTATCACTTCTGTTGGGCGTCCCGAGACGCACACGTTTTTATATTGAAGTGCGTGTGAATTGTATTCCATACAATAATCATATTTTGTACATGCCATTAGCGCTGATGAGGATTTACCACATAGCCCCCTTAATGAAAATACAAATATAAACACTTTCGTCAACGAACTCTGTTATTTACTACGGTCTGGGTGTCTAGGATGGACCCCATAGTTCATTGTATTTTACCCATAATATAAGAGTAACTTGTTTCACATGTATACATTTTAATATTTGTGTTCGTATACCTATTTATTTTATATTTCTATTAGTCCATTGAAATTTTACATGGGCTTTGCATTTCTTAGAGGACGCAATTTTATTTTTGGGACATGTGTGGGGGAAACGCGCCTACGGACTCTACCTTATAGGTGGCGGAGAAAACGGGGGACCTTTTCTACCTGCTTAACATTCGATAAGTTAAATTTGGTAAGTTCTATGGTAAAGAAAAGAGCTAGGAATGAATAAAAAAAACTCACTTTTTTGCTTATAACTTCTTTAATTTTTAATTTAGGGCAAAAAGTTATATAAACAGATTTGTAGACAAAACAATTTGCTACAAATTATGACTTCACAAATTTTTTTGTAAGACGCATAGTTTCCGAGATATCGCGAAAAAAGTGTTTTCACCCCTTTTTCCAAGATGGCGGCCGGGGACAAGGGTGGCGAGCCCACAAACTTGAGGTTAAGCTTCTATTGACCCCCCACACATGTCCCAAAAATAAAATTGCGTCCTCTAAGAAATGCAATATTCGGTCCTTAAATTAGATAGATTTCAATAGGATTATATAATATTATAAAATACTTAACATGTCGTGTTCGTACATTGAAGTTTAAAAAAAACAACTGAAATAGACTATAAACGATGGAGAAGACGATGCAATTTTTTTTAGAAATCTTGACTGTTTTTTCGGGATTTACGTAAAAAACTATAAAATCTGCGCTACTTATTATTCAGGGAATCCCGCGGGATTTTTGATGGGAATGATTTAAAATCGCCAAATAAAAAAAACGAATACCAATGTGATTTTTTCACTGATCCATAGCAAATTTTATGTAATAAAATTTATGATATTTTTATCACGGGAATCCCGCGGGAATTTTTCCGGGGGCGCTTTCACTAAAACGATGGTTTACATTCTTTTATAAATGCTGCATTACTTTGTGTCCCGGGAATCCCGCGGGAATTTCAATTCAAGCGTGGACGAAGTCGCGGGCATATTCTAGTATTTTAAAGTGTTCTTTCTATTCGTTAGTGTCTAATAATGTGTTACTAAGCAACAAGCTGTGGTTTATAGGAGATGCAAAAATATTTAAATCATAATGGATAATTCACAAAAGCCGTAAATAAAAGCATATACTTAGAAACAAAAAACAACTTAATAGTAATTTTGTCTTTCAATAGTCTTTTCAAGCGATTTCTACAATCCCTAATTATAATTAATCATTTCAAATATTATAAATAAAATATAAAATTAAACAATAAAAAATACATTAACTTCATTCATGTAATTATTGCACCCGTATATAGATCAAGGAACAATTCTTCAATGTTTATTTTTAACTATAATGTACTTTACTATTGGATAAAGTTACTGTTATGACGTCATGACTTTGTATACTTGTACAAAATTGATTAGACAGCGACGTCTTGTATATCGCCTCTTTGCTTCAACGATGTGTTATTGAAAATTGAAATTTAAGCAAACAGTTCCTAACCTTCAAAAATATTAATAATATTACATCGAAACGAGCAAAGTGGTATATTTTAGAAAACATAGAAGATTTATAGAAATACGTTATACGTTTAGATACAATCATTTTTCGAAGGTTTTTTTGAATTTCAATCAATGAATATGTTTATTTGTAAGAATGTAGTTTATAGAGGTGTTATACAATTGTAGATGCACAGTACACATCACATAGTGGTGTACAAAATGACTTTGAAACTAAAATTAAATTTACATAAACATTCTAATTTAGTAAAATGTCAATTAAGCTTTGGTAACAAATAAGCAATTACAGCGTTACTTATAATAATCTCCTTAAGAAACGATTAGGCATCTCTTAAGTAAGACAATCAGAATCAGACCCTAATCCATTAATATCCTTTTTTTACATATAAACGTGGATTACCTGTTGCTTACCGCAGAGGAGCACAGATAAACGAAATTTGAATTATTAACGTAGGTTGTACCCAAAACATTCGAATAAAGTTTCTTTAATTTTAAAAAACGATTATAAGTAAGGCCCTTAATGTCAAAAAAGTTACACATAGATCACTAAGATTTCCCATTTGCCAGGACAAGCACTTTTTTGAGGAATTCATCTACAGTAGTGAAACACTTTTTTAAGACTACAGTGTATTTTTTACGGGTAAGTTTATAATTTCAATTTTCAAGACAAGACATTATTGAAGCAAGGAAACGATATGATGATAAAAAGTGTCACAATTACTTTAACTGTCATCCACATTATTAGGCTCGATTCACACTATGATCCCGTTTACGGTTCAATCTCGCTCCGGTCTCGGTCCGTTCCCGGTCCGGTTAATTATTCTTAAAAAGCAAGGAATCAGAGAATTCTTACTATAGCATATCGCGTCGTAACTGGTTCGTCGCAAATAATATTTAACTGCAGCGAGATCGAACCTGTCATCACTTGTACCGACTGTGTGAATAACAATTTTGTTTTAACTTCTGAAAAGTAGTGTAGACATAGCGACAGGGTCTCCAGGTTGGTGTTTTTGTCCCTATATTGGGGCATTATTTTGCGCATGATGCACTTTTGGGGATGAAGATTTTCGCGCTGAAGAAATTTAGGAAGCACTTTATCTCCTTAGCCATACTCAAAATGCCATAAAATATTCGACCTAGTAGCAAAATTGCTAATAAAAGTTAAACCCAAGACACACACGTTTGTGTCTGCATACAATAATTGTAACGGTATTGTTTACATGTCACTTTTGGTGTTGATTTAATTGGACACGACAAATTGAGAACCTTTTATTTCTTTGAAGGCGGTTAAAAGTAACAAGTTTATCGCCTCTACAAAATTTTTATCTAATAATATCTATGGGGACCAAGTTTCTATGTAAGTATCATTTTGGAGAGGAATGTTTGGTGCATATTGGGAATTTGCCTAAATTCAATCTGGAAACAATGCATAGCGAGATTTGATCGGACCGAGACCGGAACCAGATTGAACCGTGAACGACATCACAGTGTGAGTCGAGCCTTATAATACTTCATAACTTCTGATATCAGATTTAAGTTATAAAAATCACACGTCAATTTAATTCATAACATTAATATAAAAATAATTTTGTGATTTAATTAACCAAATGTTTAAATTATTAATAAAAATGGAAATTAAAAAAAAGCTATAGCCAATATTCCAAAAAAATTCAGTTTGATTAATTCTTGAGATAAAATTATTCGAAGCCATTATAATATCCGGGGCAACAAAACCACTTGACTTGTTGACCAGTGTTATCTCTGTTGGCGGGCGACATTATCCAACGCGCATCATTGGCCGCAACCAGTTTTTTTTAATTAGTGCTAGATCATTCATGTTTGTCTACAAGTGAGTGATTAGCGTTCATCATTGTTATTAACCAAGCAGTTGAAACGGTAAGATTCATCAAAAGTTGTAATATCTTTAAAGAAATCTGCTTGCCGCCAATGATTCGCGCGGTTGGTCGTTTTTAAACATTCGTAATATTACTCCCCCTACTCTCCTAGAATGCATATCTCGTAAATGGACCTACTTATGCAAAATGGAACCAACCCACATACTGACAGTTTTGATAAAAAGCCGTTTTTATTCAAATATTGCATACAAATAATGTGTGTGGAAAAAAATTTTAGAATATTGTACATTAGAATATACAATATTCTAAATAATTTTTTGCAAAATTTTAATAAAAACGGCTTTTTCTCAAGACTGTCAGTATGTGGGTTGGTTCCATTTTGCATAAGTACGTCCAAATAATCTTAGTCAATTTATATTTTTTGTGTGGTAATGCGCGAACGAGACAGAGAACTCCGTCTAGGTAGATCCTAAATCAAAATACGCAAACCACTGTGCGGTCAATAGAATTAAGGTAATTTATAAAATAAATATTTATTGTTATTATAATCGTTTTCCTCATAATTATTGCGAAAATGTTCCCGTTTTATAATATAATAACAATAATAATAGAATTATTGCAAATAATAATTAATTACTTCACCATTAAACTACGACTTTGAAAACTTGAATACGCTGGGTGAACTCTTCTTCTGGGGTTTGTTTTCGGCGACCTGAAATATAATTATCCTTCACAATTATGTTTTTTTAATCTTCGGACGGACTAGGTTATCCGGCCTTACTTATATTATGAAGGTTTGTTTTATTTATGTTTTTTTGTGTTTTAATTTTTGTCTTCTTTTCAATTTTCAAACTGATACACCTTTAGAAATTAATATATGCGTGTGCATGTGTGTGTGTGTGTGTGAGAGAGAGAGAGAGAGAGAGAGAGAGAGAAAGAGAGAGACTTATAACACATTATTGTACACCACTACAGAAAACTTATAGCCTAAAAATGTCCTGAATGTGCACAATGGGCGGTCTTATCGCTAAGAAGTGATCTCTTCCAGACAACCCGTGGCACGAAAAAAACAGGTCCAATTTGTGAAAGGTAGTATACGTAAATATTAGAGAGACTCAACGGTAGATAGCTAATATTATAAGGAGTAACTTAGGCTACTCTAGAAATTAGGGTTCCGCGAAACGAAATCCACGCGGTAAAGGATAAAAAAGAAGGAACAAGAGCTTACAGTCCTCTCTCCGAGGAGTAGCCTCGCCTTGTCCTCCTCGTGGGGCTCCGGCGCCGCCGCCGCTCTTCTGTGCAACTGCAGTTTCTGTCTTATTGCTTGAGACAGTATTACCCTGCAAAACAAATGTACATATATAAAATTTAGACACAGCACATAATGTATTTAAGAGTTAAATAGCACTATCTGTCCTAATTATATATGTATGTATGTATAGACGTAATTGTATATCTGTATGTATTTTACTATGTAAATATTTTCAGACTACCTGGTATCCGCCCGCTTCGCGTGCCGTAAAATATAAATTTCGTAAAACCCGTTCTTAGCTGACCTCTACTTGGCGAAAGGAAGGCCCATGTCAAATTTGAAGTCTATAGGTATTATAGTTCTTGAGATATCATGATGAGTCACTATATACGTGGATTTCATAGATAGATAGATAAGTAACTTTCTTTTAGGTGTAAAAAGCTATATACTTATGCATATAAACTTTAATGTACAATCGCCAAAGCTGGCAGTTAACCAGGCATAAGACTAAAATCGCTTGGCAAACACTTTCGTTAACAACCCGAGAACACGCACACAAGTAAAACATTGGTTTGGGGGCGGAGTTTTATTGTTTGTTTTGGGTTTTACGCGTTTAAGACAATAGAAAGCAAGCCGCTTTTTTGAATACGCTGTTTTACAATACCTAAATAATATACTTTATGTATTTGATGTAAAAGTGAAGAGTAAAAGATTAAGCAAAATTTATCGTAGTAAAACATTTGACTTAGTATTAATAATTAACTATTATAACCTCTGTAATTTTTTGAAATTATTAGTTGCCCTTTTTTTCAAAAAATTCACGCTTAATTAGTTAACGCTTTCGGTTCGGAA
Organism: Dendrolimus pini; assembly: GCA_949752895.1. Lineage (NCBI taxonomy): Eukaryota > Metazoa > Arthropoda > Insecta > Lepidoptera > Lasiocampidae > Dendrolimus > Dendrolimus pini. The sequence continues at coordinate 2,546,443 of OX457128.1, forward strand.
ACTCGGTTTTACTAATTGTGGGTTCGAATCCTAGATGAGAACCATTAACCACTTCAAGGTTTTTATGACTTAATGTGCATACTATTTCAACCATGCGCAATTAATTAAGCTAATTGTTGCTGACAGTAAAAACACATCACTATGAATCCTTTATATTGATATTTAGGAGTTTGAGACAATACCGTGTCAAACTTCTAAATCTGCTTATGAGAAACGTGGCGGGAATACCATCTGATCCCTCCTCAAAATAAAAAAGACACGAGAACAATATTGTAACTTTTATGGTTGTTATTATTATCTTTACAGTAAATTCAAATTTTGCTAATTTAAAATCGAATTATTATTAGTTGATATGTAGTCCTTAATATAATTAGCTTATATCTAAATCAGATTAGTTCGAATAAGTCTGTTCATGTCCAAGACTTGACATTAGTCTGGATAAAATGTGTTTTAAATAATAAATAATGTAGTAGTGAGATAAAGTTGAACTATTATCTGTAAAATGATGTGTATTTTCATGTAAGATTTAGGAACTTTTTAGAATTGTTTTTAACTGGGCCTTTGTCTTTCTTAGTAAGTTTCTAATATTCGTCGTCCATGAAATAAACTTTTGTTCTTTATTTCTTTTAACTGTTATATCTTTATTTAGTTATAGTTCTCATAAGGGGATGGTTGTGATGTAAAAAAATATATTACAAATGAAAAGCCTATTGAAACAGGTTTTAAAATTAAATAAAGATTTTGTTATTACATTTTAGGAAGTTATTAAAGATTACTTGTCCCGTTATAACATTCTCCCGTCTTGCGGCACTAAGTCTGAATAACTTTTGAATGATATTTCTGGTTTTCCAATACTTTAAGAAAATTCCATAAAAAATGCTATTTACAGATGTGAACATTTGAATTTTATTGTATAATAATGTTAAGTAAAATTGGCTACGACTAATTCTGAAAACAAGTCGGAATTCAATTGATACCTGTAGTCTATTAAATTAAACTTGATGAGACAAAAAGAATTAATAAAGGATTACAATTCGGTGCACAGAAAATGTAGGTGGCGGCGTCATTATGACCACCTGACAATAAAATACCTGGCAATAACAAAATAAAGCCATAAATTGTTTTATTACTTTCAATATTTTCGCTTGAACGTTTGAATTATATTTCTTGTTTTTTATTTCTAAAACAAAATTCCATAATAAAATGCTGTTTACAGATGTGGACATTTGAATTTTATTGTATAACAATGTTAAGTAAAATTGTCTATGACTAATTCCGATAACTAGTCGGCATTCAACTGTTACCTCTAATCTACTAAACGAAACTTTACGAGACAAAATAATTAATAAAGGATTCTAATGCACAATACATGGCGGCGGCGTCTTTATGACCCCCTAACTAGTAATAACAAAATAGAGCCATAAATGATTGTATTAATTTCAATATTTTCACTTGAAATTTAATTTTTTATGAGTGTAAGATAAGTTACTAATTATTTTACAAGCACAGTTGCTATGTTATTTGTGTTAGATTTGAGTATTTTTAAAAATTTAAGACTACGTAAATCGATATTGTAGCTATTTAAATAAAATCAAGTTATCATGATTATAGCAAAAGTATTATATTTTTGTAGACATTGTAACTGTCAATAGGGATTAAATGTTAATATCTTGAAACGTATACCAGTGAGTTAAACAGAATCAGTGACAAGAGTAATACTATCTACTATTTTTACTAGTGTTATTGCAGTTGTATAATGAAACTGACTCTGCCACAAATGTAATGAGATCAAATAATGTGTGTGTAATCATAACCAGCAATTCAATAATTCATTAACTCTAAATAAAAAAGAAAAATATATAAATACAGATGTCTTAGCATAGTAGTTAGTGCACTCGAGTCTCAAAATCAAAGAGCTCATGTTCAAATCTTGATTAGGAAAACCATTGCCCCTTTTAGACAGTTTTCTGACCAAATGTGCATATTGTTACTATTGCCACGTGTTAACGGTCACAGTAAAAATCGTAATAAAACTTTAGACATCAATAGCCTTGTGTCAAACCCGCCAATAATATTGGACAAGCGTGTCAGGTATAAATTTTCGAAACGTCCTGATTGGTGTATTTGAAATTTGAGAGTGTGTGCGTGAGTATTGATACGTTATGAGCCGTTCAAAGCAAAATGTTAGAGAACTGGTTAACCGCCAGCTTTGGCGATTCAAATTCAAATTCAAATTCAAATTCAAAAGTTTTTATTCAAAATAAGTTCCACTGGAGAACACTTTTTGAAGGTCATACATATAGGTTAAAATTTAATTATACTTCCTAGTCTATGTACACCGCTTCGCAACGTGTTATTGCTGTTAAGGAGAAGAAGCGGCAAGAAACTCCCCAGCAACACGTCTAGCTAAAAAAAAATTTCTTTATATTTGTTGTTCTATTTTTTATATTTAAGTACTTTTTTTTTAAAAAGATTTTATACAGAATTATGTTACAGAATAACTTTTGAAGAATTAATGGAGTTGTAGCAAACAGTGCATATTCAATAAGACAAAAGCGCAATAAAAGGATAGAAAATAATTATAGTTATAAATATAAAGACGTAACGTATTATTTTTTTTGCAACATATCTCCATATATTCCTTACAAGTACGGCAAGATAAAAACGTTATACTCGTACAAAACACAGTATAAGAGGTTGGAGCGAGCTGTTATGTAAATGAAGTTTTGTCATTTAAATATTCTTCAATAGTGTAGTATCCCTTTTTAAGCAAGATACTTTTTATTTTAAATTTGAATTTAGTGAAGGGCAGATCTAACATTTCACTCGGAATCTTATTGAAGAAGCGTATACCAACCCCCAAGAAAGAAGACAATACTTTTTGTAATCTAAAAGATGGCAATATCAGTTTATTACAATGCCTGGTGTTGAAATCGTGAACATCCTTATACCGCTTGTAGGCACTCAAATTATTACGAATATAAATTATATTATTGAAAATATATTGGCAGGCGACCGTCATAATACCGATTTCCTTAAAGCGTTCCCTAAGAGACACCCGAGGGCCGAGGTTGTAAATTGACCTTACGGCTCTTTTTTGTAAAACAAATATAGTCTCCAAGTCAGCAGCGTTGCCCCAAAGTAAAATACCATAGGACATGACACTATGAAAATAACTAAAATAAACTAGTCTAGCAGTCTCTTCGTCAGTGAACTGCCTAACTCTTCTGACCGCATATGCAGCAGAACTAAGCTTTCCTGAGAGACTAGATATATGAGCGCCCCACTGGAGTTTCTGATCTAGGTTAATGCCTAAGAATACAGTTGAATCTACTAGGTTAAGTCTAGTGTCGTTAAGGGAAATATTAACATCGTATTCTTTTACATTGGGCATAACAAACTTAACACATTTAGTTTTATTCGGATTGAGTGATAAGTTATTTACGGTAAACCACTTAGATATTTGGGTTAAGGCGTTGTTTACGTCGTCAAAGTTCTGTTTATTTCTGTCTACTTTAAATATAAGTGACGTGTCATCAGCAAACAACACTACCTCACACATATCATTAATAAAATATGGCAAATCATTAATATATTTCAAAAACAAGAAGGGACCTAGAATAGAGCCCTGGGGCACACCCATAGATATGCCAGTCTCACGAGATTTGATATTGTTAATTTCAACGCTTTGGGATCTATTGTTTAAGTAAGACGACAGAAGATTGAGAGAATCGCCATAAATACCGTAATAATTGAGCTTTTTCAGGAGGGTCACGTGTTCAACGCAATCGAATGCCTTGGACAGGTCACAGAATACACCAATGGCATTCTGTGACCCTTCCCAAGCACCATAAATGTGTTTTAGAAGCTCAACACCTGCATCGGTAGTGGAACGACCTTTGGTGAACCCGAACTGTTTAGTATGAATTAATTTATTAATATTAAAATGTGAGAGCAGTTGATTTAAAATTATTTTTTCGAAAACCTTGCTTAAGGTTGGTAAAATAGAAATTGGCCTAAAGTTAGAGGGGTCGTTTTTGTTTCCACTTTTAAATATAGGAATAACTTTGCTAACTTTCATTAAGTCAGGAAATACTCCTTTATCTACACATCGATTAAATATTTGTACTAGTGGTAGCGCAATAGTGCATATTAAGTCACTTAATACTTTTAAGGATATACCCCAAAAGTCAGCTGTGTTTTTAATATTTAACGATTTAAATGTTTTTACAATATCATCTGTATCTATATGATTAAATTTGAATGTGATATTACATCGATCAACGCACTGTGTCATCAGCAGCTCAGCTTCCAGTGGTGATGATGACAAAGAGCTAGTTATTAAAGTTGGTATATCCCTAAAGTATTCATTAAATGTTTGTGCAATTTCAAAGTTATTACTAATGGTGTTATTGTTGATTACAAGTTTAATTGCATCATCTCGACGTGAATTCTTGCCGGAAGCATCATTTATAACACTCCAAGTTGTCTTAATGATATTTGATGATTTTTTAATTCTGTTACTATAATATAGAGATTTGGCAGCGATGCACACTCTTTTAAAGGTCTTAGAGTACTTTTTAATATATTGATATATTGTACACATCCTGCCTCTGTTTTTCCCACTCTCGCTAGACCCATAGGTTTGCTGGAAGAAAACTCTTTTTAGGGTTAAGCTCGTGTTTATACATCACCATTATTTTGCGTACAACGAATAAAGAATAAAAGCTTGTGTCACAACAATTTTTAAAAACACATTTTTTACAAGCCGACAAACCTCATATAACTATTATGAATAAGGAGATAGACGTGGTAACCTTCTAGTAAAATATCTATCTCTGTATAAGCTGCTACAGATCTATATGGCGTAACAAGTCTTTCTTCTCTTTTATTTTGTTATAGACTAGATATAAGTAGACTTTCAAACAATAATTCATCGGTCCACAAAGAAAATGGTCTGTATTTTTGACCAGACTTATCTATACTTATGCATTTCGATGACTGAATCTATATCTGGGATTAGTATGGTCCACACACCCTCAAAATTTTGAGTTATTTGCAAAAAAAAACAGTTTTGGCGATTAAAAAAGTTTGATGGAACTAGATCAAGTATGAATTTTATGTATTTCTATTTTTATATTTAATAACTGGAATTTGTACCAGTTTTCATCCCATAATTTTTATACCGAAAAATCGTATTGCTGGATAGAAAACTCGAAATTCACAAAAACCAAATGGAAACTTCTAGTACGAAATAGTTATACAAATTTTAAATACAGAATAAACAATCTTACCGCCTAGTATCATTCTTAGTAGCTAAAAGCAGATCGAGCCACGTCCAGGTGACGTTGTGGTATTCCAGTGTGGGGATGACCAGCGGAAGGTCCCTCACATCCTCAAGGTTCTTCTCCTTGCTGCCCTTGTACGAGACACGGACAGGCACTTCCGGTATCTTTATGTATATGAATAGTTTGTTCTTCTCTGCTCTCTCCTGCACGAGCAAAACAAAGCTAATTAAGTAACTCAATTGTCAACCGATTGCCGGGCAGTAATCGCCTTTATGTACACAAGAAGAGACGAACATAACATAAACAAATATCAGAATTGTTAAGGAGAGGTCAGGTAAAAAGCATTTCAAATAAACGTGCATGTATGAAGAGGTTGATGAAAGTAGGTGAAGCGAAAGTTGTTTGTCAGGATCGTCTCAAGTGGAGATCCATAGTCTCTGCCTACCCCCATGGGAAACAGACGTGATATTATGTATGTAGAAGACAAGATGCAGTACTTGCCTTCGGCAGTAAAAAGAATAAATAAAAAAAACAAAAAAAAACACGCTTTCATAAAAAATCCAACTAAAAAACAGAAAATAAAATTTAATAAATTTGGTTTCTGATGAATGGGGTCTTACCGTGGAGTGCAAAAAAGAAATAATTAATCAATGGGATTGTTCACTTTTTTTCAATTTAGCTATTTCAAAAACCATTTCGAGGAATAGTGTCCCTAATCATTTCTGTCTAGTTAAAATTCCAAAAAACGTACGATCTTCTTGTATTTTGTAAGAAATGTGTTTGCCCTTTATTTGACCTTACTAAATCCAATCAGGTGGGCCGTCTGCCTGTTTGCCTGCTTCAGGTGTAAAAAAAATTCTAGCTATACATTATTTGATTTAAGTTATGTAACATGGATTTTCCCTAAAGACCACTTTAAAAAATTTAACGATAACTATAGAAAATAATAATGGTTGAACACGAAAAATTATAAGCCTAGCGACAAAATACACTAAAATGATCACGATACGTAATGAGTAATGATAGTAATATTTAAATAAGTAGCACAGATTACTATGATTAGATATAGATAAAACTTGCTTTTATTATTTTTGTTTTCTAGGCAAAGAAATCAATGTAAACTTGTGCCTTATGACGTCATCGGAGAAATAACTTTAAAATCGAATTATAAAAAAACTAACGCTTAAAATACAAAAATATTCAAATTAGTATCTTAAAATACCCTATTTTACGTAATAAAAATATAAAATCAGAGGGTAATTTTTTGTGAACAATCCCCATTTGATTACGTACAATGTAAAAAAAAATGAATGTACATTATTGTAAAAAATCATGGGGTGTATTATAATATCTTAAAAAGCGTTTTGAATACACCCCACGCTTTATTACAATAATGTACACTCATTTTTTTTTACACTGTACTTAATCAAATTGATTGATTAAACAAGATAGACCCGTCGTGTTTGGGCTCGTATGTATATATCGCGTGACAGTGCAATAATATGGTACCATGGATCTGATCTGATGATGGAGTCGGAAGGTGGCCATAGGAACTCCTGTACTAAAGAAGATAGACCCGTCGTGTCTGGGCTCGTTTTACTTGTCTTGGCCTAGCACTCTGCTACTACATGATATTCAGGATCTCAAAAGCTTGTATTTTTAAACCTTTTTAAAAAACAGGTTATTTTATGAATAATTTTGATAGTAACATTTATATTGAGTTGGACGAGTATTGCTCAAAATATGAATCAATCAAATTGTTCGAGTAAAATAACAACAATCTGAATATAGCGTATTTGCGTGACAATCGTTCATTAACCTTCAGTAACTTTTAAATAATGTAAGCATTTTCCTTATATTCAATGGCAACTGTTTCTAATAATTTTGTAAGTAAACAATGCCTTCTGATAAATTACCACTCACATTCGCCTAACCACCAATTACATATTATAATTATTAATAATCGACGTCATGTTTGTCTGTCTTACGTCTCATTCAATAGAAACTTGAAGGGCGCTCTCAGACTTGGCCTAATTTAGACAATCGTCTCTTTGTATTGAAATTATTCCAGACCGCAAATGTTTTAATAAAGAAAACTATAATACAAAGTACTCTGTTTTGTTATATATAAATATAGCCGTAAGTAGTTTAGTGGCTAATGCATTAATGTTTCATTCCGATAGGTGTATATTCATAGGACGCGTTGCTTTAGTATCTCACAACGCCCAAAATGCTCCGCCTGCCGTTCCACAAAGCGACCGCGGTCGTCGGTCGTCCATGAATTATTTAAATATGCTAACTGTGTCGAAATAAATAAATTTTTATGTATCCGAACAATTGGAAATTCCCGGGATAAAAAAATCACATATTTTTATTGCATAAAATTTGCTATCAATCAGTAAAAAAAATCACATTGGAATTAAACTTTTTTTAATGTCTATTTTAAATCATTCCCAGAAAAATTCTCGCGGGATTCCCAGTATAAAAAGTAGCGCAGTTTTTAAATCTAAGAATTTGCTGTCGACCAGCGAAATTCGCATCGAAATCCGCCCAGCACTTTTTTTTATGAATCCCGAACAAACAGATAAAAATCTAAAACAAATTGCATCGTTTCATAGTCTCGTCTAGTAGTTTTTTTTTTAATAAGTTCAATGTCCAAACACGGCAAGTTTAAAATTTCACAATATTATAGATATACGAGCTGAAAAAATTTACCTTCATTTTCTCAACATCATCCTTGTCTTTCTTGTCTCTCTTCACATAGAAGTTAGAATTCGAGTCCTTTCCCTTCTTCTTGACTTTCTTGGAGCCTGTCGAAACGAGGCTTGCTGATGAGGAAGGCCTCAGGGTACCCTCCTCATCTTCCACGTCATCAATGGAGTCGGGATCCCGTTCGGGGAAACAGAACTTTAGCATTGTGTTGAAGAATTTCTTCGTTAGACCTGTATAATAAATTGCACGATTTTTATTCATACAAGAACAGAGAAAGAATACTAATTCTTGTAGCAGGATGGAGTATCAGAATAAGTGACAGATCAACCCATAGCCTGGTACGGTATTTGCCCGTGTGGATGGCTACCACTCCTGGTCTAGACTATGCCGCCATAACAATCTTGTGTTCCAGCATCAGTGGCTAGGTTCCAAAGCCCTCCCTTCCAAGGCCGGCAGGACATTTATAGCATTAAATAACAAGTTGTTGGAATGTTTTAATCGAGACTTTTTACAGGAATAAGACGTTTGGTAGCACTAACAGTGATTGCAGAATGTATTAAGAGTTACAGGTTGGCCAAAGAGAGTAGAAAATAACAGTGGCGCCACTTTCGCACATTTGTTTGAACTATAAGAAACCCAATTGGGGGAGCTAGACAGGCACATAACGGAGGTAGTGTCTAGTACAGACAATTCCAAAGTAGGGGGATATGGGCCACGGGTCGGGGTTCTGATCGTTTAGGAAGTAGGGACTATAATGTGTTAACTAGCGACGATACTTTAATTCATAGACAATCGATCAAAAAACCGGCTAAGCCATAGTCCTTCAGCGCCTCAACCTGACCATGTTGACAGAGAGCCATCTGAATCTAAAGATGGTACGGCAGAGGCGTACGTAGAACATACGACTCCGAGAAACAGTGCAATGGACCCCCAACCGGGAGCCAGTGGTAGGGTCCAAGCCCAGGAACGAGTTCTTATTCCGCAGCAAGGTTTTGGTCCGGCAGCAAACTAGATAGCTCAGGAGCACCCATTAGACAATGTCGACTCAACAAACCGCCTATTCATAAACAATGATTTTTCTTGAAATATTCCGTTTGCTAGTATTTGTTACGTCACGTACATGGAATAATTTATTGGTAAATAATTAGCAAGGTTATAACTGAGTAGTCCATGTACGCGCCAAAATCTGTCAATAAAGCAACAGAAAACCTTCGGAGATGCATCTACGAATATGTTTAGGTTTTACATAGTTTCACGCAGCAGTTAAGATTTCTGTATAAATAATCTTAAATTTAATATTAAATTAATTGAGCAATGGGCTCTCGCCAGTGGTGCGTCACCCTCATTCAACAAAGTACCATCACCGACGCACCACACACATAAAAATAATCCCCCACAGGACCACCACCTTAGGTTTAGTAGGAACGCCTGTGATGTTTGTACCTTCAAGGTTCGTCGTATTTTCATAATGAGTCCCTTGAAATGTTACGTCATGACATTCGGTTCTTAAATGGTGAGTATATCAAGATGTAATTATTTCCGAATATACACCAACACTACGACGAAATAAATGTTGGCACTGGAACTGGTAAAACCCGTACATAATGTATGTGGCCCGTACAATTCAACTCACCAGTGAGTTGAAACTTAATGGAATTTTTAAAGATTCAACTTGCACAACTCGCTGAATGAGCCTTACAACATAAAATAGGTCGATCGCAGCTGTTATTTTAGTCTACGTCATTGAGAATCAGAGTACAATCATTCATTACATACAGATACAATATCAAAAATTTCAATAACATGCATAAATTCCCATTGTTTGCATTTGTCAGAAAACAAAAAAAAATTGTTCGATTTCTAAACATTATACCTTATCATACCATTATTATTATACCTATCGGAGTTTTTAGCGGGAACTGAAAGGAGCTGTGCAGTTTTATATTCTAAAAAATGTGTAAAATTACTCTAAAATGAACAGTAGTTGTAGGATATTGATAGTTGTTGAATAGTAATTATGTGTTGTTGTGAGAAATGTTGATAGCCTACAGTTCAGCTGAGCTATACATAGGCTTAAGGAAATGAAGAAACTATTGTAACCTAGGATCTGGCTTAAAGGCCTGGCTGCCAAGCCGTAAACTTAGGCAGCAACGGACCTGGGCATATCCTGTTCACCCGCGGTAGAAAAGCTGAAAAAAAAAAAAAAAAAAAAAAAAAAACCTAACAAATGAATGGTTCACCTATCCTAATGGGCACGACGTTGACCTCGAAGTGCTCCTTGACGGCGATCCCGCCGACGGGCGGCCGGTCGCGGCAGAAGACGCGCAGCGCCGCGCGCCGCGCGACCGGCGCGCGCCCCGACGCCGCTTGCGGGACCAACACCTTGCGCAAACAATCATCAACAAATTAGAATTTTATTTTATTTTTATTTTTTAATAGCTGGAGTACAGCAAACAGGCTGACGGCCCACCTGGTGGAAAGCGGTTACCGTCGCCTATGGACGTTTGCAACATCAGAGATGTCACCAACGCGCTGCCGGCCTCGAAGAAATTTTATGACACCCTTTTTGAAAAACTCCATATCGTAGCGCTGTGGGAAAAACCTCGGCCGGGAGCTCATTCAATTATTTCAAAATTAAATCTTACAAATTACTCAATGAAAGGCATTTTTGTTTGGAAAGCGGTTACCATCGCCTATCAGGCGGCTTCGGAGTGAACGCTCCGAACGCAACCGGGATTTATTAACACTCGGATAATGATGACTCATTGGTCACTAACTAGCACTTGCGCGCAAACTATATGGAATTATTTTTTATGAAAGTGTGCAAGTCGACATTTTTAACTATAAATCAATTACCTCAGGGAATGGTTCATTTGGTAATAAGTTGGTGACGCGAACATATCCAACTTCAAGCTGATGTTCCACCGAATCGTCAGATCTTGATGTCTTCGTATACCTGCAACAAAGTTACTGGTCAAGAATAATAAGAACATTACAATACTAATCATACCACTATTATATAATTTCGAAATTATTTTCCACACATATAAAAGTATGTTTTTCAGGGGAAAAGTATAGCATGTTCATTGACGTTAACAAAAATGCTGATTTTATACGAAATATGGAAAACTTCGTCATTATTGGTTCTTTCGCGTAAACTTCACATCTGCATGATTACAGATGTAAAGTTATCTAGTATCCATTTTTTCTCTCAATATTTATTATACATTATATTACATCGCACATATATATTATATTATTATACATGCAATGCATCAAAATAATACTATTCAAAGAAGTGTTCAAAAAGCACCAAAAAGAGGAATTAATAAGCACTTTGAACATGCTCAACAATATTCTTTTGTAATAACTGTTTTTTAAATAATTTTTAGAAAATACTTATAGGCAGGCCAAAAAGAGTAGAAATTGACAGGGGGAGCCACTTTTCGGAACTTTAGCAACTCCAACATTATGACAAGAGAAATTTTGGTACATACTAATCTATTAATAACTTTCGAATTACGTCGAACATAGAGAAGTATCAAGTTGGTTTATTTCCGATATAATCATTGTGTCAACATAACCTATGATGTTTACTTAGTAATAATGGCTATAGATTTTGTAGGCTAGAGCTTTATATCACTTTGTCGGGAAGGAAGAGACAGAGATAGATAGATGGGTTCTAGAAAATTCTTCCGGGTATATAAACAGCGTAAGGCGCGCCTACCGGGCAGTTTAGAATTGAGTTCAGTCCAAGACGGTGAAGCGACAAGTGCGATACTAAAGAGTTGGAATAGGAGGTTAATCGAGGACAGAGACGAATTAAGTGGTGAATTTAGTGACAAGTTTGGTGGACAGATACGTGAAGGAAGCGTAGTTCGAGAGAGGAACCAGAAGCGAGCTACACGCGATAATATCGGAGGTGGTCTACGCAATATCGGCGACGGTATTGAGGGTGTGATAACTTATCGTCGGGACTGTGCATCGTTGGTCGTGCTTATAGGGGCAACCCTGCAGAGAGGTACTACGTGTGGCTGTGTAAGTCAATAAAAGATCTTAGTCAAAAAACAAAAAACAAAAATAGAAATACTTAAAACTAGTGTTAGTAGAACTTATAGCCTAAAGTTTTGCTACAATCGTAGTGCTAGCTTTACATTCGCTAGCGCAGCAATTGAGAACGGGCACATCAAACCTGTCAGCCAGGACTCTTAGGATCCTGCAAAGCAACGAGGCCGCTGTTTTCCTACGCGCGCCCAGCCACCACACGCACTCCACGCCACGGAAGGAAGGTACTCACAGGAAGTTGGTGAGCAGCAGGTCGGCGATGCCGAGCTGGCCGTCGGCGTCGGTGAGCCGCCAGCGGGCGCTCTTGAAGCAGATCTCGTTGTAGCGGTGCGGCGGCGCGTGGTGGCCGCGCGGCGCGGGCGCACTGCACGCGCGCCGCACCTCGCGCCACGCGCGCACCATCGCGTCCAGCTCCTCGCCCAGCGACCACACCGACTCCTTGCACTCGTTCACCTGCGACGTGCGACGACAATTGGACCTAGTTATGCAAAATGGAACCAACCCACATATTGACAGTTTTGAGAAAACGCCGTTTTTATTCAAATTTTGCAGAAAAAATATATCGACGGGTGCAAAGTAAAAAGAGATATCTGCAAAATAGCTACTTTACAGGAGAGCGAAAAGATCTGAAAGATATGAAAGAACATACGTAGCTGGTTTTTTTACGTACGAAAATTTATTGAAATAATGTGATATATGCAAAACAAATAATGTCATATTGTAAAGAATTGTTTTATTAAAACGATTGTACAATAAACTAAAAATCATCATTTTGTAGATAACTTTATTTACTTTGCACCCGTCGATATATACATATAATAAAACTGTAGAGGTCGAATTTCTGTACAATGAAAAAAAAATGCTAAAAACCGAGTCAGGGGGATGTAAGAAGTGAAATAGAACTATTTTAGATTTTCTTTTTCTTTTTTGTTTCTCTGTTTGTCGGTTTGTCTGTCTGTTTGTACCGGCTAATCTCCGAAACGACTGGACCGATTTAAATGAGATTTTGTATGGTGGTAGCTTATATCCCTCTGGTCAACATATAGGATACTTGTGATCCTGAAAAATTAAAGAGTTCCCATGGGAGAGTTAAAAAACCGCACCACGCGGGCAGAAGCTATTTAGAATATTGTATGTTCTAATGTAAAATATTCTAAATAATTTTTTCCAAAATATAAATACATATTTTTGTATGCAAAATTTTAATAAAAACGGCTTTTTCCTCAAAACTGTCAGTATGTGGGTTGGTTCTATTTTGAATAACTAGGTCCTAATTGTTAACGATGCCAAAATAGTTTATGGATAGTTTTTAGAAAGTTGTTTCCCACGAGGGTAATGCAGATGCTGAGGTATGGAATAATTTGGGACGTCCCCCGTAACGTCCTCCAGTTTCACTTGTACTATGTGTCCCAGCACACATTTTGATTTTTTTCAATTATTTCGATATTCGTTTAGAATAACGCCATTTGTGATACCATTTGAGTTTAAGAAACATAATCCTGACATCTGCCATTGCCATTGTATCTGCACATACATATCTTAGAAAATAGTTCGCGATTTACCTGCATGTTTTTTTTTTAATTTAGTGAGGAAATAATTTATTACTTTATAGACAGAAGTCGCATCTTCCCAGAAAGGTTAGGTCGGGTCAAGAGAAATCGCGGGAAGCTTCCGCTAAATGTAGTTATATCGTAATATAATACAATTCCCGAAACAGAATATTTTAATTACCTGATCATCGAGATTCTTAAGCTCTTCAATGGCTACGGGATCATCGTCGGTTATAGAACGGTTTTTAAGGTAGTACTCCTTCTCTAATCTTCTTAATTTTGCTAGAGATTCTCTTACCTGCATATAGACACAAAATAAATTATACACTGCGATCTTCACAGTTAATAGAAGAAAACTTTAAAAATGTGTAATCAAAATACTGTTCAAACCAATTTTCATTAACTGTTCTTCAAATACTACAGTACGATAGAACAATAATAAAAAATCGGCCAAGTGCGTGCTATTCTACGAACAATGTAAAATTACACACAGATATCTAACTAGTGTTTTCCCCGCGGTTACGCCACGTAAAAACCTGGCATACTCTATACATAAAAGGGGTGGTAGCCATCCACACGGGAAAATACTCTACCACCTGGCCGTGGGTTGTTTTGTCGCCTCTTACGACAGCCCGCCTGGCCGCAGGAAATTGTATTATTTCTCGGTTCAAATGACACGAGCTAAATAAACAAACGCACGGATAGAATAATTTTGCAACGGTTTTTTTTCTATTATTTATGAATTTGCCAATATGACTAGGGAACACAAATAAAGCCGCAATAAAAACCATCAACGCGTAGTTAAATAAAACAAAATACTTATCAAGACTCATGACTTCAATCAAAACACAACAAAATAAACATTCGTTATCAACCATACAATTCCGATAAATATGATTAATTTTTTATGATGACGTCATGAGAATAAAAACATTTTGCGACGATACAGATATAAAATTTCGCACATGCAGTCACTATCCTCGGTAGTATAGTGGTAAGTATCCCCGCCTGTCACGCGGGAGACCGGGGTTCGATTCCCCGCCGGGGAGGATGCTTTTTTTGGAATTTAAACAGTAAAGTAAAAGTACAGAACGTTATTTACGTCCATCCGGTAAATACATAGCTAAAAAACCTTCAGAATAATAATTAGAACTTTATAAAAATTACTAGCTGACCCGGCAAACGTTGTTTTGCCATATAAACGATAGCTTCTGCCCGCGACTTCGTCCGCGTGGTGCGGTTTTTTAACTATCCCACGGGAACTCTTTAATTTTTCGGAATCAAAAGTATCCTATATGTTGACCAGGGATATAAGCTATACAAAATTTCATGTAAATCGGTCCAGTGGTTTCGGAGATTAGCCGGTACAAACACACAGACAAACAGAGAAACAAAAAATTTGAAAAAAATCTAAATTAGTTCTATTTGACTTCTTACATCACTCTGACTCGGTTTTTAGCATTTTTTTTCATTGTACAGAAATTTTACCTCTACAATTTTATTATATGTATAGATATATGACAAAAGTTGAGGGGAGCCCTTTTACTCATACGATATATACATTGTCATTCCTCAGAAGATCATTTTAGTACATACATACAAACAGGATATTTGCAATGAATTATTTAACTAGCTGCGCCCGGGACTCCGTCCTCATGGAATTTTCTCGAGGAACCCTAATTTTTAAAATAGCCTATGTTACTTCTTATAACATTATCTATCTGCCAGTGAAAGTCCCATCAAAATCAAACAAACAAACACACAGACAAGCAGAGAGACAAAGAACAAAAAAGTCACATGTCAATTATTTAGGAAGAAGAATAATAAACAAAAATCAACAAATACTAAGTCACAAAATTTGTTCAATTTTATGCTTCAGACGAACAAATAAAAGTAAGTACAGACGGAGTCATTAAAAAACTAATTGGACATACCAAGGTCTGCAGTTTGTGGATGAGTTGTCGAGGATCCTGGTCCTGATGGAGCTGCAGCTGGAAACGCATCCTCGCCCTCCTCTCCAGGGTCCTGCGGCGCTCCGGCTCAACGTGGAGGACCACGTTGTTCACAACGTCCAGCAGCATTGCGTACTATAGCGAAACATAGTTATTTTCTCAAGATCAGTGTTAACGATGCCAAAATAGTTAACCGCCCTTACTCGGCCACATTCGAACGCTGTCACCAATCACGTGCATATGTTTCTATATAATTTACTATTTTATAAAAAAATGTGTGTCTGCATTTCACTCAACGATAATTCTTTTATAACTTTTATTAATCTATAATATTATAAAATTCTATACATTATTTTTAGTGAAGCTATTTAAAAAACATATGAAACAGACTATATAAAAGACGGAAAACACAATGCATTTTTTTAGATTATCGCTGTGCCTGTTTGTTCGGAATTCACGTCAAAACTAATGGGCCAATTTCGATGCGGTTGTCGCTGATCGACAGCTAATTCTTTGACTTAAACTGTGATATACTTTTTATCCTGGGAATCCCGCGGAAAATTTTCTGGACATGATTTATAAAGGCCAGATTTTAAAAAAAAACGAATTCCAATGTGATTTTTTACTAATCGATAGCAAATGTAATGTAATAAAAAAACTCATATCTCATTCTCTCGCAGCCTTATTCCTATATATACATCCCTTGTTAGTGTCGCTTTTACGTTTCATCGAGTTTCAAATCACAGCGATTCTGAAGAAGTTTCACATCAAATAACTCTCAAAAACTGTACGTAAAACTAAAAACTGCCTGCGCACACGCAGCTCCTAATTTCGGAACTCACCTGCAATGAGTTGGTGCAGACGTCCAGGTCGTGGTGCATGAGCGTGAAGGAGTCGTACGGCTGCTGGTTGTTGGTCCAGCCGCTGGCGCCGGCGCTCACCACGCCCTCGGCCTCCTCGTGCGACACGTAGTAGAACTCGCACGAACAACGGGACACTATCCGTTGGAGCTAGCCAAGAGAGTTTATTATTCACCACTTTCTGCCAGATGGTAGGGCATTTGCCCGACTGGATGGCTACCACCCCTAGTCTAAAGTATTTCGCCATAACAACCTTGAGTTCTGTTCCGGCATTAGTGACCAAGTTCAGTCTCCCTTAAGAGTGCAGCAGCACATTTGTAGCACCTTTGGTGTTGTAAATGTTCATAGGCGATGGTGACCGCTTTCCATCAAGTGGGCTATCTGCCTGTCTGCTGAACTCCTGCAATAAAAATAAATAAAAAAAGTAATGAGATTTATTAATGACTAGATGATACCCGCCCGCTTCGCGTGCCGTAAAATCTGTTCTTAGCTCACCTCTACTTGGTGAAAGGAAGGTCCATGCCAAATTTCAAGTCTATAGGTATTATTGTTCCTGAGGTGAGTCACTATATAAGTGGATTTCAATTATATATATTTAGATTATTTAAATTTTACCTGTGCCAGGCCAGCGTCGGCACTAGGTCCCACTGTACTGCCGATGACTCCCCCAGCGGAATGTCCACTCCCCACCAGCCTGGGCACGTCGGGCAGACTGCTAATCTCCGCGCCCTGCCAACGCTCCTCGATCTCTTCTACAGACACCCATTGGATGTTTTCTAGTCATAGAGAAAAAAATCCATCTGCTCTTTATTCTTAGTAAGATAGTTTATTACTTCACTCACCGCGCAGCCCCCTTTGGCTTGTTTAGATATTTTTTTACTATATAATTAATATGTATAAGAATTTGAATCTTCCTAAAATTAACCGAACAAATAAAACTAAGTTGTACAATTGAGCAGGGGACACATGTTAGGATACATTCTAAAATTTAGACATATGAAAGAAGAAGTGCTTTTTTAAATAACATCTCATCGTTTAGTAACGAGCAGTAGTGTATAAAAGCGTATACTAGCGTACAGTAGCCGATAGTAGCGCGTAGTAACGAGCAATAGTGTGTAGTAGCGAATAGTAACGTGTAGTAGCTAGTAATAACATGTAATAGCGAGTAATAATGTACAGTAGCGAATAGTAACATGTAGTAGCGAATAGTAACTTGTAGTAGCTAGTAATAACATGTAATAGCGAATAGTGACGTGTAGTAGCGAACAGTAACGTATAGTAGCGAGTAATAACGTGTAGTAGTGAATAGTAACGTGTAGTAGCGAGTAGTTACTTATAGTAGTGAGTAGTAGCGAGTAGTAACGTGTAGTAGCGAGTAGTGACGTATAGTAGCGAGTAGTAACGTGTAGTAGCGAGTAGTTACTTATAGTAGTGAGTAGTAGAGAGTAGTAACGAATAGTATCATGTAGTAGCGAGTAGTAACGAATAGTATCATGTAGTAGCGAGTGGTAACGAATAGTATCATGTAGTAGCGAGTAGTAACGAATAGTATCATGTAGTAGCGAGTAGTAACGAATAGTATCATGTAGTAGCGAGTAGTAACGAATAGTATCATGTAGTAGCGAGTAGTAACGTATAGTAGCGAGTACTGCGCTCACCGTCGAGCTGGTCCTTGTCGTGGGCGCTGACGGTGGCGTAGTACTGCATCGCGGAGAGCGCGCCGCGCCACTCGACCGCGGCGGGGTGCCGGCGCACGCGCTGCCGCACCTCGGCGCGCGCCGCGCACAGCAGCACGTAGCCGCGCGTCTCGCACCCCTTCAGCACCACTTGCGAGTTCACCAGTTCGACTGATACAGACGGACGAGCTATTTATATTTCATATCAGTGAACAGTAAAGATTAACGCGACTAGTGTATCAGTAATTTTAATTCAATATTGCTTGTGAGATAAAATGCCGTTGGAATCACTATAGAGTTTATTTGAACTGCACAAACACGTATAAACCAAGTACAAACAAAAATGGGTGCAACGAGTTCACACGGCACGATTCGATGCAATTCAACACGCGCTAATCGAAAGTACTACACACGTCTCACTCGTATCGTAGTCGTCGCTTGACTGCCGATCTCTCCGAGCACCCCTTTATACTCAGCTTACGACCGTGTAGTGTAAACAATGATTTCCACCAATAACACCTGTTCCCAGAAAAACGCCGCCCACCTGCATAATTATACCTGCGAACGGCCATAAACAAGTACAAGAACAATAGTCTATTGGCTAATTGCAAATTTTAAACACGAAAGAAATAAAAATAACTCCAAATTCGGAGGGTAATACAACCCCGATTTATGGCAGGCCGGTGTGCTTCGTGGAATTTTGGCTAAGTTGTAACACTATTGTTATAGGATATTATTTAGAAAAAACTGTTCATAAAATGAAATAAATAAATAATTAAACAAAATATTTTCTTAAGTTTTCGTGACTTGTACACATAATAAAACTACGTTTTAACGGTTTTAAGCGCGGTAATTTATTTGATTTAGGTTTATCCGACGTTTCCTTCCACTCATTTTAATATTATATAAAAAAAATTTAGAACTAGGCATGTTTGCTGAAGAGTTTCTTGCGCCGCTTCTTCTCTTCAAGCCACAACATGTTGTGAAGCGGTGGTAAATTAGATTAGGCTCCCATAGAGTAAATAATATCCATAAACAAAATTTAAAACTAAATAATTAAAATGAACAAGTTGGCGGTAGGCTGAATAAAAACTTTGACAATACACGTTTGACAAATGTCATCTTTGTCTTCCGTGACCACGGCCACTGAAAAGCGGCCGAAACGTCGGATAAACCTAAATCAAATAAATTACCGCGCTTAAAACCGTTAAAACGTAGTTTTATTATAATTAAACAAATAAAAAAAATATGTTTCGTACATTTAAACTCCTTCTCGTTCCAGGTTAATAGTATAAAAGGGACTACATACTGAGGCAGGCGGTGTGCGCGTTGTCGTCGTCGAGGGCGTGCTTGGTGTGCGCCGTGTGCTGCGGCTGCGCGTCGGCCTCGGCGCCGCTCAGCTCGTCGCTGAACACGACGGGCGCCTCGCCGCCCGCCTCCGCCACCAGCGCCGCCAGCATCCCGCCGCCGCACGGCCCGGGGCCGCTGCTCGACTGCCAAGGCGCAACACTAATATTAATTCGACGGCCTCTGTGGTTGAGCAGGTTAAGCCTTCCCTTCCTACCTCACTGCAACCCAGAGGCTCCGGGTTCGATTCCCGGTATAGTAAATTTCGGAAACGTATTTTCGCCGTTATTTACAATGGTCTGGGTGTCTGGGATCGGCCCCAGAGTGGTCCGTTGTATGTTACCCATAACACAAGCGTAACTTGCTTAATTTGGGGATATACAATGTGTGTGTCTGGCGATTATTAAAAAAAAAAAAAAACAAAATATTAAGGCTCAAGTTGCCGCAAAAGGTCGAAATGCAAACGAAAAGTGCTCTCGTTGATCAATAATTTACCGAATATCATAAACCTTCACGATATGAGACGTAACATAGTTTTTTTTAAATTTTTCTCTTTTATTTTAAATTTGGAAAAAAAATCGCAAAATCGCAATTTATTTATTTATGGAAAACCTACAGCTAAATACATTTGATTAGATAACTATAATACACATAAGAAAGTCAGTGACAGCTTTTCACAAATAAGCTTTTGGTTGAAAGTAACATGCAGACAAATTTAAGGCTTAGACATCGCTTGGCTCTAAATATGTACTTATTAAATAAAAGAGATATAAAAATTTTGGTACTATTAATATTTAGAATACTATTTTATTTCATCCTTAATAATCCCCGTTATCACCCGAAAAATCCTCGAAGACGTCGGCGTTGCTACAATCCTTAATTATGGGGGTTGAAATAAATTGGTGCGTCGATGATAGCTACCCCGTTGGATAGGATGACGCACCATTGGAGAGAGCCCATGAATCGATTGCAGTGAGGGCAGTACAAAATAAGACACCGAGTGTACTCTAGATGCAATTGTTTTATTAATTTGAGATTAAACTTGACTATGGCTACGTTCCAGAAGAGACTCACAACGACCACGCTCACGACCGCGACTTTTCCCGTTCCACTGGCTTGCGGACGTTACAATCACAAACTCTAGTGGAACGGATTATGGGGCATTGATGTCATAAACGACGAAATACACAAATGTCATTGGTTGATTTGAAAATCGCGCCTTTTCCAATGTCAAGAGATTGAGAGAACCTCTTCAATGCAAAAGATACGCTAAATAAATGTTACTTGTGCAGAAGTGGTTGGCGGCGGCGACGTTACGTCAGCCTCTCGTTGGTTCTTCGGCGATGTTGCTGGCTCTTCTTCCTCTTTCAAAGCCTTCGTCGATAAGTTCTTTTTGAGTTGCTGAAAATATATATGTCCAAATACATCACCACATACAGAACAATCGAAAATTAATACAGATGCAATTTCTTTTTCAAACCCACATTAATCAAATTATATATATATATATATATATATATATATATATATATATATATATATATATATATGTGTCGGAGGGAAGCTATGACTATGACGACATGACGATGTATTGTTAACAGGATGTATAACGCACAATATCATTTGTTTAAATTATAATCACTTCTAAAATTCTTAATGTAATTTAATTTGATTTGTTAAATGTTGCTATAACTTAAAGATCGTCCTAACCTAATAAAAGTTATGAATATTGTAATTTAATTAACGACCAATCAGAGCAGAGCATATGGCTGAGCGGGTTGAGACGCCCTCTATACTTTGAGTAGTATCTTCTTGGGTAGACGGAGGAGTTTTTGTGACACATTGAGTTGATGGCAGCAGGTCGAGTTGGACCTTAGAGTATTTTAAAGAAAGTGTTTTAAGTTAGAAGTATGAGCGGGTGCCCTGAACCCGCTGCTCGGTCTAAACTATGTCATAATCTTGATCAAATCTTCATTAAAAGTGTATAAACCGTGGCTATTGTGTTTTATGCTCGCATTTCATCCTGATGACGCCCACTAAACCTGAAAAAACTAAAGATGTCGTGAGAACGAGGCCGTTCTGCGACATCAGAAGTGGGATCTCAGCCTGTGCCCACAATGAAAGCAATGACTGCGAAGCCTTGCCAGTATAAGAAGGCGTGCTGATGGATTGAAGGATGCCCACAGTGGAAGCAAAAGCATTTGAGGACGATTGACATGTCGGGGCCATCGGCGGCAATAGCGGCGACGTAGTGGTGACGTCCTGAATGTGCCTGTGGAGCGGCGGTGTGTCGGCCTATGCATGGTTTGGTCACCGTTGGGCTTACTATGTGCCGGCATGGTTCAAATTCACGTTAGTACAGCGAGTGGAAGTGCAATTTTATTGATCGTGCAGGGTAAGATAAAAATTACGTGCCTATTCTACCTGGCACAGGAGGTATGGTAATTTTTAAATTATTATTTTAGTGTGAATTCTGAAAATTAGAATTTTAATGTAAAAAAATTATAGTTCAACGTTTGTGGTAGACAATTTTACTACCCTCATATTTGAGTGATATTTTTCGTGTACGAAAAATTACGATATGGTTGCCAAAAAATGGAAAACGAACAAATTACGTAGGTAGTTTACTTTTTCATCATTATTTTTGGGAGTTGGTTACTTACAAGAAATTTGTGTTCGTTATAAACGATATGCGTGTATTCATTGTCTTTTCAAGTCTACCTTCCAAGAGTTTTTATAATGTGAAAATCGGGTCGAGTTTTTTTAAATTATTTTACTTGGATTATGTATGGTAGAAAGTTGCCTTTAACATATTATTCCTATGCGACGTTTTCCTTGGTTTTCTGATTAAGATAAGAAAACTACTGTATGTTATAAACGATGTGCATGAAATTCATTGTCTTTTCAAGTTTACCTTCCAATAATTTTTATGTGAAAATCAGGTCTAATTTTTGAGTTTTTTTTTACTTAGATAACGTATAGTGGAAAGTGGTTATGATACATTATTGCTACGCTGTTTTCCGTTGGTTTTATGAGTAACTTTACAGGCATTATATGAAAGACATTTTAGATTCAGATGATAATAATTTTACCGTGAAGAATGTGTGGCTATGAAGAAGTTTGAAAGCCACTATAAGGTACACAGGGGGTATTTACGTTAGTAGACACTTTGGTAAGTTGAATTTTATTTAAGATTATTTTTGTGATAGTATCAAATTCGAATTAGGGTGAATACCCTAGTTATTGAACGCATTGTAAATCGGAAAATTATTTTGAGTTTGTTTGTTCCTCTATTATAATGAGTTTTCATAAGTTGTCGACCCTGGAGCCCGTAGAGTGACAACCTTCGTTGCTCTGATTGCCTACTTTGGTCAAAAAGTGTCATCCGAGCCACGCTCAGCGGGGGTTGGTTGAGATTACATCACTCATTTAGATGTATTGGTTTGATTGACTGATTGAGAAGTGTTGTTAGCGAATCGGATGACTGATGCGTTCACACGGTTTTTGTTTGAAGTTAAAATAATGGAATTTCAATCATTATTAAACATGGTAAAAGCAGTTGACTATTATAATAGGTAGTTTTTAAATTTAGAGGTTCATATAGAGTGAGCGATTATAGTCTGATAGTTAAAATCTAAATGTTTTTTTAATGTTTTTTATATTTTGAAAGTTTATTTTGATTTGAATGTTGAAGTATGAAGGTCTGGAGTAGCAGAGTGCTTGTTTAGGTTTATATAAGCTTTGTATCAGGCGAGGTGGCCAGTGAAACGGAGGCGAGGTGACCAGTGAAACGGAGGCGAGGTGGCCAGTGAAATAGAGGCGAGGTGACCAGTGAAACGGAGGCGAGGTGGCCAGTGAAATAGAGGCGAGGTGGCCAGTGAAATAGAGGCGAGGTGGCCAGTGAAATAGAGGCGAGGTGGCCAGTGAAATAGAGGCGAGGTGGCCAGTGAAATAGAGGCGAGGTGGCCAGTGAAATAGAGGCGAGGTGGCCAGTGAAATAGAGGCAAGGTGGCCAGTGAAATAGAGGCGAGGTGGCCAGTGAAACAGAGGCGAGGTGGCCAGTGAAACAGAGGCGAGGTGGCCAGTGAAACAGAGGCGAGGTGGCCAGTGAAACAGAGGCGAGGTGGCCAGTGAAATAGAGGCGAGGTGGCCATTACAAAGTGGAATAAAAGGCGGGGTGGCTATTGAAAAGTGAAATCGGTGGAATGAGAGGCGACGTATCGATTGAAAAGTGGTATCGATAGAATGAGAGACTGTATACTATTTGGATATTTTTGTGTTTGATGTTTTGATTTGTGCTTTGATGTTTGACCCAAAATGCGTAGCTCGATGGGCGACGAGGTGGCAGTTTCGATACTGCTGAATTGATTTGGTGTGTAGTCTGGAGTCTGTTAGGACTCGGATCTCAGAAAAAAAAATCCAGAATGAAAATGTACACGTTGTGCTTGGTCAGGAGTGGCCGAACTATAATATCTCTTTCTTTTTGCAGATAATCCATAATGGGCGGCCTATTACACGAGGGCGTGTAATACGTCAGGAAGGCCGTGTCGGAGGGAAGCTATGACTATGACGACATGACGATGTATTGTTAACAGGATGTATAACGCACAATATCATTTGTTTAAATTATAATCACTTCTAAAATTCTTAATGTAATTTAATTTGATTTGTTAAATGTTGCTATAACTTAAAGATCGTCCTAACCTAATAAAAGTTATGAATATTGTAATTTAATTAACGACCAATCAGAGCAGAGCATATGGCTGAGCGGGTTGAGACGCCCTCTATACTTTGAGTAGTATCTACTTGGGTAGACGGAGGAGTTTTTGTGACACATTGAGTTGATGGCAGCAGGTCGAGTTGGACCTTAGAGTATTTTAAAGAAAGTGTTTTAAGTTAGAAGTATGAGCGGGTGCCCTGAACCCGCTGCTCGGTCTAAACTATGTCATAATCTTGATCAAATCTTCATTAAAAGTGTATAAACCGTGGCTATTGTGTTTTATGCTCGCATTTCATCCTGATGACGCCCACTAAACCTGAAATAACTAGATGTCGTGAGAACGAGGCCGTTCTGCGACATATATATATATATATTATAAACTCTAGTCAAAGTGCTTTAAATAAATATAGACAATATAACTAAATAGCTAAAACAAAGATGATTTAAAATAATCCCAGACTATCTTTACTCTAGAGTCAATAATTTTCATTTGTCGACAACAAAATTATAAGTAATAACAGTTCTGTACCTGGGTCTTGATATAAGTGTCGATGAGCGCAAACGCCAAATCCCTGTTGAGCTTGGTCCACGCGCCGCGCAGGTCATGCACAGCCAAGCGGTGCGCAGGCGCAGCGGCGTTGCCGCAAGTGCCTCCCCCCGCCTCCCTGCCGTACGACACGCGCCGGACGGACAGCGCGTACCATTTCTCCATCGCACGCCCGGCCGTTGTCGACACCTACTCAAATAAAGTCTAGCCATCACTTAATGTATGTTGCCTGCTGCAGTTCTGCCTTCATTTTTTACCTCTTATCTGTAGTCAATGAATGAATGAATGAATGAACGAACGAACGAAAGAATGACCGAACGAACGAATGAATGAACGAACGAACGAATGGACAAACGAGCGAATGAATGAACGAACGAATTAATGAATGAAACACTTCTTTGGTCACCAAAAATTAAAACCGCGGTCTACAATAAATGTTGAACAAAGGGCGGCCTTATCGCTCAAAGCGATCTTTTCCAGACACCCTCCTAAGCTAAGGAAAACATTAAAATATAACAGTGGCGGTGAAGACAATAAATAACTTGAAACATTCCAAGAATAAGTAAATAAATTATATACTATACAAACATAGAACAAATATCATACTATATAAATATATAATCAGCAGCATTATTAGACCTGAGTGGACCAAAGATAATTAGAAATGTCAGTGTCAAACAAAATTTTAAACTTGTTTCAAGTGTAAAATCCACTAAAGATACCTAAATACGAATATAACAATAATAAGTTTCACACGAGAAATCTTTGCTTTCTTTTCGTCATATAGGTACAGAGATACGGTAGATATATAACAGAGAACCGTTGACATGAAAGAAAGAAAAAGAAAAGAAAGAAAACCTTTATTTGAAGAAAAAACGACGTAATTACATTCTTTATACATGATTATACACAGAGCATAATTGAGAATTTGTACGCCGCAATTTTCAGCAAACAAGATTTGCACTCAGCATATTGCTGTGCAAACCTTCCTTTTGGCGTAAGACCAAAACGACCCAAGTTTGATAAATAAATAAAAATGACATATAATAATAATAAAACAACAGGTTTGTAGTGCTTCTTTTCGCTTCTTTTAATCGAATAATTTATCTCTATTGACACACGGTATAATCGCTTATAAAATTCTGGAAAACGAAAACTTTCTGAAAAAGTAAACTTAACTTATTTATATTGTATTCTACCCAGTCCCTGAAGACTATAAGTAGACTACCCGAGGTAGGCACCAGCCTTCTGATCATCAGAAGAGTCAATGAGACATTTTGATAAAAGAGTGTATATAGAAGGGTTTCTAAAAACTGCACCCGCGTCGTTTTCTACTTTTACTACGGGAATCGTTTTGTTATCAAATAAAAATAATTTACCCAAATCTTTTTTCGAGTTTTTTGAAAATCAATTCCCAATTCAGTTAATACTGTGTAGTGCCTCAATATTAATATACTATTATTACATTTTTTAACTGAATGCCGCTCAACGTACCAAAATAAGTCCTGGCTTTCGAAACGAGATTACTCCACTCCGTTCTGTTAATTATTTTATTATTTAAAAATACCTCATCTAGATCCTGATCCCTGGGCTGGGCAGCGAGGGTCTTGAGCCAGATCTCCGCATCGTTGAGGTCGCAGTTCATGTAGACCGTGGTCCAGTTGGCGCGGGGCCGCCTCACGAGCCCGTCGGTGGTGGGCACGAGGGTGAGCCGGTGCTTCGAGCCACACGTCACCCTCACCCCCAACATCTCGATGCCTCTTTGCAGAGAGGATGAGGACCAGTAGAACACCTCGAAGAGAAACACTCAAGAGTATTGACGGCCCGTACCGTTTCCAAGCGTTTATTACACTTTTGACGTATACGTCTATCAAGTAACATATTTTTTGACAGTGGAGCACACATAATACAAATGACATAATTGTCGTACTTTATTGTTGTGGGTGACATAATAGTGATGTTCTGTGAGTCATTGAACGCACAGACTATTAAAACATCGACACTACACGTAAATAAATCGAAATCCAAGCTTGTCCAAGGTGGCTTGGCCAGTTTGACACATCGGTTATCTCGATGTGCAGGTTTCATCTCGATGTTTTACTTCACCGTTGTTAGCACGTGGTAATTGTAACAGTATGCACGTGAGTCAGAAAACTGCTTAAGTGGTGCATGCGTTCCGGCCAGGATTCGAACCCGCGCCCTTTGAGTTTGGGAGGCGTGCGCTAGCCACTGTAAGGATGTCACTCTAGGGAGAAGGGGTCTCACGAATGTGACCAGCTGTGACAAGGACGGTAGAGTGGTCAAATAATAACAAAAAAATGCTTAGTAATTTTCAAAATATAGTATTTTTTATGTTTTACGTTGCACCGACTTCAAGATGTTTTAGATAATATATATCAAAAATAAAACATTATAATCGAAAATAGAAATAAGTTATTTTATACTTTTTAGTTTTTGAAGTCGGTTTTTTTATTATTTGTTACTTTTTAGTGTCTAGTTATGGGTATGCCTACGGGAAGTGCCGCGCCCCTTAAAAAATATAGGTCCTAAGAAATAGGAACAAAAAAAGTTCGTAAAATGAATACTACTGGGCCAAACTATGTTAAATTTTTAGGAGACCAAAGGGCAACCATTCCGCGTGGAACTAAAAAAGAAACACGTAAATCGGATCATAAATCTCGGAGTAATCGGTAAACATACATAAAAAACCGACGAATTGAGAACCTCCTCCTTTTTTTGAAGTCGGTTAAAAATCATGAAATTCGTGTGACGTCATTTGTGGATGGACCCTAATTATACTGTTTTAAGACAAGATATTCAACATGAACTCTAACTTAATTCACATAAAACAAATGTTGCATAAATACCTGTAAATTATGCAACGTGACCGACACCCCGACGTTTCTATAGTGACGTGAGAGCTGGGGCTTGCGCGGGCGCACATTGCGAAATATGCGCCCGCGCCGCGTCGGCCGCGTGATGCCCGACAGTATCAACTTCAAACTTTCAAACCACCTGTTGATACATTTTCACAATTTTTTAGAATAATTAAAAACTACGTTTAAAAGGCTAGAGTTATCTTCACATTCTAGAGTTAGGCAACGAAATTAAATACTCGAATTATTCGCCGCACAATTTCTACATGGCAATGCTAATAACATTGTCAATGTTAATTTAACATTATCGACATTACCTTTATTTTAGTTCTTTGCTGAAATTCGGTTTTTTTATTTTATTTTATTGGAGGAGTTCTGCAGACAGGCAGACGGCCCACTTGATGGAAAGCGGTTACCATCGCCTATGGACATTTGCAACACCAAAGGTGCTACAAATGCGCTGCTGCTCTCTTATGGAACCTGGTATAAATACTCTATGGTAATTTAGAGTTGCCAATGTTTTTTTTTAATTCTTCTTAAAGGCTTAACTCAACTTGGCTATATCGGCTTAATAATTAACAATCAACTTATGTGCATGATGTGTAATTTATTTCGACAGTCTGAAAGGACTCTGCCACCAGTCTACATCAAATAAATTTATATCAATTCTAAAGCTGTATTTTTTAGATTTGCTACTCTTATTCAGACTCGTTTCACTAATCAGAATCTATTATTACTGTTGTTTCCACAAATTTCCAAAACGGTGTTCACAAAAAAACGCAATGTACGTAAATTGATCCAGAATTAATTAGAATTAATCTTTATTAATTCTAATTAATTCTGGATAATTATTTTGTTAATTCTAATATTTCTGATTGTGTACAATGTATGTACAATAGTCAGCATCTTACAAGTTAACAACTGCGGCCTGATGTTTAACAACACATTTATATTTGTATATTTTCAGTAATAAAATCAGTGTCATTTCAGCATTCATTGGGTTTGGTATTTCTTAAATTTTACCCTTCCCTCCTTAACTAAAACGGTATACACAATAGTTTCTTGGTCCTTCGAGCCGGATATGAACCAGCGATCTACATCAGGATCAGGATGCACATCAGAAATAATCATCATACGATTATATTAATTCAAGGATAATATTTCTTTTAATAGAGTCATTCCGAGAACTCTGTTATTTAAATCGCTCGAACCGTTGTTTGCGATTAACGCAACTAATTCATTCCATAAAACCTCATTACATCAACACATTATATTATTAAAAATCACTCATGTCACTCGCCCTTCATACGTCTAAGCCTCAACAACTAATAATTGCTATAAAATCTAAAACCATATAAAACTTGAGAAAACCATAAAATATATAATAAAGATCGCAACAGATCTTTCAATTTAATATAACTACAAAACACGTTGAAATAAGAAATCAAATAAATAATGACAAAAATCGTGTACGTATTTAGATATAACAATCTTTCATGTATTGTTTACGATACTTAAATCGATTTGAAATTCATACATCAAAACTTACCTAAGCGTACTTCCATAGAGAAGTAAGACGGGTCCCGGTCCCTCCTTGTCAGTGGGTTTTGTCTCCATACTTAAATGAAGATCAAGACCCTGAGATCTAAATGCCCTATACGAATCGTGCTCCTAAAAAAGTAATATTAACTTGCATTAATTTTAATTATGCCTATAAGCACGGTTTCACCAAGGCTACACTGTTAATTTGATTTCAACAAAAGAGTACATATGCGTGTATGTGTGAAATACATGGTAGTGTATGTTATTTTTTATTTTATTGATATAATGTATTTTATTGCATAATTTTAAAAAAATATTAGCATTCTGCACTCCCCTATATATATAAGGAGTACAAAGTTTTTGCTGTGTATTTGCTTCACGTTAGTACTTAATAGTACTTTATAACAATACAATTTCAATATCGCTATATTAGAGCTGTCTCATTCGCGGCAATACCTTTGTCTTTTTTTATTTGTTACAATCAATTTTAGTCAAGTTAAAAAACTCCACACAGATATGTTACATCTGACTTACACTAATTAAATTAGTAAAAAGTTTACTGAGCGTCTTATCAATTGAACTCAAACTTCACACTATACGAAGATGTTTCTTTTTTGGTCCTTCGAGCCGGATTTGAGCGAGCGATCTGTGAACTTATAATAAACATTACCTGATTACTAGAATACTCCGGCAGCCTGGTGGGCGCGCAGGGCGCGACTGCGTGATGGTCGCGCGGGTCACCCACGCACTGCCACCCCATCTTGACTGAGAGGCGGAGGGAGGGGATGCGCAGCACTCGGCAGTCGTCGTACTTGCTCGCCGTGCGCACGAACACGTTCAGTGATCCGAGGAAGCATAACTTCCCTGGAATCGGGTTTGATTATTCATTCTGATCTTCATTTATAGTAAAAGAGGACTTTATATATTGTGAAAAAAGATTTGTCATAAATTAGAATTACGTAATTTTTTTTATTACAAGCCACTTAGAGTTATAATCTATTTCTTAAACACGTAAGAAGATTGATACTCTGATTATTCATTAACCGGACTAAAATGACAGCTGCGATTGAACTTTTTTTTATTTTGCAAGCTTGGATTAGGATTTAACTTACAGTGGTTAGTTTTTGATTCAACTCACTTGAGAATTTAAAAAAAAGTCGACCACAGCTGTCATTATAATGTAGGTAATTAAAAATCAGAGACTCTTTTTAACCGACTTCGAAAAAAGGAGGAGGTTCTCAATTCGTCGGGATCTTTTTTTTTGTTGCTTTTTTTATGTATGTTCGCCGATTACTCCGTGATTTATGATCCGATTTACGTGATTCTTTTTTTGTTCGACGCGAAATAGCTTCCAATTGGTCTCCTAAAAATTTTACATAGTTTGTCCCAGTAGTTTTCATTTTACGATCATTTTTTTGTTCCCGGTTCCTGGGACCTATATTTTTTAAGAAGCGCGGCACCATTCGTAGGTCCACCCATACATAGCTAGACACTAAAAAGAAACAAATAAAAAATAAAACTTCGTTTAAAAAAACCGACTTCAAAAACTAAAATGTATAAAATAACTTATTTCTAAAGCTATTATTATTAATATATATGTCCCCTAAAGACCAACCATACGTCCGAATCGAACATCAGATTCACGTGGGGGACGGACACGTGATGATAAAATTACTGACACGGCTAACATGGTAATGGCAAACCCAGTAAAATGGAGTCTCAGAATAATGTAGTACGTATAGGACCGCTTCCCGGGGGCGATCGCCGGGGCACGTCTGGAGCTGACGCTGGACGTCTCAGCATGCGAACCGTCAGTGGCTCTCTGCCGAACAGGCGGGCGAGAGTCGGGGCACCCGAAAGAATCACAGCCGACCAACGGGGCAGGGAAGGGGCAGACGATGCTTTGCAGAGTAGGGCTTCGCCCACAAACTCTGTCGGCTCGTCGGCATCGGCCACAAATACTATTAACGACGATAGACGTAGAAAGTGGTCAACAGAGGAGATGGAGGAGTTAATTTACTGTTATTATAAAGCCCGAACTAAGGGACCCGGATACATTAAAAAACTATTCAAACTCTTTAAAGACAGAAATCCCGATAACCCGAAAACATGTAGATTTGACGGCAACACCCTATCTAATCAAGCACGTAGGATCATTAAGCAAAATGTAATATCACAAGAAGTACTAGACCGTATACAAAAACAAGCAGAAGGAACACTCAACACCGAACAAACCTTAAATGAGGACCAACAAGAAGACACTACATTAACAATACAAACAAACACTCTATCTCTGAACACACAACAAACACAACATTCATCCCAGCAAGCAACAGTAATAGACGCGATGACCAGCAACATCGAAGTAAATGAGGATCAGGATCCCCTAGTTTTAAGTTTTTTACAAACTTTAGCTGAAACAAAAGAAACCCCCTTATCAGAAAGATTATTTTTACCAAAAGCCAAAATAAATAGAAAATTTATAAATAATTTAAATACGCTAAATAATTACTTGCCAAATCTCTTAATAACCAACAATAATCTATTCGATTTAAATAATATAATATATGCCACTGCCAAAACACTCATAGTTAACAATAATCAAACACCTTTTACGCCTAAAAACACAATAAAACCAAAATCAGACCCTGTTTGGAAAAGGAGGATACAAAATAAAATCGAAAACCTGAGAAAAGAACTAGGTCAATTAATAGAAATAAAAAGAGGGATCAATACACGTAGAATGATAAATATTAAGGAAAAAATATATACGAAATACAATATTAATAATGAAAACGATCACAATAATATAACTGAAACTATTAAACAAAAAATAAAAGCACTAGCCGCTAGAATAAAAAGATATGAAGACATTAACAAAAAGAAAGAACAAAATAGACTATTTATTGAAAATGAACACAGATTGTACCGCAGCTTAGGGAGTAATAATAGTGCAGACGTAAAAGTTCCAACTAAGGAAGCAGTAGAACAATTTTGGACCTCAATTTTATCAAGCCCTATCCAACATAACCCTGATGCCAGATGGATTAGAGAAATAGAAAACTCCACAAATACCATAGATACCACAGACGTAGAAGACATCACAGAAGATCAGATAAAAAACGCTGTTAAAAAATTGCATAACTGGAAAACGCCGGGAATAGATAAAATACAAAATTATTACTTAAAATATCTCACTTGCACACACAGATACTTAGCTTTATTATTCACCAATATAGTAGTAGGACATGAAACGTTAGAAGAATGGTTTACCACAGGCCAGGTTATTTTGATACCTAAAAACAACAACACCGAAGACCCGAAAAACTGGAGACCCATAGCATGCCTATCTAACATATATAAACTATTAACTTCCGTATTAGCTGACGTACTATATAATCACTGCCACACAAATAACATAATAGCAATTGAACAAAGAGGATGCCGCCGCGGGGCCAGGGGATGTAAAGATCATCTGATGGTGAATAAAGCTATATTAGAAGATGCTCATCAATCCCAGAAAAACCTTAGCATGGCATGGATCGACTATCAGAAAGCTTTTGATACCGTGTCGCACGAATGGATACTCAAAGTACTTGATATCTACAAGTGCCCGTCTATTATCAAAAGATTTCTGCAGTGGTCTATGCCATCGTGGAGGGTGATCATGACTGCTCGTGGTTCCCGAGAAGTAATTACTACTGAACCAATACATATAAAACGAGGCATCTTCCAAGGTGACTCCCTCTCACCATTATTATTCTGCTTAGTAATTAACCCTATTTCTCATATATTAAATAAATACGAATTAAAAGGCTACAAACTTAAAGACAGTTTTTGGATAAATCACTTGTTATATATGGACGATCTTAAAGTATATGCAAATAATAAGAGTAACCTTAAAGTATTATTAGACAGTGTTGAGATTTTCACCAGCGACATAGGTATGACATTTGGACTGGACAAATGCAACGTAATTCATATTACAGCAGGTCATAGAAACAATACAGTGGGAAAAGGGCATATTTTACTTAGCGGGGAAACATTTAAACAATTAGAAATAGGAGACAGCTACAAATATTTAGGAATACACGAGTCCGGAAAAATAGAACATAGTATGATTAGGGAACAACTAAGTAAGCAATATTTCAAAAGAATTAAAAAACTACTTCAAACACATCTCAATTCACGCAATATCATAAAAGGAATTAACACGTATGCTATTCCGATATTACTATACTCGTTTGGAATTATTAATTACAAAAATAGTGACTTGAAGAAAATAGATACCAAAACCAGAAAATTATTAGCAATTAAAAAAGTCCACCAACAAAAAGCAGAAATCGAAAGATTATACTTACCAGTAGCACAGGGAGGTAGGGGCTTATTAAACATAGAATACATGTACAAAACACAGATAATTAAATACAAACAATATTTGAATACAGAATTTGACGACTTGATTACAATAATACGAAAACATGACACTCAAAAAGAAAAATACTCAATACTTAAGGAAGCTCAGGATATAAAAATAGAACTAAGTTTACCAGACAACAATCAACACACAGACTCCGAAATTAAACATGCAATAACCAAAAAACGAAACTTATCCTGGCGAGCCAAACCATTACACGGGCAATTCCCTAGAAAAGTACTAGATCAGACCAATATAAACTCAGAACTTTCATTCAAATGGACTCAAAAGCAACATGTATCTCCTAGTACAGTGTCATCCATATATGCAATTCAAGACCAGGCAGTTAACACAAAACAACACCAACGCGACATACTTAAGGCACCAATAGACGGCAAATGTCGTCTATGTATCACCAAAGATGAAAGCGCCCAACATATCATCTCTGGGTGCGAAAAACTGGCGGGCACTTATTATGTCAATAGACATAATAATCTCGTCCAGTATGTCTACTGGTGCCTGGCCAGAAAACATAATATAGACGTCTCACCCCTCTGGTGGCAGGAAAACATGGTGCAACCACAAATTAAAGAAAATAATCAAGCCAAGATACTATGGGAAATGCCGGTTCATACAGATATCACAGTAAGACACAACAGACCAGACTTAATCTACGTAGATAAAACGAATAACAAAACATTTTTAATAGACGTAACAGTACCGTCTGACTATAACATAGGAGGTAAGGAAATAGAAAAACTGAGCAAATATCATTTATTAAAAACTGAAGTCAGTCGCTTGTGGAATACACAGACGACTGTCATCCCCATAGTTATAGGTGCAACAGGGATAGTAGCTAAAAGCATAAATAAATACATAGAAAAACTAGACACTTCAATTGATATAACTATTTTACAGAAGCAGGCAGCGTTACACACCACAAACATTCTACGCAAGGTGTTAGGAGATACTGTATTTGTAAACAACACAGACACCTTAAATTCAACCACACATAACACAACTCAACAACCAGAACACACATCACAATGACCACACACATTACACCCAAGCGACATACACACATGAACCACGCAAACACAGACAGTTAGAGGAAGACAAAGAAGAGATACACACACGCACACCATCCAGTATCAATAGTGGGGACATAAATATCTTTTTTCCCGTGGGCAACGGGACGGGATATTTATAAAAACCGACAAAAGTCGTGAGGAAGTTTTCCATAATAATATATAATATATATTATCTAAAACATGTTAAAGTCGGTGCTTAGTAATTTTCAAAATATAGTAATTTTTATGTTTTACTTTGCACCGACTTCAAGATGTTTTAGATAATATATATTAATAATAATAGCTTTAGAAA
The DNA here is from genome assembly GCA_949752895.1 of Dendrolimus pini. NCBI lineage: Eukaryota > Metazoa > Arthropoda > Insecta > Lepidoptera > Lasiocampidae > Dendrolimus > Dendrolimus pini. The sequence goes on from OX457128.1 coordinate 2,581,378, forward strand.
TAAGTTATTTTATAGATTTTAGTTTTTGAAGTCGGTTTTTTAAACGAAGTTTTTATTTTTAACTTTTCGATATTCGCCCGAATGCCGAATACCAAATGTGAAAAAAAAACACAGATATTGCTCAAAACTGTATATGTTTCCACTAAAATATAATAGTTAAATACGTTTCAGCTTTTAAAATGTCAGTTCAGTTTTTAAAATGTCAGAATCAAATAAATCATTTAAAATGGCTCTTAAAACTGTTAAAACACAGTTTTACTCATGTGTACCTATCATTCGCGAGAACTTAAGAAAATACTTCACAAATTATTGCTCCAATACTAGCTTGCAACGCGCGTATTGCACCTATCTTAGGACGACCATTATTCGGTAGCCGAATATTCGGCGCTTCATCCGAAAGAGTGTCCGAATATTCGGTATTAGGTGTTCGGCCAAACCACTACTCGTGGCATCTCTAATCAATGCTTCATACCATTAGTCCAATCCAGCACCAAATCGTTCCACGTGACTTCCATCTCCTCGGTGGTGTTATAAGGGTCTAAGGAGACGTGTAAAAGGCAGGTGAACTTGGAGCAGTTCACCGTAAGACGACCGTGCATCAACAGTCGAACCTTGTCCCACCACGCCAAGGGCGCTGATGGGTCTAGAGATGGCCGCGATACTTGGTCGAAGGCTGAAAGAGACACACCATCACAAAGTACACTAAATTCTGTCGTTATAAATAGTTTTCTGGGAGAGATGTCTAATTCAACTAGGGTTGCTATTTCTATAATTGGCACAAAGGACAAAACGCGTGAAAACGTGATTTTGAAGCCCAGAATCCGCATATGTCAACAGGTTTTTTATTAAACTTAGTATAATAAAAACCAGGTCAAAATGTCATAAATCAATTTTTTATTTTGCGACTCACTGCCAGTGTCGCTGCGGCGAAATAGAACTGCGCACCTTGGTATCTGCGACTTGCCCAAGGTAAATTTAGCGAGACTACAAATGAAACCCCGTCCGAACGCCCTCTAAACTAGAACAAATCCGGGGAAACCCGGACGGATGGCAACCCTAGCTCCAAGTAAACATCGTCCAGATTTGTAAAATCACTTTTTATAATAATTGATTAATCTGGGATACCATGCTCATCAATCGTTTCAAGTCATGTTGAAGGGTGGTCTTTACGCTAAAAAGCGATCTTTTCAGACTACCCCACTATTAAAATGAAATTAGATCAAAAACCATTGGATGTTGATCAATAGTCAATACATACATAAATTATAGCAAAATTTCATTCCAATCAATAAAAAGATCTTTCTAAACCTAGTCTATTGGACCGCTTAGAGATATACGATACATTTATTCATTATTTGAGATATAAAATTAACTTTCGGTGGTTATATAATAACCACGAATGCTAAGGCGGGAGTTCCGCTTCGCTTTACATCCGCCTTAGCCTTCTAACCTATATTAAAAAAGTTCGGATCTGTTCATAATATATAAATGTGCCGTATGACTATACCCCACCCGAACGTTCAGATCCTACAATTATTACTTACCATAAATTTCGACCATATACGGCGCGAAAAATCATTTTTTTAAGATAAAAATCTAAACAAATATACCAAAGATATACTTACACAGATTACAATGCGCTATCACAGGATCCCAACAGGGTCCAAACGCGTAGCTAAATTCGGCCATTTCACAGCATAAATCATAGTACCACTTTAGAGGCATCATACTGCGTTCCAACTCCCGATCGCCCCATGGCTCACCTTGCTTTATCACCACCGTTCTTACCGCTAAAAAGGTATATAATTTATATCAAAACATTATTCACATAATAAAATGGGAAAGATAAAGTATTTAGTGAAATCTTCTTAAAAAAACATTAGCTATCTCTTTTATTCTCATACATACAATATTGCCGTCTCGCTTTCAAAACAATCATGAGCGAGAATGGGGGCAACACATTAGTTTGAGCGTAAAAGTGATAAGTAAAAATGAAAATCGTTTTATTCGTTAATAATAACCCTATGAATTGATAGTATAGAAAGAAAGAAAACATTTATTTTAAGGCAAATAATAAAACTAAATAAATGATATGCCCTAAAATTAGACCAACTTCAACAATACGTTGGCCATTAAAATCAGTGCTGCTTTTCAAATTGGACCAGAAGTGAAGTCATAAATACAGAACGAGCAAAACTTAAATGCGCCCCTGAACTTCGTACATGTCATTGCGCAGAACACATTTATAACTCACAGCCTCTAAGATTTACAGAGCTGAGAAGGGATAGTGTTGTGCTCTCACTCGGACGTTATTAGAACACGCATGCCATCTCTTTTGCACAACATACCGAAGTTGTAATAGACGTTAACATTTGACTGGACCTGCGCAAACTCACCGAAACTAACTTCACTCGATACGCGTTAAGTTTTGCGAGTACACATACAGTATATAGATATACTTAAATTGTGTTTCTTCACTTTGTATTGTACTTTTATAGTAATATAGCAGCAGAAGGCAGCATTTTGAACTTATTACAGAACTTAGTAAAAAATACCTCTAGGCGGCGCCTGTTCCTCAGCAGCCATCAAAGTTCCCCACATCTTCAATTCACTCATACTGAGCAACGGTTGTGGGAAGTCCCGCAACAACAACTGCCATTGAGTACAACTCAGATTGATACTACGACACCAGAGAGTCGTGAATTCTATGCCATCTTCGGGCCATGGACTGAAAGTTTTATCAACCAGTTATATTTTTTTCTCTGTATTACCAAAATATTATTACTTTTGTGGCTCTACCCTCCACATAAGGAGTACCATCTTTTATGAATGGGGAAATTGAAATTGAAAATAGAGTTTCAAAAACCTATCATAACAGCGCGAGTCAATTCTTCGTAAGTCGGTGATTATACAAATAAATTAATCATAAGCATTGGTATAATTTTTTTACTTTTTAAACTCAAAATAAGCTCTTTTAAAAAGGCTTTTGAGATCCTGGATATCATGTACCAGCAGAGTGCTAGCCAAGACAAGTAAAACGAGCCCAAACACGACGGGTTTATTTTGTTTAGTACAGGAGTTCCTATAGCCACTTTCCGACTCCATTATCAGATCAGGTCCATGATACCATATTATTGCATTGTCACGCGATATACGTATCGAGGTCTTCATAACAAATCAGCATACAGACAAAAGTGCAGTTTTACACAAGGGATAAAATTGTGAATAAAACAAGTTCAAGTTGATTGTATAAAGCTGAAATTTGGAATATCCTTCTTTTTAGGTACACTTGTATGTATACTGCTAAGACTTTCTAAATTGTGACATGCATAGTTTGTAGTAAACAACAAAAAAATGGAATTTTTGCGTATACGCCTATGCTAAGAAGCCCTCGATATGCTTGCAAAATTTCAGCTCATACGGAAACCGGGAAGTTGGTCACATTTAACTTGCAAGATTCCATCCGAACTTACATACATACATGCTGTTACGAGCTACACAGGACTCGAATTAAAATGCCGTTGGAATTACTATAGAGTTTATTAGAACTGTACAAACACGTATAAAACAGGTACAAATATAACTGGATACAACCAGAACACACTGCACGATTTAATAACACGCGCAAAGTCCGTCACTATATCGCTCATCGAATGTACGTCTTACTCGTATCGTAATCCTCGCTTGACTGCCCCCTCCGCCTTGGGTCATTTATAATGCACCGATCCATACCTGGCAAGCTTCGACGCAATAAAATAACAACAAGGAGCAGTTCGACACTAATGACGGCCATAAAACAAGTACGATAACAATAGGATGTTTTTCTTAATTACAAATTCTAAACACAAAGTAAACAAAAGAATTCCTAAATGCGGGTAGGTAATAAACTGCGCTTTACGACAGGCACATGTGCGCATTTCTTTGTCGGTATGTAACAATACATATGTACATCTATTGTAAGTTTTTATAAAACGTTATAAAAAGGATAAAATAGCAACAGTGAATAATAAATGATACTGGCCTGTTAGAAAGACTCACCTGTCAAAATCGATCTCCCTCAGCCGCGCCTGCGCATTCTGCGTGCCGTGCATGGCGGCGTCGGCGAGTGCGATCAGCCGGAAGCGAGTGAGGCAGCACGCGACCAGGCGCGTGCGCGGCGGCGGCGCCGCGCGACACCGCTGCACGTATATCTGGGCGTCTTTTTGACGCAACGCCGAGTACAGCTCCTCCACCTTCCCAGCGGGGAGGAAAAGGTGCGGTTTGCATAGTTCCTGTACCTATTACGGAAATAAGTCACTTGCAAAACAAATATAGACGTAGGATTATTTTCCTTTTGACAAGTTATAATTAAATTTGTTTACGTAAAGAATTTTTAAAATAATTTGCGTCAAAGTCAAAGTAATTTATTTTGTGTATACAGGTTTGAATATGATGTCCATAATGATAACAAATAGGTATCGCTGTATCCTGCCACATATGTAGCTTACAAAATAATATAATTTAAAACTAATAATGTCTAGATTAATATACAATTTATAGTGAGAATGCTGAATAATAATTACGATTTCTCATGTCTTCGTCGTCACGTCTTGTGAAAATAATGATTTCCTAAAGTATAGGTTTATCAACCTGTCCCAATTTATACATAGATAATTATAAAACGACTGGAAAAGTAGGTAGTAGTAGTACACGTGTGAGGCAGTACATTTGTCATTGTCAGTCATTTGTACAAAATAGATTTGTACTGATAGGGCTCAAAATTTAAAACTTCAAAAATGTTGTCCCACTACTACTCACGTGTCAATTATAAGAGGAAGGACGAAATGAGGACAAAAGTACAATAACGCCTCTACGAATATGTACAATTTTATTGACAAAGAGGGACAACAATGACATGTGCGACTGCTAGTAAAATGAGGTGACCGAGGTCGATTACATCCGATTCTTAACGAACATTTCCGAACTAAAAGTTTTGTCCGAGACAAATAAGGGTATGGCGCCCACCGCCTCACCGGCCTCATCGCTTCAAATGTGCTGCCGCGGTACAAACCGTAACAATCTCCTCGCCTCATTTGAAGTGGTACAATGTACTGGTTCGGTGCAAAATGTCATGTTTCTCTTGCAAACTCATTTTAAAATCATGTCCTACACAACTCTAGTAATTACTAAGGCAAAGACCACGTTTATTATGCTAAAATGCCTCGTTAGCTTCTAACCTGCAGCATAGTTAATGTCAACTTCTCTTACTTTGAAGTACTTTCTGAAATAACATATTTTTGACAAATAGCAATGTACAAATGTTCAATGTTGCAATGGAATAAACTTGACACTAGCCTGTATCAGCTATGTTTGTGCACGGGCAAAGGCAAGTAGCAAAATGGGTAAGAATACATTTTGCATAGCTTCCTTAACATAGAACAATTACATCACAATTACCTTGGCATCCAGCATAGTCCGCCGCTTCTGACTCTCCTTATATTCATCCTCTAGGAGCTCGTAGTTATCCCGCAATTTCACTTCGAAAGGATCGTCACTCATTTCTATTAGGAGTTCCTCGATCTACACAAAACAATGACAACACTACACACATATTTAAAGCTTCTTATGATTTCTTATTGATTTTTATTAACAACTAGGATATGCCTGCGACTTCGTCCACGCTTCACTTGAAATTCCCAAAGTATCGCAGCTATATTAAGAAAAATTGAAAAACTATTATAATAGAAAGAAATAGAAAAACTATTATCTAGAAACATTGCAATGACAGCCTGTGTGTATGAGCGTTCGTGACTGTGTATATGTTATCTTTATATGTGTAATTGTATATATGTATGTGTAAATACATCACTATAGGAACGATTGAGAACACATATGTATGATTGCAAATCAGCATTTAATAGAATAAGTTTTCTTGTAAATGCGAGGGTGTGTTGCACCCAAACACGCAAACCTCATGGGTTTAAGTGGTACTTTACTACTATTTTATGATGTAAAATTATTATTATAGAAAAACAAATAAAAATTTAGTGAAAACTATCGAAATAAACTAATTTTTATGAACCTGAACAACTACGAACCCAGGATAAAAAATACCATACATTTCATTACATCAAATTTGGTATCGATCAGCGGAAAAATCACATTTGTGTTCGATTGTTTTTATACTTACCTTTATATGCAAGTCACTTGGCAGTGGACTGTCCAGTGTGAATGGTTTCTTCTTCATCCCGTGCACCAGTTTGATCCATTTAAAGAGAGACACGAAGTCACCTTGAACGGACTCAGCGAAGCGATGTTTGTACGGGAATATCACACGGACTGAGTCTACATTTACTGCCCTGTAGAACAAACCACTTAACAGTACTGTTTTTGAAGTGAAACTTCTATATAGAGGGGGTCTTACGATTTTTCGCTCACGAAAAAGCGTCACGGTCACGTGGTCTACTTCTTACTTTTTTAAACTCGTGATATCTTTCGAATGTAATGTCCAAATTGAATAATTCAAAAAGTTATATAAAGGTATTGAAGCAGTCTTGAATATGAAGTAATTTATTTTGATAAGGATTAATACCAAGATACAAATAAAGGGCTTTTCCTAGCGGCGGTATTATTAAAATTTTAAAATAAAAGAACACTTATTGTGGCATAATGATGTGTTCTGCAAAGTCGTACTACATTATTTTATTCTATAATCAAGTTTTCGCAGCTCACGTGATTTTAGGTACTTTTGTACACCTTGGGTTACATTATTGGAGTTTTAGTCAGAACCCGTAATTTATTTGTAAATATAATATGCCCTATCTCATCCGCGAATAGTGCAGCTTGCCAACAGTGAAAGAATTTTTCAAATGGATTCAGTAGTTTCGGAGCCTCTTCATCAAAACATGAGCAAACGAAATTTTATTGAGTTTTTTTTATATATTTTTCTGTTAACATGATTTGATATCCGAATAAAGATTGATGACGAAAGATGCGCATTTGTTAATGTTCCGTTGTATGTGTATAGTTTTAGAGTAGACTACGGATATTTTTTTGGTTCCGGATCGAATTCAGTTTTTTGTTTGATAAAATAAAATATGTTTAAATAAAAAGTGCATTAATTAAAATGTACCTAATCTAACCAAATCATAATTGCAGTAAGCCTGCGAAAAATCGAAATGTGTGCTGGGACACATATTAGAAGTGAAACTTCAACGGACAAGTGGAAAAACGAATCGCAACGGATAAGTAACATGTACATTAATGTACATTAACAATCTACCCGTAAAACTTCAAGTTAAAATCTTGTTGCGATTCATTTTTCCACTTATCAGTTGCCATTCGTTTTTCCACTTGTCCGTTGCGATTCGTTTTTCCACTTAACCATTGCCATTCCTTACCAGCTATAAAAAAACTACTTACCATACTTTGTTCCACATAAGCTTAAACCCTTCGTTGGCCTTTCTTTCCACCCTGACTTCGTGGTCATCAGCGACACGAGATTGCGAATACCCTTCCACTGTTATCACCTCATTGCCATTCAACACCATCGTCAACTTGCTCCATAAGAGTGAGAGACCGGACTCATGGTCGTATGATATCGTCATATCGTCTGAAAAGATCAAACTGCTAATATAAAATAACACACAATATTAAAGCGATATATAGTACTGTTACATGCCGGCAAAGGTGAAGGCACGCCTGCCTGTCATAAAACGCAGTATTACCTTTGTCGCATTTGTAGTTCTTTTGTTTACTTTGTGTTTATAATTTGAAATTAGTCAATAGCCTATTGTTATTGTTTTGCAACTTTGCTGGCCGTTACGTATTACGTTTTCTTGGAAAAATAACTCAGTCCACGCAGTCGATTGTGTTGTATTGTACAGTTTACTATAAAACAATGCCCGAACGGAGGGGTGAGGCAGTTAAGCAAGGATTACGATACTAGCAAGACGTGTACATTGATAAGCTATATAGTGACGGACTTTGCGTGTGTTATTGAATCATGCAATGTGTACTAGTAGTGTCTAGTTATATTTGACCCTATGTTATAAGTGTTTGTATAGTTCTAATAAATTCTACGGTAATTCCAACGGCATTTTAATTCGAGTCCTGTAGCTCGTAACAGTACATTGAATAAAAATTAACATTTACATGTAAAGCCTCAAAAATACTGTAGGAGGCGGCATACGGACGTGGATGATAAACACCTCTGGACATGAGTCGTTGTAACCGCTGCGTGAGCGAAAATGATGACGTCGTTAGTGACGTTTTCGCGGCGACTATAACGTGGTCGCTATGTGGAACGGCTAAAGGAGGATTTTGGGCGTTGTGATGTACAAGAGGAACGCGCCTATAGTTGAATTTGTTATTCAAATGACGTTAGTGTGTGTTTCTGACGGAGCGATCAGTTGCGAACGTACCGTCTAAAGCCTACTCGCCTTGGTGAATTGCAAGAAAAGAACAAGTATTATAGCAAGGCAAATAAACACTCTGATCCAAATAAAATAATCATAAACGTAAATAACACTAATACTAACAATATACAAACTCACCAGTCCCAAAAAGCATATTATTCTCATCAGATAAAATAAGTCCTAAATTAGTTTCCCCTTTGAATGAAACACGCCAATCTATCGCTCTCTTTCTTTCTCTCACCTCTTCCTGCACTTCTCTGTCTGGTTTACGCATCTGCAATTGTCCACCGAAGTCCTTGATATCTCTTACGAAGGCTAATATTTTCAGATGCAAATTAGCACTCCATTCAAAATCTACGTTCTCTAGAAATTGGAAATCTAATAAGGCAGAATGTCTCTCTTTAGAAGGTACATGTTCTACTCTAGCTAACTTCACGTGGAAGAATGTCGTTGGGATCTCTTCCGATTTCTGACAGTGCATACTTCCTGTGGATAAAGATTCGACTTTTATATGAAGCTACATAATATTTTCTTAAGGTAAAACAAGATTTTAACGGTTTCAAGCGTGGTATTTTAATTTTTGTTATTCCAACGTTAGGGTTACTTTTCAGTAGCCGTGATCACGGAAGACGTGGGCGTGGAGCTATATATAAGGAAAACAAGCACATGATGCAATTATAGAGTTAAAACACTAGATGTTAGCATAATTAACTATTCGAAAGCCCGTGAAGAAGGCAAAATATACGATCAATTTGTGTGCTTATTTCATACAAACTAAATAATAATAAGACAGACTCTTTTTGCTTTGCTCACTGATACGCAGAGGTCTCGGGTTAGATTCTTGGTATAATTAATAATTGGTATAATAAAATTCCGTAATTTACTACAGTCTGGGTGTCTCCGGCCGACATTGCACGTGTACATTTTTCTCGCATAAACTTCTGAGGCTAAGCGTGCACGCGATAGTGAATACCGCTTAGGTTTAGAGCCTACGCGAGCAAATTTTACAGGTGTTAAGGCCTGACTAACAAAACCTGTAATATACTCACCTTTGTAAGGCACCATATCAACAACCTTGAAGCCAGATACCACCGCCCCAGATTTATTTACAGTCTTCTCTAACGTCACAGCATCAATCCTCGTCATCAAACACATATTTTCATTAACAATCAAAAACAAGTTGATATGAGACAGCGCTACATTCACAGCAATATTGAGAGGAATATCACAACTCTCCGTTGGAGTTATTTGTTTAGCTTGGTGTGCCATTTTATATTGGTCAAGACATTCTGTAACAGATATTATTGTTTCCGCGAATGTCATGCTCCATTCTAGACGGAGGCAGTCCATCATTGCTTCTACCTAGAAAAAGGTTTCATTAGTTGTAGTGGAACAACTACTTTAGATATAGTACGTACAAAATTTATATGCGTTCCTGAAGTTGGTCACGCCATTGTGTCAAGTTTCACATGGTGGCAGGTAGAGAGCTAAGAAGGGAGACTGTTGCACATTCCAATATGCCGCTATCCAGACATGCGTCCCATCTCTTTCACTACACACGTTGTCAGATATGATAAACGTTAAAGCACTTGGATGGATCAGCGCAAACTTCTCGCCAGACGCATTTAAACTTGGCGCGTAGATATGTAATATAATAGCTATGTAACGCTTTCTATATGCATGTAATATTGATAAATGTATATCTTTATGGCTGTATATGTCTCAGTATACCTTATCAGTGTGTATGGCATAAATAAGTAAACAATCACTAACTTTAGAATCTCTTGGGCCATGGCTACCCCATTTAACCAGCGCCACTGCTAGGAGTGCCGAGCCCCATGCATGGTGCCTTCTGGGCGGTGCTTCCTTTAAACCGAGGCAGCCTTCCCCACTGGCCACCCATCCCCCATCCACCAGCAGCTCTGTACTCCAATGCCTAGAGCCTACCACTAGGCGTGGTATTCGCGATTTATAGGCTTCCTCTATAAATTCAGAATTTAGTGTCAATAAGTATATGCAAAGAAAAAATGCATGATATTCATGAACTTTACTTGTTTGGTTGACACGTCAAAAGAACTATTCATCGTCGGCTAAAAAGAGTTAGGTCTTATTGGTTAAAGGTTATAGACTATAGACATATAAAGAAATAAAATTATTGAGAGTAAAGTGACACAGAAGATAGAGTACAAGTGAGTATAGCCAGCTCTACCGCATTATTGGTGTGTGAGTCGAAAAAATCTAGTAAATAACATGTTATGAATACTAGAGTTAAATTAATATTAATATAATAAAAAATAATCTCAACAGTAGCTTTATTTTTTTTTACTTATATAAAAAGTCAAATTAATTTATTTTGTGTATACAGCTTTGAATATGATGTCCCTAATGATAACAAATTAGGTATCACTGTATCCTGCCACATATGTAGCTTACAAAATAATAATAATAATATAAAAACTTGGATCAGTGTTTTACATGTTATATATGTAATTACAATAATAACTAAGAAGTTCAGCAGACAGGCAGACGGCCTACTTGATGGAAAGCGGTTACCATCGCCCATGGATATTTGCCACACCAAAGGTGCTATAAATGAGCTGCTGCTCTCTTAAGGGAGACTGGAATCTGGTCACTAATGCCGTAACACAGTTCATATTTTAGACCAGGGTTGGTAGCCACCCAACCGGGCAAATGCCCTGCTGGGGGTTGTTTTGTCGCCTCAGGCCACCGCAGGAAATTGTATTCTTTCTCCGTTCCTGCACGGATAAGATAAGTCCATATAGGTTAGACAACTACCCAACCAAACCGATGAATGATGTGTTGCTTATGACATATTACGTATTTGATAGTGTATTAAAAAAACGCGATTAAAGCGCCATCTATCTTGTGAATCCGTTTATTCCACGTCATTTGTCAGGATAAAAAGTATCCTTTGCTACGACCCAGGATATAAACTTACTCTATATCGAGTTTTATTTCAATCCTTTTAGTAGTTTTCCCGTGATTCGCTAACAGACAGACAGACAAAAAATCAAAAAATTGCATTTTCGACATCTAGTCCGAATTATTCAACCTGATTTTTTTCACATTTTTAAGCGCAATGCACAAACTCGAACCATTTGCAGATTTATTATAGTAATAGATTACAGGTTTAAAACATAATACACGTTAATTAACAATTAAAGTGAAATGAACAATAAGAAATCATAAGTCTCTGCTGATGAGATAGAAGTCAATAATAACATTTTTATCTAAAAAAAAATACTTACCTCTGGTGTCCAGAAGTTGGTCTAATTTTACTTTAATTCCACCGCAGCCAGCTGCAAGCGCCTTGTCGCCAAGCAACTTGGCGTGGAAAGTCACTGAACGCAATTCTGCACAGCCTTGTACCACACACGACGAGAACACTCTCGTTACCCATAATGGGGTTGACGAAGCTACCAAAAAACAAGAAGAATCAACGAATCACCATAAGCACGAATTTCACTATCAATCTCACTATTAATAATTAATTAATTAAATAATTAACAGCACATGAATGTCTCACTGCTGGGCTCAAGCCTCCCACGTTGTTGATGTTCTTTCAGGTACAGTCTCCAACAATCTTCTCTATTAAAGGTTTATTTCTGTTCGGTCCTTGGCTAGTATAAGGTAGGTAGAATATCGCTCCATCAATTTTGCTGTCTACCCTCTTTTTGTGTGAGGCGACGGCCAATGCACAGCAGGGTAGAGGCAGCCATTTTGGACACTTGCTATCGACGTTTCACCAGACGACAACGCGCCGCTCATCATTTTTTGAATACCATCATTATACTCGTACTTATTGTGAATACTGGCCGTGCCAAGAACTGACTATATGTGCTAAGACTTTGTCAAAAGTGTTAGCTCTAAGGTGGAGTTTAGTGCCGTGTGCTGTTCCTGTGAGTAACCTGAACCGAGCCAGGAGAGGGCCGATCTCAAGGTTGGTGGAGCTTCTGCTTTTCTAGTTCAAGGATCTAGGGCATATCTCTCTCATACAGTCCATTACAAACTCAGCCAGCATTTTATCTGTGGGCTATAGCGCCCCACAATTTCTTTTTGCTTTATTTGTTCAATTCAAAATTTTATATTACTTCTAACGACTACTAGTTCAAAGTATACTGCGGTCTGAACTTGAGTAAGCTGAGCTCGTAAACCTCAAATTTGAAGCAACTTTATGCTAAATTCATCTATTCAGAGCGACATATTATATTGGCAATATATCAAATAACGACTGAACTATGTCCTAAAGTAAGACCTTAAGAAAAGTAATTTGTAGATCACAATCGATATCCGGATAAGTAATCATAAGTTCTAAGTTATATAAGACCACTCGTACAATAATAATTCCAAAAATAAAGATAAAAACCTGCGAGTTTAATATTAATAAAAATTGTAATACAGTGAAGTTTACCTTTTGTATCCTTCATTTGTAAAGGTTTCGATGATTTCACTTTCTCCATTGCCGAAGTGTACCATCTGAACATATCTTCGTGATTGTACATAACATTTAATGTGCTGATTATTAAGTATAAGTTTAAAACACCTTTTTCTAGCTGCAACAACAAAATTATCGATGACTAACAGCAAGCGAGAGGTCCTGTTGTTGAGTCCAAAGTAGTGGCAAGAACTGAAAATTTATGAAAGTATTGCCACAATTTTGTCTAGCTGGCATCCTGGCAGACGGTCCACTTGATGGGAAGTGATAACCTTCGCCTATACAGGGATAAAAGTGATACTACACTATTGAAAAATATTTAAATGACAAAACCTCATATACATAGCAGCTCGTTCTAACAAAAGAACCCACAGATAGGTGGTAGGGTATTTGCCTGTCTGGATGGCTACCAGCCCTGGTCTAGAGTATGCCACCACAACGACCTTGAATTATGTCCCGGCATTATTGGCCAGGTTTCAGTATGCCTTAAGAGAGCAGCAGCGCATTTGTAGCTCGTTTGCTGTTTGTTACAAATGTCTATAGGCGATGGGAACCGCTTTCTATCAGATCGACCGTCTGCCTGTACTGCTAAACTCTTGCAATACAAAAAAGAAACTGTAATCAAGATAATTATTACAGCATGACTCTACTTAGTCTTACTACTACACTACTTAACTTAGTCTTAGTCAATAAATTAAGTAGATAGATAGATAACATAATAAAACTACGTTTTAACGGTTTTAAGCGCGGTAATTTATTTGATTTTGGTTATTTGTTTTATTGTGTATACAAGTCGCGAACACTTAAGAAAATATTAGATAGATAACACTTTATTGCTCACCAAATAAACAATTAAAAAAACAATGCATAATTAATTAATTACAATACTTCTTGGCAAAACAACAGGCGGCCTTATGGCTAAAAGCGATCACTTCCAGGCAACCTAGCTTAAAAGAAATTCTTAACTAATCTGGCGATGTAGGTGCAGCAGAAAAAGATACGACAACAAATTAACTATACATACTTACACTAATTTATAAATTCGATACATACATTAATCCCGACACATTACTAACCAATATTCTATTTCTAATAAGCAACACATACCTTAGCATCAAGCTTTAACTTATTTAGAAACATCAATCGCTCCTTGTCCGTAACGATCTGATAGTGGTCCATTTGGAAGGCGATGTACACCTGAGGCAAACCCACTTCACAGCCCACGTCGTCCACGTGAACGGTGGTTGCGCTAAACCTCGAATTAACCTGAAAAAGATAACGGACTCAACTTACCAGGTAACATCCGATCGGCGTCAGTGCACGACCTTGCAACTACTTCGTTAGGCAACGTTATTATTGTCGTCATAATCTATACAGATAAATGAAATTGTAGTGTCTATAATAATACATACATAACTTCACGCCAGGTCCCTTGCGGGGTAGGCACGAACAACAGAGCGCCATTTAGGCTTATTCTTACACACCTCACTTGCTTCTTTGACATTCATAGCTCTTGTCATGCACGCTCGTCTGTTCTTAAGGCTCCTGACATCACCTTCTGCTATCACACGATCAATTTGATCATGGAAGGTGTGTCGTGGCCTTCCGCGACTTCTGCATCCATCCACTTTTGCATTGTATATCTGTTTAGTCATTCTTTCATCATTCATTCTTTCCACATGCCCGAACTACCGGAGCATTCCTTTCCTTACCTTCACCCCAACACTCTCTTTCAGACCAACTCTCTTTCTTACTTCGGTAATACAAACGCGGTCCCTTTTGACGGTTTTAAGCGCATTTTAGATACTTTTAAGTAGCCGTGACCACGGAACGCGAACGTATTTTTACTTTATCGTCGTACAAGCCTTATTTATTTATTGCATGTCTTTGTGTATTCTTTTTTCTTTGTGAATGTATTATGTGTTATTTATGTACAGCGTCGTATTTGTTTAAAGTCAACAAACTTTTTCTTTATTATGTATACAAGTCGCGAAATCTTAAGAAAATATTAATTTAGTGTCTGTTTGTGATGTGAAATAAATTAGGGGGGATAATTCGGACCAGGAGATTCCGAAAATGCAATGTTTAGATTTTTTTTGTCTCGCTGTCTGGATGTTCCGGGTAATCTGTGAAACGGCTTGAGCAATCTTGACGGGTCTGTCACTGGCAGATACCTGATGTTATAATGAGTAAATTAGGCTACTTTAAAAATTAGGGTCTAGGAAAAAAAATCGACGCCGACGAAGTAGCGAGCACAGCTAGCTGTGGTAAATCTTCTACTTCTTTAGCTAATCTCAGTCCACTGCAGGACGTAGGCCTCCCGGTTAGGTATAATATTGTAATATATATCAACAAGTCATATGTAACAATTAAGAAAAATAATGACCTTTTTCACTCCTTGAAGCAGGCAAACATGCAGACGGTCTACTTGATGGATAGTGGTTATCGACGCCCACGGATGTTTACAACACCGGGGGCGCTGCCAATCTCTAAGAAATTTTATAACGCACTTATTAAACAACCCTACGTCATAGCGCAGATAGAAAACATCAGTGGGTAGTTCTCTCCAGATCATTGTTATAAGCGGATCATATGCATCAAACAAACGTACCATAATTTTAGTATACAAATAATTCTCAATAAAAAAACAAACTTACTTGTAAACTCTGTAATGACATCTCAAAATTCGTACAGGAACTTTTGTCTAAACAATTGACTTTAGTCGTGTCTATTCTTAAACTAAACATCTGGGGGAAAAGAATATAGTTGTTAAAATAAACATCATTCCAGCTGTTACATATCTATTTAAATAGTTAGATAAATAGACAACACTACATTGCACACCAAAGCATAGACAAACAGAAATAGATAAATACAAGAGATAGTACAACGGGCGGCCTTATCGCTAAGAAGCGATCGCTTCCAGGCAATCTAATTTGCAATCCGACGGAACACGAAACGACCACACTCGAGAATGTGTTTCCGACAGAATTTGTTTGTAGCAACGAGAGGTAGAGATTAAATGATACTTCAGATGGCAGATAGTAGTATTCACTGTCGAGTGCTGATGTGAACTAATTTATTTTAAGGTAATATTAAGTACAAATATTAACAAGTCGTATAGCTAGTACAATATATAGCACAATGTGTGAGCGGGACAGATGATGTGCAATCGAGACAGAGCAACTACTAATATGTGCGCTCCCGCGTTGCGCCAATCAGTTGTTCGCTGTCCACTGCAATGACTAAACGTATGCAGCTCCCATATTATGTTAATGGCGTTTCACGTTCCGTCCAATTGCAAATGGATTCCTTCGGGAGCTTTCCGTTCTTACACGGAAATGTTTCCGACGTTTGAGAATAACCAGACTACAGAAAAGTCCCCGTTTTTATTATTCCCGTATTTTTTTTCTCTTTTTCATTGTACACAGTCGACAGCTCTACAGATTTTATATTATAGTTTGTACTATACCTTTGGTATTACAGGCGATAGTCTAGGTATGATTGTAGCCATGTGATTGCTGCTTTCCAACCTATGTGCATGTGCCTGCCTACCTATGGTATGCTTTTGTACAAACTGGTACAAGTCATCTTGGAATGATATAGTAGTGTTGTTTACAGTCGCGTGAATTTTCTGTGAAAGATAACGGAAACATCAGCAAGTCGCAAAAATACTCGTTGATTGGTTTCTTAACTCTTTTTTTGCATATTGTACTTTAAGAATACCGCATTAACAATATATCTTATTAATTAGTTTTGTTTATAGAAGTAATTAAAAAGTAATTATACTTTTCAAGGTTTACCATATTTGTTGGAGGAAAATAGCAATTATCCTATTGTTTCTCTACTATGGCATAGATTAAAAACTACAGTAGGTTCTCTTTAAGTCGAACTTGAAGGGAGACGTCAATGTCAAATTCTAATTATAGACTATTCTACTTATGGTTGATTTCGAATTGAGCTAATTTCGTAAGGAAAAATCCGACTCATAGACGTTAAGTATTATTCAAATAATCGAATTGTAAAGGTTGTAAAATCAAATATTGCTACAGAGGTCCAATTTATTTTTTCGAGTTATAGAGGGAAAATAAGCACTGCATTTGCTTAGAGGGGACTCATTAAATATTTCCACTTATAAAAGATTCACATTTTGAGTAACGGAGTTATTGGAATTGAAGGGAAGAGAACACAATTTTTTTTCCACTTAAAGAGGTTGTACTGTATTGTATAAACTGTCATGTAACATTAAGGAATAATTTCATTTTCTTAGTAATAATGACTGTTTATCCTTTAGAAAGTACAATACAGGTAATTTCAAAATGTAGTATTTTTAATGTTTGCTTGTAGGCAAACTGCAAATGATGATACTTGATGACAAGTGGTTACCATCGCCGATGGACATCTGCAACACCAAGGGAGCCGATGCGCTCCCTACCTCATTGAGACTTTAAATATCTGTTTACACCCATTTTGAAGAGCCCTATATGGCCGTCGCATTATTATTGTCACCTAATTAAATTAATTTTTAATACATATTTTCGCTGAGATATTAAAAAGGATGCATTGTTATATTTATAAAAATATATATATATACGTTTAACAACAATAACTACAACCAGACCTTTTATTGTCACTTCCTTTTTGAGGGCACGCTAATTATCGAAAGTTAAGTCTATAATTTGTTGTATGTAGCTCCACTCCAAAAACCTATTTAAAAATCCATTCTTTTTATAAAGGGTACCAAAATTGTTTATTTTTACATTTTTCAGTTTTTACAGAAATTTTTCCAAATTTCCTTTAAGCGCACTGCGTGCCCCCGCGTGCCTCCACAGTAAAGTCCTGACTACAACTATACTCATGATAATGTATGATATTTTCTATGCTGTATTTTGTGGTTTGGCTCCAATGCTATTGGCGCTAATTTGGCTATGTCACAGTAAAATAGAGAATGTCAGCTGTTGTGGATATCTTACAAAATAATTTCATAAAGTAATGTAATGCAAGACTATACTGACGAGTTTTGAGGCCGAAACCTATTGTTCTGTCTACTGTCAGTTAGCTGGAATTACCCTTACAAAAAAAACATACACATATATACTCAAGGTGGGGAAGTCCGTCAGTAGGGGAACTCTATACACCTCTCATTATTGCCGCGTTTGTATTGTTACAATGACAACAAATCAGTCAGTGAAGCTAAGACACCTGTGTGTGAGTGATGTATGAACTTACCCCATTGATGGACTTTGCCACATTGACTTTACTTGATATCTTACCTCAACATTCAAAGGTCCATCTGCCTTTACAGTTCCCTCTATGAGCAAACTACAGGCTGCTTCTCCCAAAATGTTCCCCTTGCCTAATATTTTCAATTTACCATCCACTAATTTTGTGGAGAATACTAGGGCTCGAGCTGGTCCACCTGCAGCACCATCTGCATGGATCTCTGATGCCGTTGTGTGTATAGAATAGTTATCTGATGTCCCATCATGAATTCTGACCGAGGCATTGAAAATGTGAACACCCATAAACTGTCAAAGTTTGTTAAATTATTAAATTAATGAAAATTGCATTAATTATAAATTTAAAGTAGTGGTCAAAATTCGACCATAATTAATTTTAATTATTAGTTTGAATATTATTAAGGTCCTGTTGACTTTGTCAGACTAAACTTCTATAGTCGCAGATTTTGCCAAGGCTGTTAGTTTGACTTTGACAATAAATAAAATTGTGTGTATATGCGTGTGTGTGTGTGTGTGTGTGTGTGTGTGTGTGTGTGTGTGTGTGTGTGTGTGTGTGTGTGTGTGTGTGTGTGTGTGTGTGTGTGTGTGTGTGTGTGTGTATCAAATACATGGTAGTGTGTGAAATGTTTTTTTTATTGTTTTAATGTATTTTTATACATAATTTTTAAAAATATTAGCATTCTGCACTCCTTCTCTACATCTTTCGCACTATATAAACTCATAGTTTATATAATGCGAAATTTCATACTCCTCCATCTGCTCAATTTTCGTAAAAAGGGGTACAAAGTTTTGCTTCATATATTAATACATAGATTAAGTTCTGATTGTTAAAATTTCATCATTTTTATAGAATTAAAGAAAATTTTAAATAGAATTTATGGTGAATTTGGATTTACTTAAAAGTAGTTTGATTAAAAACTCAAGGTTATTATAAACTCTTGTAATATATGTCTTTGAATATTTCTAAATATGTATATTATTATGGCATGAAGAAATATTTTGGATATAAGTCTAGCACAGATAGGTAGTCTGTAAGACTGTGAGTGATGATTAAGACAATAGCTTTAAAATTGTATAACAATAAACTACAATTAAAAAAACCACTATATTTTTATAAATGCAAACATAGAATGCTCCCTCAAGAATGGCATGAAACTCATGATTGTTGTATATAATTCAAATTCTGAACTCAATTACCAACACTCAGGGTCTTTTTAATTTTCTAGCCATTGAATCATTAGTTTCATGATGACTCATGAAACTGTTATTACTCTCAATATATTTACAATGATTTTAGATTGAAAAATAATTATGTACAACAATATAATATACTGTGTACACATAATATGTGCATCTCACTTTTAATTACTTATTTTACAGTATTGATCATTAATATTAAAATATTTAAGTAGCAATGTTAAAAGTACATATGTTAGCATAAAATTAAGTATTTAACCCTAAAGTTGGGATGCTGTCTCTTATTGAGGATCAGGTTCAGGGTCAAACCTGAAATGAAGGCTTTGCAACCTTTATTTTATATCAAAATAAAAAGATTTTGTTCTTTCATACAAATCCTATATAAACAGAGTGAGACAACAACAATAAATCATTTTGTTCTAAATTCGAGCATGAATTCACTCTATTCTATATTGAAGTAACTAAAGCAAAAGCTGGCTGCATGGATGCATGAATTCGTGATAAATCAAAGTATCTCAGTTAATATTTCAAGATATTTCAATTGGATGTTTCAAGTATACTAAGACATAAAACATCTGAAGTCTTATTGAAATCTATAATTTTTTTATTATAACAACATATGATACTAACAGACTATAAATGTCCCATTGCTGGGCTCGGGCCTCCCACTATAAGGGAACAGACAGTATACCCGCCACTCTCGTCCAAATCAGTTTCACAAGTATGACACATTGGTTATGTCAAGGTGCAGGTTGCATCACAATGTTTTCCTTCACCATTGTTAGCAAATGGTGCAAATTGTTAGCAAAAATATAGTTTTCAATAATGTTATATTTTTACAAACTTAACTTTATCTTACTTACCTGTGCAAACATAATCAAACTGTGAGGCAATTTCTTATCTCTGAAATCAAGCAAACTTTTCTGAGCTTGTTGACTTGTATTTCTATCCAGGTTACCATCACCACTGCCATCTTCAGCTAGCCCCTCCCTTCCGAAGGAATTTTGTTTTGACAGTAGAGGTTTAAGGATGGTCTCAACAACAACACTCCTTTTCTCTTCTGCATGGTTGGTCACTTCTACACCTCTGATTACAACTGACACTAGTTTATTAATTTCCGAATTGAAGCAACTACTTTGAAATGATATTTCATGGATGTGCTAAAAAATTAATAGAGAAGCATTTGTCACATTACATTGTTTTTCGACAAATATTGCAACAATGTGTAAGATTTCACTTTCTATTTTTCATTTACTAGTTAATAATAATCACATTTATTAAGGTTTCCTAAAAGATGTGATTATAGACAGTGGAATCTAGAATAAACATTGATATAAAATAATATAAAACATTGTTATATTTCAAGTGTTTAAAAGGAAATTTGTATACTATCTATATGTTTAGGTTACAGTTAGGTCTTTTAATTACATTTATATTATAAATATTGACCGTTATGGAAATATATACTACGTCAACAAATTTCTACTTACAATAAAGTATCTATCTTTTGATAGAGTAACATCTCTCAAAATTGGTTTTGGTACCGCGATACGTCCTATTTTCAACTTTATGTGGTATTTTCTCATAAACAGCCATGCCAACAGGTTCGGCAGCAGCCTAAAAATACGCCAAACGATATAAACTTAGAAAAACAAAAACAATAACAAGTGTATCAACAACTCATGACTTACCAAGAAACACAAAAATAGATCACAATGAAAATAATACAAAGGATTAATAAGGCGTTCATTTTCGTGTATTTGTAAACATTTCGCTATTAATGATTAAGTAAATAATATTTCATTTGAATTCTTTCGTACAAATTTCTATTATAGTTTAGACCATAACCTCACTTGTCACTTGACGATGACAGTAGTGACAATAACACTTTAATATTCGTTCAGAATTTTAGGAGTTTTTTTTCTTCTAAATATAGCTCTGCTTGACTTGTGAATCAAGACAATGTCATGATTTCATTTTGTATTTCAAAACGAAATCTCTCTGAATCTTGAATTTCCTGGTGCTTATCTTCTTTGGCAGGTAAATAGGCACCAGGAAATACCGGAACACAACTCAACGTTGTTATGGTGGCATGTTCTAGACCAGGACTAGACTAGACTAGCCATCGAAACCGCCAAACCCTATCACCTGGCTGTGGGTTATTTAGCTCTGTGAAGTTGGCACCTCGAGTTGCGAATTTTTAAAAGAACAATATCTCATTCGTTTGTCCATCGTTAGTCCACGTTTGCCCAGGAAAAATTTTCGTTTGCCCACCCTTGGTTCAAAAGTTATTGAACAAAAACTTTGTTCTGGAAAAAGTAATTTCGGTTCTTTCCATATTTTCGCGAGGTTTATTGTTTATTACACTCGAATGGACTCTATCGATAGCTGATCCAATGAACTCGATTGTCCAGGCAAAAGTTTAGTTTGTCCACCCTCAGATCGAAAGTTATTGAACAAAAACTTTGTTCTGGAAAAAGTAATTTTGGTTCTTTCCATATTTTCGCGAGGTTTGATGTTTATGACACATGAATTGACTTTGTCGTTAGCTGATCCAATGAACTCGATTGTCCAGGCAAAAGTTTCGTTTGTCCATCCCCAGATCAAAAGTTTTTGAACAAAACTTTGTTTTGGAAAAAGTAATTTTTGTTCTTTCCATATTTTCGCGAGGTTTAATGTTTATGACACATGAATGGACTTTATCGTTAGCTAATCCAATAAACTCGATTGTCCAGGCAAAAGTTTTGTTTGTCCACCGTTAGATCAAAAGTTATTATTGAACAAAACTTTGTTTAGGAAAAAGTAATTTTTGTTCTTTCCATATTTTCGCGAGGTTTAATGTTTATGACACATGAATGGATTTTATCGTTAGCTGATCCAGTGAACTCGATTGTCCAGGCAAAAGTTTCGTTTGTCCACCCCCAGATCAAAAGTTTTTGAACAAACGCTTTGTTTTGGAAAAAGTAATTTTTGCTCTTTCCATATTTTCGCGAGGTTTAATGTTTATGACACATGAATGGACTTTATCGTTAGCTGATCCAGTGCACTCGATTGTCCAGGCAAAAGTTTCGTTTGTCCACCCTCAGATCAAAAGTTATTATTGAACAAACACTGTTTTGGAAAAAGTAATTTTTGTTCTTTCTATATTTTTGCGAGGTTTAATGTTCATGACACTCGAATGGACTTTATCGTTAGCTGATCCAGTGAACTCGATTGTCCAGGCAAAAGTTTTGTTTGTCCACCGTCAGATCGAAAGTTATTATTTATACTTTTGATCTGGGGATGGACAAACGAAACTTTTGCCTGGACAATCGAGTTCATTGGATCAGCTAACGATAAAGTCCATTCAAGTGCAAAAAAACATTAAACCTTGCGAAAATATGGGAAGAACCGGAATTTCTTTTTTCAAAAAAAGTTTTTGTTCAATAACTTTTGAACCAAGGGTGGGCAAACGAAATTTTTTCCTGGGCAAACGTGGACTAACGATGGACAAACGAATGAGATATTGTTCTTTTAAAAATTCGCAACTCGAGGTGCCAACTTCACAGAGCTGGGTTATTTGGCCGCCTCTTACGACAGGCCGCCCAGCCGCAGGAATTAGTATTATTTCACCGTTCCTACACGGGTAAAATAAATACCATAAATATATTTCTCAAATCTTTTGCAGTATCTGATTATTGTGCCATTTATATCATAAAAACTTGATATGCTAGTACAGTTAGAGTAATTCACTTCGTTGCAAAAACTTGAGCGCTGAAAGGGTAAATTAACCACACATGGAATACTGCTTATATAAACGACGGGCTGTGGCACCCACTCACCAGATTCCCGCCGAAGACGGTAACGCGTTATATGTTTTAGCAACACATGCCTCTACTGTTGCAAACGACCAAGGCGACGATAATTACTTCCCATCAGGTGGACTGTCTACCTGATTTCGACAATATAAAAATTGTTACATTTAATATGGATTTTTCAACACGGCAATTATATCGCAACAGGAGTTTTGCTATAACTTGCCACTAGATAGTGCTACACTGCATTATTTTGTAACTATTAACTATACCGTTCAAATAAACCCCGTTACTAGAAAATAGATTGATCTTGGAGAAATCCATAACCTACCTTTTAAAATATTTAAAGCAATCAAACAATAAGGATTGAAAATTTGTATGGCCAACAAATAATCTTTTAATTTAATTTATAGAAATTCATATTTAAGTTGCTTACCTAGAATAAGACAAAGGCTGTCGCTTTCCGCGTCTGTATATCCGCTAACGCGATATTCAAGCGGTTTTACTTTTAAGGTAGATATTTTTTTTAGGAAGGTGTACTTATATCATCATATATGTTATATCTCAACGGTTTATATATATAAAGCAAGAATTAAAAAAATAGCAGTCGCAGGCGAAATCGAGTATATGTATATACATATACTCGCTTCAGCCTGCGGCTTTACTCGCGATATATAAAAGCCTAAATTTTTGTAACAGCAAATAGAACCACCTGTAAGTGATAGACCAGCGGCTGCGTCGCGGGGAAGTTTTACCTATAAAGAAAAACGTTGTAGTCTTACAGTTGTGTTTGTATTTCCTTCAGAAGGTATAAAAATAAAAACTGATAGTATTGTAAGCAATTTATAAAATAAATACAAGTTATTTAAACACTTCCCTTCTAAAGGAGTAAGCTATGATTTTAGGGAAAACTGTGTCGGAATAAGCTAATTTTAAATCTAAGAATTTATTGTCGATCATCGAAAATCGTAACGAAATCGGCCTAGTCGTTTTTAAGTGAATCCCGAACGAACGGACGAGAAATCTAAAAAAATTGCATGGTGTTCTCTATCGTTTAGTCTATTCCAATTGTTCTTTTTTTTTAATACCTTCAATGTACAGACATGGCATGTTTAGAATTATAGACCAGTGTTCCGCAAAGTATGTACCGCGGCCTTAGACCAATGGTCTAAGACCGCGGCACACTGGTGTACCATGGTCATTAATTGATGTGCCTCGGCAAAATAAGGTTATGCTGCAATTTAAACTTTAGGTTTATTGATTAATAATAAATATTAGTACAGGTTCCCTGGTACACTTTTCATAATTTACTACTAACAAGTTGATTTTTCGTGAGTAGCTTCCTTTTGACTAGACGCCCAACTTTTTTCCTTACAGTAACGTTGGTAAATGGTAGCTTAGTAGGGGTAGTAAGGATAAAATATGTTGATTTGACGAATTTTAAAAATTTATTACTAACCGATTTTTTTGTTGTTAATTATCGAGATAACTATCTAAATAACGTGAAAACATATTTGTCCTACAAAATATAAGGTTTTGTTAGGGAGTCCCCCCTCTTCAACATGTATCATAAATAAGGTAATGAAAAATAATTACTAACCAGCTGATTTTTTTTTATTGTTTAGCTAACATTTGCATAGTTTACTACCCACATTGTCCTACAAATTGCGTGGTATGTCGTCTTGGTCCTACTTCAGTTCTTGGTCCTATTTCAGTGCATCAGTTTGATCAGCACAGCATCTAAAGTGTATGCGAAGATTATTGAGAGGAGAATGAGAGTGGTATCCGATGGATTACTGTGGGATGCACAAGGGGGCTTCAGAAATGGAAGGAGATGTATGGATCAAGTTTTCTCGCTCCGCAATATCGTGGAGAAGCAGCTGGCTATGGGCCGGAAGGTTTTCTGCGGTTTTGTGGATCTAGAGAAAGCATTTGACAGGGTTGTGCGGAAGGACCTCTGGGACATATTGCCCGGATATGGGATTAATGGCCAATTGCTGCGTGCTGTGCAGTCCACTTACGAGGACTGTATGGCATGCGTGCGGGTGGACGGCAGCCTGTCGCCCTAGTTTGACGTCAATATTAGATTATGGCAGGGCTGCGTGCTGTCGGCTTTGCTTTTCATCCTATATCTGGACAATTGTCTCCAGATATTAAGATTGATGGATGTTGGGGTGCGGATGGGTGATCTAGTTGTTAGCACTTTGCTTTATACGGATCATGCCGTGCTTTTAGCCGAATCGCCATCAGAACTGCAAACACTAGTCACAATGATGAAAGATGACTGTCAGGTGAGAGGCTTACATTTAAATGCGAAGAAAACAAAGGTTATGGTGTTTGAAAGAGAAGAAACCAGAACGAATGCAAGGATAATGGTCGATGATGTTATGCTTAACAAGTAAATGAGTTTGTATATCTTGGATGTGCTTTTAGCAGGGATGGAAGGTACACCGCTGATATAGAAAGAAGAGTAAATTTGGGGAATAGTGTGAATGGAGCGTTAGGTAAACTTCTAAGCGCTAAGAACCTCAGCCAGAAGGCCCAGCTTGCCATACACAACGCGGTGCTGGTACCTACGCTCACGTATGGAAGCGAGAGTTGGATATGGAAGAGAGAGCATGAAAGTAGAGTAAACGCAGTCGAGATGCGAGCACTGCGCAAAATCTGCGGAGTGACGCTCGCGGACCGCGTTCCTAATACCGAAGTAAGAAAGAGAGTTGGTCTGAAAGAGAGTGTCGGGGTGAAGGTAAGGAAAGGAATACTCCGGTGGTTCGGGCTTGTGGAAAGAATGTATGATGAAAGAATGACTAAACAGATATACAATGCAAAAGTGGATGGATGCAGAAGTCGCGGAAGGCCACGACACACCTTCCATAATCAAATTGATCGTGTATTAGCAGAAGGTGATGTCAGGAGTCTTAAGAACAGACGAGCGTGCATGACAAGAGCTATGAATGTAAAAGAAGCAAGTGAGATGTGTAAGAATAAGCCTGTATGGCGCTCTGTTGTTCGTGCCTACCCCGCAAGGGACCTGGCGTGAAGTTGTGTATGTATGTAATGAAACAAAAAAAATAAATTATAAACAGTTTATTAACTACTAAAACTATACATGAAATGTAAAAAAATCTTATAATTTAGATTATCTATGGCCATGATCTCTTGGCAGTATAGCCCTCATACTTCTTCCTTGCCTTCAAACCAGTAACAATCGTGGAACTCTTAGGGAAAGCAGACTTTCCATTAAATAGTGTATCTTTATCTGAAAATGTAATAAAATTCATTAAAACATAGGTACATATTTCTAAGTATTTATTTAATTACATATTTAAGAAAATTAATGTTTATTATTTATGTCAAAATGGAGTCTTACAGCCTGCTTACTGAAAATCACAACTCCACCAATATTATGATTACCTCCCATCATGGCGAAAATAGATAATTATGGATCAGTTATATCTAAAGAAATTACAGCAAATCATTGTTGTAGTCAGCCTGCTGACCAAGACTGCATCTCACAAAACATAGTGTAGGATGCCCTCCAGCCCAATAGATTGACAGTTTGTGCAAAGTTTCCGTTGGGAGCTGGACAAGGACCACTGAGCTGCTTACATCTAGCAGTGTAGAACGGTTGGCTGATGATGGTGAGCTGGTCAGCCATTTGAAATTCACTGCTTGACAAGATCTCCCCAAGTTTGTCTATGTTGACTAAGAAATGGTTGCCATTTTATAGATTATGGTCATACTCTAGGACAACAGAGTACTATTATATATAATCATTATATGTGAATATGTATTGTATGTATGGTCATTTAAATTTTAATTAAATATAAATCAATTTTAGTATGGGACATGTTTTTCTGAAATAAATATATGAATAAAATAAATTAATAAAAAATAATTTGCTGACCTGGATGAAACCTAACATAGTCTTTTTGGATGTGCAAGTTCTTTGGAAGATCCATTTTCTTTAATGTTTCAAATGGTGTCCTTGTGTCCACAGGAGTATTGTAAAAACTCATCAGGTCATCTGGTAAACAAATAGTTATAGTTTATTTATTATCAGTATAGCTTAATTTATGTATGCTCTTCATTACTTTAGTTTTCAGTTTTACACACTAATTACTGCTCGCTCTCTTTCCTTTCATCTTCTCCCAATTATTCGGGGTCAGCGCAATATGTCTTTTCCTTCCATACTCCTCTGTTCTGACATAAGTCACACAAAACATCGTATCATACTGCACACAATCTATCCAATTCCAATCACACAACCAATTACTTATTAACTAGCAAAACCTTTTTAGTATAAAGATCACTTTAGAAGAGAACTGTTCAATAAATTACCGAGAATATTGGTGTGAATTTATTAGCCATGTGCTAATTGTGTTATGTACAATGAGTGAGAGTTCCAATAGCCCCCTTCCCAATCCTTCTATCCCAGGGATTCCCAAACAATTTAGGGCAAAATACCCCAAAATCCAAAATAAACTGATATATATATATATATATATATATATATATATATATATATATATATATATACTTTTATTCGTATTGTGCTCATGCTCTCGCTCTCACTCAATGATAAAACTATCCTTTTCTACAAACTTAGAAATAAACAAAAAAAAAAAGAGTTAAAAATATGTTATTTATAATCTAGAAACGGCCTCTGTGGATGAGCAGCCAAAGCCTTTGCTGGCCTTGTTCTGTAATGCAGAGGCTCCAGGTTTGATTCCTGGTATAGTATATTTCAGATACTTTTCCATTATTTACTATGATCTGAGAGTGGTCCGAGAGTTAATCTTTTGTGTATCACGCATACCATAACACAAGTGAAACATGCTTGATTTGGGGATGTACAATACAAATGTCTGTCAATTATTTAAAAAAAGTTATGAATAAACAAATTTTAACTTTTTTAGACTTTCTATAAACTTCGTGTAACTATTATGAATAGAGTTTAGTTAATTAACTTCTTCAGGTGGACCACAAATAGTTAGGTATCTAATGCAGTCTTAGCATTCTCAATAAACTGTAAGAAAATAACTTTTGTCTAACAACTTATTAATTTATAGTAATAATGCCGATTACCTTTCAGTAAAATATTGTTTATCATATTAACTCATATTTCAACAAATGCTTTATTAATATAAAATAATTGGTTCATTTTTATAATAAAATACCATACTAACCTACATTTTCAATAGTATGTAAGCTGGAGTTTGGTACACTATGTCCTGTTTCTTCATAACACGCTTTTAATACTGTGAATTTCACATCTAACTCATTAAACTGTGAATCTGGCCGAAGACCATTTGTAGTACATATATTAAGTATTTTTTCTTCAATATCAGCTGGAGGGTCCCAAGGCTTTGTTGGACGTAGAAAGCTATAATTGCAATGGTAGTGTTATAAATCTTATGAAAATATACCCATTTCAAGTATGTAGTCATGTTCAAGAATATTTTTCTTTACAATAGAGGAACTGACAGTAAAACCAATTGAGATACTTTTCATAAACTTACAGAATATCACAAACTCATACATTTTTAATGTACTTACTTATGATGTCATAACCAGGTACAAGTAAAAGGAGTCAAATAGTGTGATAATGATTGCTTAAAAAGTAATTTAAATTATTTCTATTATAATATTCTTAAAAGTAAGATGAAAAATGTTATTTTAACACATGTTCTTTTACAAGTAAAATACAGTGTAAACTCAATATAGTGACACTGAAGGGACTGTACATTTTATGGTGTTATAGAGAGTTGTCGTTAAATGGAAAGAAGTCTGTTATTTTTGTCTTACTTTTGCTGGAACAGTAATTTTGTTGTGTTTTTTTACTTATTTTATTCATATCTTGCAATATTGAGGCATCTTGGTGACAAGGAAGAAATTTCAGTATGCATGATGCCAACATGTCAAGCTTATTACAGACTGGGATAATAAAGTGATACCAATAAAAAAACATAAACTGCTGCATATTTTTTAGTAATTTTGACCTTAAAAGGTGCTCTTTATTACTTAATTGTTCTTAATTATAATCAATCAATCTCAATAAATCTTTATTGTTGTTGTTATTGAGAGTAGGTGTAATGCTACTCTATATAGAGTGTATCATTGAATGGACAAGCTAAACCAACCAAACGCAAGTGATTTGGATGCTTAAGGGTGTTTGTCATTAAATCGAGTGATGTTACATGGAGTTTACACTGTATTAGAATTTATTGTATCATGTGTCCACATCCTTATTATTTAAACTTGTTGATAAAGCTTAGTTAGCTACAATAAAACGAACTAGTTAATTATAACCAAATAAACCACCAAGACAGTTTATTATAATTCTCTATCTTTAGTTTTTACCCTCTAGATGCCAAGGATTCTGCAGCGGCTTGAAGCTTTTTATCCACTTTTGGGTACTTTTTTTGGGCAAATCTCACTGTTAGGACCTACAAATAAATAAAGGGTAATTATTTCAAATAATATTGTGCCAGTATTTTGTACAATCCATGAAAATAATAGTCTAACCTGCAAATTAGTATTCCTGGATATAAGCAATAAATTTCTCAACATATTGAAACAATTTATTTTCCTTGTACGTGTTTACAAAAGAGCAAAATAGTTTAGTAGGAATTTTTCATTTATATCCGCAAAATTTAAAATAAAACATTAACAATGCCTAAAATTTTCGCATATAAAATTTTGACATATTGATCAATTCTTTACACGTAATGCTTAATTCCTTTATTGTTTCGATGGCATGTTACAAAACTATTATGTAAATCTTATTCCTCTTGTTTTGAGAAGTTCAATAACATCTCATGCAAAATCGATAAATTTCAATAATTATTTTTTAATGAAATTAACAAATGTGATAACAATACTGTAATTTATGATCGAGATAATTAAACACTACATAGTACATGACATCGATATTTATTGTTTGGCTGAACGGAACGTAAACCCATTTCTAGACGGAAATAGTTGTCATGTTTTGCCGCTATGAGCAGCACCGTCGGCTTGGGTTGTTGTTTCCTATCCGCCATTTTCCAGTCGCCATTGAAAGGTGAAAACTTCACTAAATGTCGGTGATGATTTTAAGATTTTGAGTGGTTTCTTTAATTTTGGGCCGGTTTTTAGTGTTGTGAATTTAAAATGAAGTGTCCGGGACTACCATGACGCATCAAAATCACCAAACAAACGGTGCAAGTCTCGAGGATTGCCACACAAACTTCTTCGCCTTGGTATGTCACTTTTACATTGATGAAAGAACTCGTATGTATGTACTTTTCTTTCGAAATCATTACGAATTTACGTATTACCAGAGACTGTCGCTATTGTTATTTAGTGTGTGGTAGTAACTTTAGGAATACTTAAATAATGAGTTCACGACGTCGAAGTGGACGAACTGATTATTGTAAGTGGACACAGAATACAAAATTCACCTTATTGCGATACAACCGCCGAATCGATCTATCGCTACAAACTTTTTGTATTGGACGAATATTTTCGAAATGGCTAATGACGCCTGACCGTTAGTCATCCTGGCATCATTCTCGCCGTAATAAGAGTCATGTCGAATTGCGAACCCATAAAATGTCAACGCATTGGGTGAGCGAGGCCACAAGAAGCCACCGGCCCATAGAGGTCATTTTGTATCCACCTGGCCGTAACACGGACCGTAATGCGTTCGCGAGACTAGTTTCGCCAGGTTGAGGAAATAACTTTCTTATTACAATTTTTAATGGTCCGTTCGTCCGTCAGTTCAATAATGCGACACGGTGCAGAGCAAAGCTACGTGTTTATGTACCTACGCATGGTAAAGAAATCGTCAGGTCATTCATTATCAGCGTGTTGTAGTGTTGAGTAGCTTTGCGTAATGTTCATAGCTGGCGCGAATTTTATCAGATTGTGTTCGGGTGAAGATTAGCGGGTGTGGGGAAGTGAGCGGGGCGAAGGGGCGCTCGGTCGTCCTCGGGCCTCGGTGAGAAGCGAGAACTGAACGGGCGGCACTTCCACCTGACGCGTTGCCATATCTCCGCGGCGCGGCGGCGCGCGCCTGCCTGCACCCGTCTCCCTCTGTGCTCCGCCTATCTCGACACGATACAAATTACCGATTTCTTGCCCTGCCTGCTTATTGTCTAATTATTTATGCGTCGTTTGCGGACACAACAGCTTTTGTCGCGTGGAATTTTACTCGCAATCAACTCATTGTGCATAATTCACGTTTGGCGGGTGACGCATAGTATTCAACCAATTTGCCGAGTTCATTACACTTTTGACAGGCAAAAAATATTTTGATAAATGTCTGTGCAAATTTTTAATTTTCTATTTTCTTATCTGTATAGTGATACTATTTACGAGTTACTAAGGACATCTGTTGGGGTTGAGGGACATCTGCGGTGTCGCAGGGTCGGTGCGCGGGCGCACACGCACCGGCTGCGCAAGCGTCTTGCGCTCATTCAACCGTTTATGAATGGTCGTAATGCTTGTAACTTTCCCATAAGCGGGCCTCCGCCCAAGCACAGTTTGCGTGCGCCGTGATTGTCTTAACTATTGGTCTTTTTCTTTTGCGCATTTATTTATTGCAAGTTCTAGAACGATTCCCCGTCTACTCGGCCATACTAGCGATTGATTCTAATTGGAATATAGGTAACTTAATAATAATTTTGCATTTGTAATGTCTGCCCTTTTAAGTAACTTTAGACAGTCTGGCCTAACACTATACATTAAGTTATATGTACTCACATAGTAAATTATGCCACTACCTACATGATAATTTATACTTTTATTAATACTAGTTGCGCGGTTTCACCCATGTGGTGATGGAAATTCGTTATATCTTGGATAATTCACTCAGATGTGTAAGCTATATTAGCTATCGTAAAGTTTCATCAAAATCCATTCGGTAGTTTTTGCGTGATAGAGTAACAAACATAAATAAATAAATTTTTATTGAACTGAAAAATGTTACAAATTTACAGGCGATTTTTACGCCATATTAGGTGTTTACTTTTACAAAAACTTTGTTTTTTTTTAAATTATCTGTCTTACGTAAATCCAAAGTTTTTGATGATGGGGGGCAGCTAATAATAATATAATTGCATCTTATAAGAGTTAATAATAACGCCATTGACTAATAGGCACATTTGTGTATATACATATGTTACCTGTCAATATGTAACGTCATTAATAATTAAAAACAATATCGCATCACAAATAACACATTAAACCCATCATATCTGCGTGAAACGCCCTATATCTGTAACATTATCGTAGGGTCAACTTGGCTGAATCATCTCATACGATGTTTCTAAATTCTCCAAATCACAGATATCTTAGATGTACTACGTTTTGTTTAAAACAATTATTTTCTATGTTATGTCGTTATAACAAAACATTTTAGTCCACTTTCATTACCAGAAACTAGGTACTATACTAGTCGTAAAATTATCATAATGAATTGATATCAAAATCGTATAAATATGTCGGGAAAATGAAATCCCACATCTGGCAAGCGCTTCGCTCGTTCCCATACCCTATGCATACAGAGCACGACTTCAATTTCGCCCTCAATGTGCTCATTTCCCAGCTGTTATGAATCCTTAGACTTGTAGGTCATATCGCTTTTATGTCGGTCGGAGGACTATCAAGGCCCTCGCTAATATCAACGTTAACGATGTACTACGGACCTCGAATGGGATGAAACGCTTCGCTTTTTCTCTATAGAAGTACTGTCTTACTGTTGAAGGACCGCCACATGCTTAGGTAGTGTTGAAGATTTTATCTATAATCGCATAACAAGTCCGCGGCAATATTTATGTCTGCTCTTAGTTTGCAGCAGATTGTTGCGAAATAGATGCGATTCCTCGTAAAGCAGAAGTTATAAATGTTGATGCGGACTTTATTAGACATCTTCCTTTTTTCCTACTGATAAATTTCCGAACTGAAAGATAAAATCTGGATCACCGTTATTTAATACAAATATTCAAGATAGAAACGAATGTATGTACTTTTATAATATGTACAATTTTTTTGGATAATAAAATGCTACATTTTGATTCTTGTTTGGATTTATATGTCGTGGTAAATATCCCGTTTTAAATATAATTGACCTATATTCATCCCCATTATTTATATCCCACCATCTATACCATACCTTTTAATCGGTTCACTGTTTCCATGATAACGTAACGGGCTAAGTTATATTGTTTATAATCACTTTAGATATAACAACTCGTTTTTTAATATATTTATATCTTTGGATAACGGTTTCAATGGTGGCATACAATCGATAATAATAATATTGTACAGGGAATCCTACCGATAAATTAAAATCCAGCTAAGATTATATCCTCTGTAACTGCCATTATTTTATACGCTATATAAAATATTGATAAGAAAACCGCAAACTAATTTTATACGTCGAAACGGAATAAAATATTTAACAAACAACTAAGCACGGGAGCGACGAATTGTAAATACACAAATAGGCAATTACAATTTACACCCAAACAACGGCGAGAACTTGCTTTCCGGTACAAGGTCGTTAAAAAACTTCTCTACCTGACTTACGAAATCTGTGACTTACCGACTGCGCGTACCGAAGGAAAACAAACTTTATGATACTGTTAAAGAGTCATATCTTCAGTCGGCAGCCTGCAACTGATAAGCAAGGTGACTGCAATAACCTTTCGCTGGGAAACGACTCTGTATTGTTTCACAGTTGACAGATTGGTCTGAATTCGTTGATTAACTTTAAACAATTTAAGTAAACGTCGATTTTTGTCGTATCATCCCACGATTCGGGGCTTACCTGCTATTCATATTCAAGTTTGTTAAACAGGAATCTATACTAATAAACCTGTAAATCGTTCGAGTTTGTACATTGCGTTTAGAAATGTGAAGGGGGGGGGGGGACTTCGGACTAGGAAATTGCGTCTTTAAATTTTTTGTCTGTGTGTTAGAGCATGACGTGAAAACTACTGAGCGGAATTAAATGAAACTCGACTTATATCCCGAATCAACACTTAGGATAATTTTAATCCCGGTAAATAATGTCGTTACCAATAAAATAGACAGATTAGCTAAATAGATGGGGCTGCAAACGCGTTTTTTCCATTCTCTAACAAATACCTACGTTGTCATAGGCTACAAGTCATTCATTGTATTAATTCAAATCAAGTTGGCTTCGACTCATCTATGTGTCTTTCTGGGCAGTAATTGTTTAGAATATATAAACTTATCCTTGTTATTGTAATGAATTGAACAAGAAACAGTAAAGTTTGAGGTCTAAAAGAATTATAAAAAAAAAGTTTATGTATATAAAAAACCTAATTTATATATTAAACTATCTTATGTAAGATACATACAGTTACTACCTAGGGGTTTTCATGGGGCGTAGCCTCGGAGAAACATGTTAATAGGAAATAAAGAATGATGTTTAGTCTGAAATTAAATAAAATCAAAAATACTACATACACTTCTAACCAAATTAGTTAGGAGCTGCTAACTAATTTGGTTGAAAGCGATAGAACTGACTGAAATTATATGAATGTGTTCAATGACATTGAATTATTCAAGTTCATGAGTGTGTGGATCATTTTGGTCGATTCATATATTGAAGACACAAATGAATTGTTTAGTATCGGCTTAACTACTACTAACACTAACTTAATTTCTTACGTGCACCAGAACACCTTACCCATGCCGTACTTCTCGATTATTACAGTTCATATGGATTTAAGTTGCGTTGATGTTTCTAAAAGTAGATTAATTAGTTCAATATTTAACCAAACTTAACATCTCTGCAAAGATTCCCACGTAATAATTATTGTCATACTCGAGCAGATGATTTGACTGGATTCCTTACGTTATCTACGTTTGAATGTTACGATTGTTACTATTTCTGACACATCTTAGCCGTGTTTTGTTTATCGCAATTTTGCAAATCTGATTAGAATGTCGCTGATAATTGTTGGAAAATTTCGACTACATACTCGACGTGAACACGAACACAACACACACGTGCCATACGTTTGAAGCCCTTCAAGAAATGTTACAATTTACTTACAATTTGTCGCCTCTTACGACAGGCCGTTATATCCGTGCAGGAACGGAGAAAGAATACAATTTCCTGCGGCCTGTCGTAAGAGGCGACAAAACAGCACACAGCCAGATGGTAGGGCATTTGCCGGGTGGCTAGCACCCCTGGTCTAAAGTATGCCGCCGTAACAATATTTAGCTGTGTTCCGGTATTAGTGACCAGGTTCCAGTCTCACTTAAGAGAGCAGCAGCGCATTTATTGTTGCAAATTTCCTAAACGATGGTAACCTCTCTCCATCAAGTGGACCGTCTGCCTGTCTGCTGAACTCGTGCAATAAAAAAAGGTCGCTCGGTCGGAAGAAATTGTATTCTTTGAAATGTGTATAACTTTACTGAATTTGTTAAAAATTTGCAAATTAATTAAGGCGTCGTATTAAGCACAATCAGCACTTGAAACGATTGGTGAGGCCGGCCCTAGGTTTGTTATGTCGCGGGGTTTTATCTTTGGATTGATAAGCTATCATTGTCATATTATATCAAGGCCTGTAAATGGTCTCCTATATCTTGTATTGCTTGCTGTCTATCGTTTGTAATTGTTCTGCTTCAGATGAGGGTCCAATGTCCAAAATATACAAACATTTTAAATCGTTTTAATTTTTAATAGCATTAATTTTTTACACTCGTATGTCTTTGATCATAAACGTTTCTCGGAGAAGAGACAAGTAAAATTATTACATACTAAACTGTTAACATTTAGATGACGATGAGCGATTAATTTATGAATGTTTACATTTAGTTTGTAACATACTTATCCGTGCAGGAACGGAGAAAGAAAAATATTCCTGCGGCGAAGCGGCTTGTCGTAGGAGGCGACAATACAACCCACGGCCAGGTGGAAGGATACTCGCCCGTCTGGATGGCTATCACCGGTGTAGACTATTCCGCCATAACAACCTTGAGTCATGCCCGGCATTAATGGCCAGATTCCAGTTCTCCTTGAGAAAACGGCAGCACATTGATGGCACCTTTAATGTTAAAAAATATTTTATTCTTTCAAAATTTAAATATCGCGGCGTATGGGATTGGTCGTTTTATAATTATAATATATACATGTCAGATTGCAATAGCAACATCATTAAACGCGCGTTATTAATACTGTTAAACTATACTGAAAATGTACTATTAAACTATACTGAAAATGTACTATTACGTTTGTTATATTATTGTTGCGAGCTACAGGACTCAAATTAAAATAAATGCCGTTGGAATTACTATAGAGTTTATTAGAACTGTACAAACACGTATAAAACAAGTACAAAATAAAACTGGTTGCAACCAGTTCACACTGCACGATTTAATGCAATTCAACACGCGCTACGTCCGTCACTGTGTCGCTAATCGAAAGTACTACACGTCTTGATCGTATCGTAGTCGTCGTTTGACTGCCCCACCCCTCCGTTCGGGCATTGATTTATACTAAACTGTATAAAACCGAACAAGAGGCCCCCGTTCACCCACATCTGGCAAGCTTCGACGCAATGCAATAAAAACAAGGGTTAAGTCGTTCGACACTAATTACAGCCATAAAATAAGTACGATAACAATAGACGTGTTTAAAGTTTAAACACGAAGTAAACAAAAGAATTCGTTTTTGTAACATGCAGCTGTGCGGTCTTTGTCGGTATGTGACATTATTTTTAATAACTCGTTAACATAATACGCGCTTTATATTGTCGAAGTAAAGAAATTTCAATGCATGAACTAAACATCGAATTTCCTTGAAAGGAAGAAATTCGTTTGTTTACTTTGACCAAGTATTTAGATGAAGGACGCAATGTAACCCACACTACCCTTCCCAAGGACTCATTGTCCTCGTACCGATTTTAGTACTCGTTCAACAAACAACATTGTGTCGGTCACGTTGCATGAACGAAAGATAGCGTTTCATGTTTCAAGGATAGAAAAAAAAATCTAAATGAAAACAAAGAACGACATGTTATAAAGTTTATTCAGAGTTATTTGAAATTAGAATTACAGTAGTGCCCTGAACTTGCGCAATTAATGAGACCGAGAGATGGGCACGTAAGTTGGGGTTCAGAGTATTGTCCATGCTACATTTGGGACAATATTAGTGACTGTGGTTAAATCGGTCTTGTTTATAGCGTTAAAAATAAGACCGTTAATTCTTAGCTACATTAGTGTATATATACAATACGTTATTTGTAAATTTTCAACATCATTGAAATAATAATGTCACATCACAAGTAACGTAGTAAATCTATCGCTTCATCCGCGTAAAACGTTCACTAACATTAGCTCAGATGGAGACCTGCTCCATTGCTACATTGGGTATAATGGTTCGGAGAGAGTAAATACCCGAGATTGTGTGATGCTAAACCACAAGACGAATCTACGAGATTTGAAAATCGCGTATCTCCGTGTTTGCTTAATTCTTACGTCTTAAGACTTGTTTCTAAAATTCGTTGAAAGAGTTCTTAATTATTTAAAAAGCGAATTAACTTGCTTAACTGGGCGAGTTGGGCTCTTATCATCTCTTTATTATAATGAAACGCCATCGACGGGGTATTCATGCCCCTTTTCTTGAGCTCCCTCGCTCAACTATGTAACGGTTCTCTCGACCTTTCCGCGTACATAAATGTTCTGGATGGAGGTGACTTTCGCCCGCCACGGTTTTCTCTCTCCTCTAAAACATGGGTTTTTTAAAGAGGGGCGTTATAAAACTTCTTAGAGGTCGTCAACGCGTTAGTGACACCCCTGGTGTTGCAACCGGCCGTAGGTGACGGTAAGCGCTTTCCATCAGGTGGGCAGTCTGGTTGGCTGCTTTAGGCAATAAAAAAATAATTAAGGATCTACCTAAATGGAGTTCGCTGTCCCGTTCACTCATTACCACATTTTTGAAGATGTAAGTTCACAGAATTTACATACGAAAAATGCTTATTACAAAAAACTTAATAAAAAAAAATACGTATGTTTCACAATAAAATATTGATTCAGACATGATTTCATACATAGAAAACTGTTTTATTCATAAGAATTATTTTTTACATATAGAAATGTATACGAAATCATAACGATTTTTTTGTGAAACATTTGTAAGTAATTTTTTTGTTAAGTTTTTTGTAATACGGATAGGTCGTATGTAAATTCTGTGAATTTATTTATATCTTCAAAAATGTGGCAATACCCGAGCGAGATAGCGAACTACGTGTAGGTAGGCCCTTAAATACTGTACTCGGATTTGAAATTATGACTAGCTTCAATATAATCAATCAGCATTAAAATTAAAAAAGGTCACGTGACCTTGTAGAGATTAGTAGTACAATGTTTGAAAATATGTTTCGATAGTGAGTGTATCAGATATGGTTTATCAATTTTCTTTGCATGTTATTTGGGTTTTTGGGAAAGTAAACGGCATTGTAAAGGACGCTTAAAAATGTATCGGTTTTCTTTAACTTTGTTCAACTTCTTGTATTGGAATTTTGTGTTAATACGTCTTTTTACAGTCAATATAATACTTATTTTATTTTGTCTGCATTTATTTGTAATAATATACAAATATAGAATTAGCTAAAAACAAGAATAAGTTTATGCAAGTGAACTATATTGCAAATTGGGAATTTCGGTATTTGGCATAGAAGATGAATCACTACGCGTAATGAAATGTATGTATAAAATGGGCTTGTGTATAAACGCCTACCAGAAATGCATCTATTTTACTACCAATAAATTCGAAATACCTACCAGAATGGATAAATGCTCACCAAATTGTGTTTCCAGAAGTATTGTAGAAATGAAGCTATTTTCCTTTTAATGCTATGCCATAAAAATATATAAACGCCTTGAAAGCTAATTTCAGACCAAATATTTTACATTATCGTTAAACAGATATTACCAATATTTTGTTTCTCCACTTCCAATTTAGTAATTTTTGCTGAGGCAAAAAAGCAAACGTTCCAACGTACAATTAGTTTTAATACCAAATATAATATTTCGTATTCCAAACATGATTATATATGTTGCTTGTTTATTGTTTTATGAATTTGATTAAAACATGATAATATAGCCAAATAAATACTTCACTCTCAATATTACTGCAACACAAATGATTGAAGTAGGTAAAAAATGAATTACTAGTAGAAAAAAAAACAAAAGTAAAACGAAGTTATGTTTCATTATATTTATAGGTACTTATAAGATTTACTTGTACTTAAGATTTATCAATGGCACTTTAAAGAACACAATAGTTAAAAGCAGTCAATCATATAAACTTTTTTTTAAACTAACAAAAGAAAATAATTATTGAATCAACAGAGGTTTTTTAGATTTAGCTGGGCGCACTCTCTTTCTCTTCTCACCAATAGGGATATTCCTAGCTTCAAGAGGTGATTCCACGTACTTCAAGCGTGACAATGTGTGACGCTTGCGTGACGGGATTGCGTCCTGCGGTCTGTTCCTCACATGCCGGTGGCGGCTGTGCTGGTTGCAGGGTAAATAAGTAAAGGGAAACGACTGTAATCTTAGTTTAACAATAATATATTCTGGATTCAGGTTGGATAATTTGATTACACTTAAACTATTTAGAACTGTAATTTTCGGTTTAAATGTTAGTGTTTTAGTAAAACAATACTTGGTGGGCATTTATTCATTTTGGTAAGCAAAAAGAATTTAAATACAAAACGTACAATTATTCTGATGAGTGTATATTTATTTTGGAAAGTAAAACGTTGTTTTTTAGGCACCTCGGTATAGAGTGGATTAAATTTATATGAAGTAATATATTTTATTTGGTGCTTAATCTAAGGGACAAAAATTTTTTTTGGTGAGCATTTAAATTGTACCCTATAAAATGTATACATTTTATAACACCTGGAAAATAACAACTGTGACGTCACATCAGCCTTAAAAATAATAATGCTTAAACGTGTGATTCTGATTATAAATGGTTTCAATTTTTTTTTGTCATGTAATAGGAAATCTTCATAGTCTTCTAGCGTTAGATCCCATTTCGCCCAGGAACGCCCATTTACCCACTTTTCTCTCATTCGCACTGTCCGATATATCTCATTGTAACATCTCTCACAACGTGAAACCTTCATTTTATGGGTACGTACCTCGTACCAGGACTCAGTTGAGGCATAGCTGGCCGTTTATTCCCACACGTATCTTGTCGGTGTGCGTAAAATGGTAGAAAATTCTGATGCTATGATGCAAATTTATCTCCTCGACACTTACCTGATGCTTGTGTGTTCTATCAAACACGGCCACGCTTCTCTTCCGTACAAAAGAACAGGTCGAATGTCGGACTTATATAGATCGGATTGATTATTACAGTGTAATATAGACAATCTTGTTAGTTTACAATGAAATTAAACAGTTTGTACCGATAAGATATGACTAAAAATGCGCTTGTCGTCAATAATATAAGGTACTATTGTGCATCTCGTGACTTTAAAGCCTTTACTGCAATTTAAGCCGCGGTTTCATTGCAATATTTTTAGTTATTTGTTGTTAAATCATTTTGCCATTACGTAAATATTATAATAATATTATAGTGTCCAAATTCATATTTTTAAACAATTTCAAGTGGAGAAATATCTTAATCAGAATCTTGAGCCGATATTAGACGGTTAATTTCTGTCTTTCAATTTTGATGAATGAATCAGTGATCCGTTTCAACAAACTGGAATCATTCAGTGTCATTTGATTTCCGTCGTCTACTTTCAGTTCTGTGTTCAACCAAATTAGTTCAATTTGATTAAACAGTTTAATATAAGCATTATTGCAATGTACTATCAGACAGCTCACTATCTAATACAATTAAAACAGGAAACTTGATGAATATAGATGTATGCTGAAACACATTATAATATATTACTTAAATATATAATTATTTTGTTATCAGTATTTCAATCGTTTCGTGTGAAACGTTTTACAGTATACTGGGAAATGTTGTTTTTGTCTTCATAATTTCTATACGTGATTCGAGTCACGTGTCGCAACATATGTGTTTTTACAACCTACGTGATTTATCTCCCAAGATTGCCGACGATACTTTCTTACGGACGTTACCAAGTTCAGCCTTTTGAAACAGAACGTTTTTGATCGAAATAATTCGAAGCGATTTTTTAAGGCAGCAACAAAACGCATCAAAACTTTTTCATAATGACGATAGATATCTATGACGTAAAGTAGTAATTACTTTACGTCATATATATCTATATAACCTATTTATTAAATTAGATCTTAATAATACAAATTAACTACATTATTATAATAATAATGGGCAGGCAAACATACACATTGTATATCCCCAAGCTAAGCATACTCTAATGTTACGGGTAATATACACTGGATCACACTCGGGTCGATCCGAAACACCCAGACCATCATAGTAAATAACGGAGCGTTCGTTTACGAAATTTACTATGTCAAAAATCGAACCCGGTTGCTTTTAGCCCGCTCAACCAAAGGGGCCATAAATAAAACAATGGACAGTCCTATTTAATTAATTTCTAGGTAACTATATACTACTCACAATTTTCGCACTGTCAAGTCTCGGGCTTCCCAGTTTCTTACGGGAACGGACATTATGCCCATCGCGCTTGTTCAAGGCGACTGGGCAAGGTTGACACGTCGGGTGTTAAGATTAGATAGATAGGTTTTCATCAGGATGCTTTCCTTCACTGTGGCGCATGTGGTAATTATAACTATATGAACATTAGGTCAGAAGACTGGCTTAGTGTGCACGCATTTCCGGCCAGAATTCGCCCCGCGTCCTTCGGGTTTGGGACGCAAGTGAGGTATCCACTAATGTACGACGGCTTCGTATACTGATTCATAATAAATATCATTTGTTGTTAACAGTTTGCTACATACAATAATTGATGAGGAATCTAACCATCAATCATATGCGTATCTGCAAGCAACATTCTACTATTAAAAAAACTGCAGTCACCATTTTATAAGCCATATTAATTGAGAGAAAGGTAAATGGGTCGATATTACCTCCATTTTTAAAACCGAGAATATTTAAAAGCTTTCATACATTACCAACCAACCTTGCATCAGTTATCTGACATTGATTGTGAAAATTGTTTATTACGTTTCGTTCGTTTTGTCCATATAAAATATTGTAATATCATGTACTAAAAATGTACTACTACACACAAGCACAAAACGTGCAACTTGATTTTATACTACTATCTGTACTATCAGGGTCGTTGCAGGTCGAGTAATAAATTTGTAAGAATAAATCCAACTCGCTATTCAAGTTCAAATTCCTAAGCATATTTAATTTGAATATTTAAGCTATAATCAGAAGTACCTGATGTCACTGTTCCACGTAATTATTGTAGACTTCGTATGTCGTTTTTAGCATATACTCAACAATGGCATAATACGTACATACAAATCTTTTCCAAGACATATAAATAAGTGTGCCTCGTCTGATTCCATGACATCCTATTATAAGAATCTTTTACATCCCTCCGGTTAAAAACAACCTAGGCCTCAGCAGCCCTATCCCTATCACGAGAATGTGCAAAACATACAACCGTTTTGACCCTAAATTATATAGTATATAAATATAATATATCTCCATATTTTTCACAAATCATATAATCGGGTTAAAACTAAAGTGTTGAAATCAGCTGTGACTTTTTTTATGTTTATGGTTTGGCAACTAGGCCTTTCAGCTAAGCGCAGTTGTTTTGCAGGCTACAATCGACGCCGTTCGACGGAGTTCTTATGAAAACTCGAAAGGCCACATTTGACTATACAGTTCACATTTCTTACAAAAACATGATTACTACTCAAAAACTATCAATATCCTACAACTATTGCTAATTTTAAAGTAATTTTACACACTTTTGGAAGATAAAACTGCACAGCACACCGTGCCCTTTCAGTTCCCGACAACTCCAGCTGTCACTACAAAATAATTGATATTATAGGGTCATAGTGGGTAAATGAAATAAAAAAATGTAAACAGTTTTGAAAAAAACTATCTTATAGAGTTGTTATTATCATAAATATAAAATGTGCTGGAATCGGATGCTAGCATTTTGTCCAGGATTTGAGAGCTTACCAGAGGGCCGAAAAACATAGTCAATAATATTAAACTTTCTTTTGTACTTTACTTTCTGAGTCATTCCTTTGCTGCTTTAAAATTTGGTTTGCTTCTCTTGTCCCTTATTACTCTTATTTACTATTTCTTCTTCAAAGTCACTATCAGTGTTATCAAGATTTGTTTTTTTAGCCTATTATTTTAATTGTCTTGATTTAAGTCGGCAAATTTCGTTTGCTTACCATGACCTTTTCGTTTTAGACTCTTCTCTATTTTCGTTTTAGTCTTTAGTCCTTTACTTTTCTTGTCTTCTTCCGCTTTTTCAGGCGCTCTTTGACCTCATCACTAGTGAGTACTTCACCATAAGTTGCGACTTTCAGCCTCGGTATCGCTAATTTCTTTTGTTTCTCGGGTGTGCTCTTTTGTGTTTTGAATAATTTCTCTAATCTATCTTTATTTGGAGACATAAAATCATCAGTAACATCAATATTGGTTGTAGATATTATAGTGTTAAGTACATAAGTAGTGTGGCTGGTACTGAAATAAAAACGTTTACAATTGTCCACCACCACATACAAAGCAACAATAAACCACAAAAAATATTGTTTACAATTCCCTTGCTTGTTTACAATTACCTCAAATTAGGTTTACATTTGACCTACCTCATAAAACAATAAGGTAATTGTAAACACGCACTTAAAAAATGGCGGACGTCTTTTATCAAAAGAATAAAGCCTATACCATGCAAGCGCATCCACATTCATTGCTCGTTAGGTTTTATCAAAAAATGTTAGGGTTTTCGTATAGAGCACACAATAAACCGCTTGCAAACTGTATTTTAATTGATTTTACAATTAAAAACA
Organism: Dendrolimus pini; assembly: GCA_949752895.1. Classification (NCBI taxonomy): domain Eukaryota; kingdom Metazoa; phylum Arthropoda; class Insecta; order Lepidoptera; family Lasiocampidae; genus Dendrolimus; species Dendrolimus pini. Next base: position 2,625,455 of record OX457128.1, read on the forward strand.
AACTCACCATACACCTGTTTTCGACCTCTGACACTGAATTTTCAAAATGTCTATGCCGTAAACAATTAAGTATAGCTGCGTTTCGTTTCACGGAGAATGCGTTTAGGTGTTGAACTTGCGAAGTAATTGAAGGCGTTTCCATTTACCTCTGTTTACATTTACCCACAATGACCCTACTTTGTAATATATATTAATTTTTAATTTAATTCTTTTTGCATTTTCTTTGCTTACTTTATTAATAGTGATAATATTATTTATTAATTCATGTTAAAATACAGTTACAAAAAAAGAAAGTTAAAAAAAAACGATTTTGAAACATTCTTCATTGGCGCTCCGCTGCTATTGGTCTTAGCGTGATGATATTATAGCCTTCCTCGATAAATGGACTATCTAACACTGAAAGAATTTTTCAAATCAGACCTGTAGTTCCTGAGATTAGCGCGTTGAAGCAAATAAAACAAACTCTTCAGCTTTATATATTAGTATAAGATTTTTCTTTTTCGCAGCACTCAATCCCCTTGTTCTATATCGTTTACAGGTTTTTTCTGACTTTTATTGTAATAACTCTCAACAGGACGAATCGTCTGCGCTTGCGCATTAAACACGGCGCACCGTCGTCCTTTCCTCTTGTTGTTTTCATTTTATCATCCACACATACCGGGTCAAGGTTCTGTTTTGATGTGCCACGAGGAAAACACTCGCTTTTATTCGACTTGTAACGTTTTGATTTCATTTCGATATGCCGTAACTGAACGTAAACAGCTGTGAGATCACTCAAGTTGTGTCTTATTTTGCATAATTTAATTGTATTTTTACAGCTGTTCACTACACACTGTAATATGTAAAGACATGTCCAAATTTTCCTAAAGTATCTATATGTTTGCATTAATGTTTGTCTAATTTTATCTCTGTGTTCTTATAAGATTGAGGTGTTATTTACAGTTCAGTAAGGACACCATTTTTCGAATGTGGTAATTAATTCTCGTATATTTTATTTTATTTGTTTCCCTCCTTTCTTTAAACCTTGCCGCACGTCCTTATTTTCGCCGCATCAAAAGTGAAGATGTGACCATTTTGAAAACTTTAAAACCGCTACGACAAGATCCGCAAACCCCTGTCTGCCTCAGTACGTCCTTCGCATCATGCGCTTAAATTTCATCGCTCCGCCGTTATGAAAAACCGCTCCTACAATCAAGACTGCGCACGTCTCACAAAGTGACAATATAAATATATAAATAAATTAAAAACTCGTCGGACCTGTTGCTGGGGCTGAAGAAAAGAACCAGAAGCAGCAGCATACGAGGAGATCCTTCAACTCCCAATATTGAACCAACCTATTATATAGTCCATAACCACCCCTAATTGAATGGTGAATTTATTTTCCCACCAAAATGTAAATTACATTGTTGACTGAACTTTAAAGTTACCGATATTTTTTTATTAGGGGATTGGTTCGCATTTGACCGTTAACTCATCTGTTATTTATTTACGTGGTCTAGAATGGCCCACGCTTACTTAGGATACTTAAAACATTACAACGTCTACGAATACATAATATTTTTATCGGCTATTATTTTAAAATAAGTTGTCTATTTTTGTATTCAGACACAAAATATTTTTGGCGATGAATTTATAAATAAATATCATCAATCGTCCTTTCTAATTTCTTAATAATATTACAGCGATAACTATATGAATATAAATGCATTTTTTAGATATTTCCTTATTAGGAATTTGATAGCTAGATGAACAAATTATATTTTATTTCTATTACCTTTGATTCGATGTTGTGCCATCTGCACGCAATTAAGGTGTCCCGCTATGTAACAGCGGCGACAGTACGGTGCTGCGCGGCCGCCACCGCGGTCACGATATGTGGGTCGAGAATACAGAAGAGCGGCTCAGTGCCCGGCCCACATTCGACGCCCATGTATTTTACCTACTATGTGAGCAGACGAGGACCTATTAACTCTCAATACCGATATTTCTACGAAGCCAACTACCTAAATGTGTCGCTAATTCCATAATCGAACCAATGACACATTTTACGATAAATATTTAAAATAATATTGAATTTTATTTATTTTCATTTTTAATTATATCGCTCTATTTGCAACAAATAATCTTATACAATAAAAGAAATCTTATTTATATTGTATTCTACCCATAGTCCGTCAAGACTATAAGTAGAGTACTGAGCCTAGATCACTGTTATCTATGGGTGAGGTTCCCAGAAGACTGGCTTCTCGCTCACCATACTGATCCGCTTCCCGAGGCAGGCATCAGCCTTCTGATGACCTGAAAAGTCAATGAGTCGCTTTAGGAATATCACCTAATCAAAAATAAACCTCGAGATTCGGTGACCTAAACTTAATAGAAGTGATAATGTATAATATTAAACTTAATAAATAAATACTAGGAGGACATGATATAAAAAACCCCAAACTGTAGCGCTGTGGGAAAACCACGGCTGGGAGCTAATTCCAAATCCCCACGGTGGGCAAGAGACACGTTCTAGAGAGCCGTTGCATACAAGAGAGAAGCGGCTTAAGGAAGTGGGGATAGACACACAGCCGATGGCGTGCGGTGCGGTGGTAAAAAGGAGACGATTGTACAATCGGTAGAAAACGCAGAGATGCGAAGTCTCTCCGAAGGCAAATTTAGAGTTAATTATAACTTTAATTTAGAACAAACCAAAAGACTTCTGTTGTAGTCAGGTAATTAGTACTACCAATTAAAATACTATTGAATTTCTCGCTTTATCTTTAAATTTTGTCTGTAGTCAGTGCCTAGTAAAATATGGGCTATTTGATACTCAGTGGTTCCTGGGAAAAATTGCTGTGTCATACATATACAGACGGACGGACGATTTATACTATATATCCTTTTTATTTTATTTTAGCGATGCAGCAATAGAAGTATACATATATTGTGATTACTTTTGTTATGAAAAATTAGTTTGCTCACTCGTATTACAACTTGATTACATGCATTTGAATACGGGTCGTTTGTTATCGAACCGTGTTATACAAGAATAACTTGTTTATATAGCATTCTGTTTTAATCCAGTCACGTCGAAGTACTCTATTCGATGAGGTTTATTTTTAATATACCATACTTTAAATCTATCTACGTCTAGTTACGGACGATTCCTATCAATGAGGAATAAATGCAAGCAATTTTCAAGTTGGTATGACTATGACGCATCTGTGTTAATGGATATTGTTACGAGTTACAGGACTTTAATTAAAATGCCGTTGGAATTACTTTAGAATTTATTAGAACTATACAAACACGCATAACACAGGTACAAATATGTACGGACGGAATAAATAGGACGCAATATAAACGTGATGCACCACTCAATAACAAGCGTTGTCCGTCACTATATAGCTTATCAAATATACCCACGTCTTGCTCGTATCGTAATCGTCGCTTGACTGCTTGTTTCATACTAAACTATATGATATGTCTTGACACAATGCTCGACCGCATAAAAATAGAACCTAAAAATCACACCTGGTTAATGACCATCATAAACAATTACAATACACAATAGGATGTCTTACTAATTACAAAATTTAAACACAAAGTAAACAAAAGAAGTCCAAATGCAGAAAAGGTAATAAACTGCAGGTGTGCATTCACTTGTCGGCGTGTAACAATATGATAGATTGTTGATTTAAACATTACTAGCTTTCGCTCGCGGCCTTGCTCGCGTTAATATTTTTTTTTTTACAAATTCCAAGACCCTCAGTCGCTGGCCCGAATGACAGTGCGCGAAAGTATTCCTCCAGAATTATAAAAAAAGCTACGTATATCATGAAGTGGACATGTTATAAATCTTGGAATTGTCACACATCATTTTTAGTGACAATACTTTTTCTGTATGAAAGGAGGTCTGGAGATTTTAAACACAAATGATAATTCAATGAAGTTTTAGCAGCTGGTTCAGATGCACCTATACTGAAAATATTTTGTTTTATTACAACATTTAACCAAAATATATCGAAACGTAACGATCAAGAAATTCTTGACGGATATTTTTTGATTCTCTCCAAATAAAAATTCTCACATAACAGAAATATTTCATATATAGATTTCTCCTATTTATAATTTAAAGCAACATAAATATGTTATGTTTGTCTTTATTTTCACTTTTAATTAATATAAATGTTATATTCAATTGAGTTAGAATTTGTTAGTTAACTGTCGATGTGATTTTGAAAGAAAGTTCCCGGAGTAATAAATAATTATAATTTGAGGTAAATATATATGTATAATAAAAGCATATAGCATATAATAAAAGCATGTATGTATAACTGACTGCTGACAGGACGCGAGATTTCAAGCGATTAGACGACTCGATTGCCTTCATAAAATTCAAAGCTCGCGGATACCTAAAGCACATAATGCATGATAGGACAAAACGCGTTTTCCATATCGAGTTCAATCATACATTGTATGTTGGTAGTGGGGTTGCCATATCTTATAATGATAATAATTTCGAAAATTATTCATTTTGTCTGTAAATTTATTAACGTTATGATCAATATTAATATAGCGAGACAGACCATATTGGATTAAAATTAAAAATGAAAAGGTTATTAATAAAAAATCTAAATTAACTTATAATAATAAAAAACTAAATTAATCTTGCTCATGAGGTTACCACTAACCATGTTCACGAGGTCACCTATGACGTCTGGAGGCAACGAGCCTTGTGTTGATAGTTGTCATCGTCAATGGTGTGTGTGCCTCGACTGTCACCTAGAGAGGCTCTCGCTGGAGATAGGGTGAAGGGCCAGATACAGAGGGCAACACTCGACACAGCACAAATTGTGAGTAGGTTCCTGTCTCTGGAGCCCTAACCACCAACAATACACCACAGGCTCCGCTGCCGGCGTACCGCAGTATTTTTCAATAAATGTTAATTTTGTTTTTCATAATTATGTAAATATTGTTAAACAAATGTTAAATATGACGATAAATGAAGAAATAATAACTAAATAAATAACATTCATTTCAAAATAAAATTTGACATATTGGTTGAATGTTGTTTTTAAAAATTAAATCAAAGGATTATCTATATCTGTAATAGATAAGTAACAGTCACTTTCGAAAGTTTGTTAAATAGTATTGTTTGTTCAAAAGTAGATACGGGCTTAACTGGCCAATTTCGCTAATTAGTTAACTCGTTTATTAACTAATATTAATAAATCAGATTTTATAGTCTTCAATCAAATGCTATAGGAAACTTGATAAAAATATTATTATTGCCAATTACAATTTTTCGACAATGTTTAAACGAAATCTAGGTTGCTTTATTAGGCCTCGGGCAATCGGGATTTTTCGTGTTATTTCCAAACACCTGGCAACACCAGTTGGCAGTGGCACACTGGTTCCTAGCACGCGAGATTTGGCCCTCGGCTCATGGAAAACCAGTTTAACTTGACGGTTTACTTAAACGTATAAGAAGAGTTATATGTGTCCAGCTTTAATGTATGTAATTTACATATAGGAGAAGTAAAAGAGTGTTATGAGTCACAGGTCAGCTTTTCCACCCTTGTTTGCCGAAAGCTGACCCAAAGGAATCTAGATCAGATATGCCATTGATGGATGCATGCTATCAATCGCTAGCGTACGTAGAGTATTGTATTAAAATTGTTACGCTGAAGTCTAAGTATTTATCACCAAGCTAAGATTTGAATCTTAAAACTACAAATGTGTGTGTAAATGTCCATTCAATAAAAAAATTAAAATTTTCCATCATCCTCAAGGGCCTAGCTAAATGGAGTTCGCTGTCTCGCTTACATATTAACACAGTTTTGAAGATATACATTCACAGAATTTACTTACGAAAAATCTGTAATACACAAAACTTACGATTTGGTATATATTTCTATATATAAGAAAGAATTCTTATGAAAAAAACATTTTAGTCTGAATCAAAGTGATTTTATTGTAAAACATTCGTATTTTTTTAATTGTTTTGTGTAATAAGCATTGGTCGTTAGTTAATTCTATGAATTTATACTCGCATCTTTTAATATGTGGTAATGCGTGAACGAGATAGCGATCTCCATTTAGGTTTTGATCTCTAATATAAGGTTGATGTACACATATCCATTTTAGGTCTTGTTTATGCTGGAGACTCTGACGTCACACAACAATATTGGCATTACGCAAACTATATTAAAAAAAACCCTGTAAATGTGAATAACATGTGTATTCGTCATATTCCATATTGCTTTATCATGAATTTAATTGTAAACTTGAGTTAATCATCCCTCTAACTCTCTTGAGTGACAATTTATAAAGTTCATTTGTGTCTTTAAATGTGGATGAATCAACCAAAGTGATCCATATAAACATTAACTTGAATCATTCAAGGTCATTGAATACCGTTGTGTTCTTGCAGTTTTGTTGCCTTTCGACTAAATTCAGTTTGGTTGAAAGACACAGACACAGGTCCGCGTTTTTTCTGCCAAGAAAACTCCATTTGAGCAAGCGCTTCAGTTTCCTTACCACTTCCAAGAGTATTGGTATCCTCGGTGTCGAAATCGCGAATCGATGCGCATCTTAGGAGCCATCTAGAAAGGTCCAAGGAGAACTAGACTCCGCGGCAGCGCCTTGTGCTTTACAAAACCTAGGTGAGGGCACATACGGAGTACTGCTCACACCTGTGGGCGAAGCACCTGCTTACCAGCTTAATCCGCTGGAGAGTATTCAACGTCGAGCTGTCCACGTTGTCGATGATCCCAGACTCACAGACTGTCTAGACACGTTTGGTCGTAGGAGAGACTTCGCGTCACTCTGCGTGCTCTACCAACTGTACCATAGAGAGTGTTCCAAGGCACACTGTTCAGAATGTTGTCTTCGTTCTCTTTCTACCACCGTTTCGCTCATGTACGCTACTAGTTCTCTCGAACGTTATTCTTGCGCACCGTAGGGGTTTGGAATAAGCTCCCAGCTGTGGTTTTCCCACAGTGCTACGGTGCGGGAGTATTTTAAAAAGGGTATCCTAAAACTTCCTCAAGACCAGGGGCGCATTAGTGTCTTATCTGGTGATGCAAACATCCATAGGCGACGATAACCGCTTTGAAAATGAGCCCTGGCCTCCAAACTGAGAATACTCCACTCTTTTCCGTTGAGCGCTGACTCCAGCAAGTCATAGGCTTGAAATTTATATTGTATGGAGTTTGACATATTTTTAAAAATTATACGGCAAACGAATGGTCAATACGACATAGGAACCAGTTGCTATTCGAGACGGATATTTCGGCCGTAATGCAATGTTTGAGGGCATGCGATGCGATTAAATTTAAAACGCTTTCACTTGGCGCGTACCCCTCTCCTCTCACTATCTGACTCAAGTCCCCCCCCCCCCCCCCCCACCCGCTAACAGCGGTGTCAAGGCGTGAACTTTATTTCAGCTGTCTACAGATATATTGTATAACTAGTTGCATCCGCAACTTGCTCCACATTCATTTTTTTTTCTTTCTGAATGAAGTAAACGCGTAGTTAGCCCTGAAAATTGCATTTCTTTAATTGCATACCATAAACTAAATATGGATTTTCGTACCCCTAACTTGAGAAATTATGATTTGCCCATAGTGTTCTTCTTACCCTACCGCGTCCCCCTTTATTATTACTTTTTTTTAGACTAAAAGGTACTTACTCCATGTCCTACCCCATTTGCCCAGTTTCATCGAGATGCGTTCTGCTGTTTAGTGGTGAAATATTAACAAATAAACAGAGTTACTTTCTCAATTATATATTTGTATACATATAGCCACACAACACATAGTACACACAACTTAGCAAGCACATTTGGAAACGATTAAGTGTATAAAAATTAGATCCTTTTGCTAAAATGTTCTCAGCTGTCCCAAAAGAGCAAATATCAATATGTTGGTTAAGTCATCGGTTTATATAATCTAGATGTAATATTGTAAAAAAAAACAAATACGGTTAATTGTATTCATGTTGAGTTTAGTAGTCGCCAAGTGACACTGATTATACCTTCGGTTAGAATTTTAAGTTGATATGACGCATATCGCGAAGGACGTAATTAATTTCGGATGCAGATAACCTATTGTACTCTCAACGTCGTACATTTACTAGCTTGTACACATTATATATTATATTACAAGACTGTAAATTAGTTCATTCTTTTTAATCGACTTTAAAACAAACATCTCAATTCGTTTCCGTATATTTTGTTTAGAATAGAAGAAAAATAAAAAAAGATTCTTTCTTTTTTTAATAAAATATTATATCCCTTATTAGTTTCATTACATTTTACTCAATTTAGGTTTTATCCGTGCAGAAACGGAGAAAGAATACAATTTCCTGCGTCCGGGCGGCCTGTCGTAAGAGGCGACAAAACAACCCACAGCCAGGTGGTAGGGCATTTGCCCGACTGGGTGGCTACCACCCCTGGTCTAAAGTATGTCGCCATAACAACCTTGAGTCGTGTTCCGGCATTAGTGACCAGGTTCCAGTCTCCCTTAAGAGAGCAGCAGCGCATTTGTAGCACGTTTGGTGTTGCAATTGCCCATAGGTGATAGTAACCGCTTTACATCAAGTGGGCCGTCTGCCTGCCTGCCTGCTGAACTCCTGCAACATTTTTTTTTAATCCGTAAAAATACCAATTTTGTATGACGATACGTACGCTCTGCCGTTCAGTTTTTCGCATCTATTCCGCTTTTGCAATTTCGCGGCAGGAACCGTTTCAGCGGAGTATAAGTTAAACCAAAATCCAGCGAAACGAGAACGCAGAGTCCCTAAATGTATGTAACCTTAATCATCAACAAGTCTTTCATATTTAAAGACTAAAAGGACATAAGTTTGGACAGATTTTACAAAATAATAATATTGTCCACGTGTTCAAAATGAAAGCCACTTTTCTGTACCCAAAATATTGGTAATCATTTCATATATTCATGTAAAAAGTTAAGGTTTAGGTGTCTTGTCAATCTTTTCTGTAATTTTCAAGAATAAGAATAATGCCATGTCTTAATCTGTTAATGATGAAAGTAACTTTGGTTACATGTTTGTTTATTCTTTCCTCGCGGGACAGTAGAATTCACAGATTATCATGTAATTTGGGATATATTATAGTACACTTTTGTTATTGAATAAGTTCAGCAGACAGGCAGATGGTCCACCTGATAAAACCATTCTTTAAATGGGGACTAGAACCTGGCCGCTAATGCCACTTTCAATCGATCGGGAATATCACAAACAGTTGATACTAATATTATCGCGGAAAATTAAACACATTGTTTTCGAGTGTTACGGATTTGCAGTTTATAGCGAGCACTGCCAAGTGGAAAGCTAGTATAAATTCATCCATCTATATTTAAAATGGAAATCGATCGCGTCTTTTCCATAAAATTACGAACATAATTATAGGTTTTCCTTTCGTTTGATCTAACAGTTTCAAAATATTGACTTACTAAGGAAATACTTTACCAAAACGACAATGATCACAGTAGCTGTATGCAGCTTTCGCAGCGTCGTTTGCGTTCCAGTTGTTTAATGGTGCGCAGTACGGCGGTTACGTGTCGCCGTTGGCCCCTGGTCGGTCGAGACACGCGTGAGAAGGTATGCTCGCTTCTCCAACAATTTATCAGAACAATGTCTAGTCGGTCGCAGTGATATAGTTTGTATATCAATTGTATTATTAAAAGATTGTTTACGGTGGGTAATAAGAGTACGAGGTGATAAAAAGATACATACATACATAACTTCACTCCAGGTCCCTTGCGGGGTAGGCACGAACAACAGAGCGCTGATAAAAAGATGTATCAAAAATACTTCTACTAACTAGATTCTATTTGAATTTGAATGTTGGAAGTTTGTGAATTTGACCAGTGTCAAGTGAATACTTGAATATGAAATTCAAATTGGACAATAGTCTCAAAACAGATACTCATCCCAGCCTCTGAAGTTGTATGTCATTGACTGACCACAAATATAAAAATTCTGCCTAACCCGAAAAGTTATTAGTAAAAAACTGTGAAACAAAACTTTTTGAAGGTACCTCAGAAACCTTATTTTAAACTAGCCGTTACCCCCGTACTTACCGCGTACTTGGGGAGGCCTACGTCCAGCTGTGGATTGAGATTGGCTGAAGAAGAAGAGGACTTCGTCCTCGTGTGATTCAATTGAATTTGCCTTCCGTTGTGGCGACAGCGGCGGCGTGCGCGTGGGCATTTGTTTTTTTTTTCTAAAATATAAGTTAAGTTACTCCCGAAAGTCCCGTCAAATTCGGTCTAGCCGTTTTAAAGATTCGCCGGAACAAACAGACTAACCAATTTTTAAAAAATTGGTTTCGTTAAATCGTTAGTTTTTATATACTCAGTCACACTATAGAAACAAATCGTTTATAATTTTTTGTTAGCATAGAACTGTCTTTTGATTAAGATCAAGCGATATCTCTATGACACTGTTAAGGTTTCCTTTTAAATAAAAAACTGGATTTTCGCATCTTTAAAATATAGTCTATCTAGCTTTTAAGTGTCGACTATTGTCAGAATCCGCATTCTTGCATACATTTCTATTTTATACTCATTTATTATTATTTAAGCAGGTACTTTTGGCAGTTTAGTCATCTTCTATGTATGTAAATAGAATGACCTAAGTATAATAAATTTCTACTTCTAGTTTTGAGAAAGTTCAGATTAAAAATACAAAACTTAATGTATTCGTTTATGTTAAAATTAGAATTATTAGAGTTTTCTTAAAGTCTAATTAATTTTCTGTTAATATAGTTAAAATCTGATATTGGTATATTAATTATTTTTATAATATTAATAAATATGTATACGGTAGTCAGGATTAATATAAGAACGCTGGATAAAAATTTAAAGTTTACCCAAACGAGCCTAAATGAACTGTATATCTTGCTTCTAGGCATTATGCACTTTCAATCCTTATAGCTAACCCTAATAAGGCGTATCTTATATCAGTGTAGAAGAATACGAAAGCCTTACAGCCGGGCGGCATGTTGTAAGAGGCGACAACACAACCTACATCCAGATTGGCATTAGCCCGCCTGGATGGCCACCACCCCTTGTCTTGAATATGCCGCCATAACAACCAAAATTTGTGTTCCGGCATTACTGGTCAGATTCTAATGACCTCGTCAAAACTAGCTTCTAGTTGCAAATGTACATAGGTGGTCTTGTACTCCGGTAGTAACTGAAAATAGCACATCATTTAAAAATAGCCATCTATTATAACCTTGATATTTCGATTGCATTTCACCGAATAATCTACTTTCATGCTCTTTTTTTTTTATTAAAAATTTCAATTATAACTAGCTATTAGTGCGCAGACCAAAATAAACAAATCCGTTGTACAATGTAAGAGTTGTTAAAGAGAACTAGGACGAACCCTCGAATATCTAGACCAGATGTAAGGTCGCGGCGGGGGTTCGTTGACCGGCGGCGCGCGCCTGTACCGTTACCGGCGTGCCTTGCCGCAGCCACGCCTACCGAGTTTTCCCTTAGGACCTTATCCCTGTCCATGGGAATCTTACTGGTCAGAGCTGAAATCTCTGGAGCAAGTTTTTTTTTTAATTTTGTCGAGTTCACTCACCAATACCGTTCTGGTATCCAGATATTATATACGGTATTTAGAATCTACTTCTTATAAAAATGAGTTTACTATGTGTTTTATAAAGAATTTAAAGCAATTATATAATAAAATAAATTCAAATACCAAGTTACTGTGACTACGAAGTACCCTGAAATATCTTCGTCTTCAGCCAATCAGAATCCACTGCTCGACGTAGGCCTCCCCAAGTCTGTGCCACATATTCACCCAGCCCTTGCCTGCGACCTTACACAGGTCATTCATTGGTCAATCGGGCTGGATGATGTCTTACGCCCCTATTCTTAATCCCTAGTAGAAGTTATTTAATTTAAATACGAAAATGTCTAATCTAAACGCTAAGATTAGATACTGATAATTAACGGACGTTTATATTCAAATTCAGAAGTTTTTATTCAAACTAAGTTTCACTGCAGATTTTTTTAAGGACAGTAGTGATGTGAAAATGTTCGCCAGTTTTCAAATTGCTTCTTTTAACATTCCGCAAGCACATGCATCTTTTCAAACTAAGTCACAGAACAAACTGTGCCACAGAAAATTATGTTTATTTATGTGACAATAAAGTTTAAAAATACTTAGATCAAAGTGATTTGATTTTCTATCCTGTCTAAGATTGTTTAGACATGTAATAAAGCCTTTTTATTGGTTTTAATGTTTATGTTAAGCCTAATGATTATAACCTCTTTGTTTCTTATTGTTATCTCAGGGGCTGTCATTGTCAACATTGGAATTTTCGTTTTTCACGTTTTTATATTTTGTAGACCTAAGATTTATTAATTACAATGTAGGCAGTATTGTTTCTTGTATTCGTGCAAGCGAAATTCGATTTTAAAGTGACTAACATTTTCATTACGCGACTGCACATAATTTTAAGTTCATACATAGGTTGGGAACATTAAACATTTTTGAAAACTTGAATGCTGTTATTGCAATTCGAAATTCTAATTGATTTAAGTTTATCATGCTAATAAGCCATTTTAGTGCGGCGTTAATAATACTATGAAAGGTATTCTCAATATTATTGAGAAAAAGCTCAATTCGAGTCAACTGGGTCATTCCTTTTTCATACACCATAGCACATGTAAGACTTCCGTAAAATAACACAGAAAAACCCAATTGTTCTCCAGCATTAACTTTTTCCGAACAGTAAACAAGCATTTCCCTTTCTAGGAATTTGTATGGACTCGAAACCATTTACTCTAACACACCCACCCACACGTCCTTTTTATTTTTTGTAAATAAAAATAAAACTCTAGTGTTTGTTCAAGTTTTACTTAAGTGACTTATATTAAAAGCCATATTATTTAAAAACATTTGCGCTTACTGAATACTACGTAAGTAATTGTTTTAAGTTACTAAATTGAAATAAATAAAGGAAAAAAATCATCCAGTGAAAATGTCGTGAAAGTGCAACTTGCAAATGCAACTTATATTTTTTCTCTGTCTGTTTATAAGAGAATCATGTGAAAACTAATTAACGGATTTAAATGAATCTCTATAGGTACAAAGCTTGGTTGGTTATATCGCAGATCAACGCTTAGGATAATTTTTAAAGTTTCCGCCGGATGGGATAGAAGGATATAACGAAAGAGGTGGCTTTGTGGTCGCGTTCTTTTGGTGCCGCCTTTGCATTTCACTAACAAATACATATTGTTGGCAACGCGAATAAAGTTTTGCTGGCACATGCTAGTAGGGAGTAACGGTGTTAGTCTGTGTAGCAGTGACACGAGGTTAAAATTCAGCTAGCTAATATATCGTGCGATGCAAGCCCCAACTATACCGCTGTTCAAAAAACATCTAACTTGGGATGAATTTTCTTATTTGTATTTTTAATTTTTCAATCTTACCGCATATTTTGAAACGAAAGCCGGTGCCCGGTCGGGTTTGAGTTGCGAGCTTCAGATATAGTACCTAATACAGGAATATTATAAATTCACGGCGCTTTCAACCTTTTGGTCTCTAGTAATAATATGTTTGAACAGAACGCGTAAACGCCAATGAATGCATGGCACTTTTGACCTGTTAGTAGTCGCTAGTTTCTTAAGGTAGGCTAAGGGGAATCGAGTTGTATGAGGTTCACATTGGTAGTTTCACTTGAATATTAAAACTAATCGATTGTTTAGTTGTAGACCGTTTGTAAATAAATGCGTAGAAGCCTTTATGGCCTCTCGGACAGGCCATGGCGCGTGCCTTACACTCGTCTCATATGCATAACAATGCGATTTTTAAACATACTCAGTATGCATGTATGTAACATTACTACTGATTACATAAAATCGTGTATTCTAACGTTTTTACTAACACAAATATGCTGAATTGATTTTTTCACTTTTAAAAATTTGTTGGGTGAGTAGAGGAAAGAGACATACAATGGGCGATTATGGTTTTTGGCGCTATCCTCTGCTCCTGTTTCCACAAAAAAGATAAAAATTAAATGTGGGGTGCAAACGGAACAACTTTTATTATGGTATTTATTGATCATTAATTTACAAACAAAATGATTCTAAATTGTCACGATATGAAATGCAACGTGCTTTTTCCATATTTTTTCTCTAGTTATTTTAAGTTAGGAAAAACTTTACCAAATCGCCAATCACGAGAGATGGTTTGGTTCTTTTTTAAAAAATTTTAATACTATTTTTTATTCATAATAATGCATCTGAAAAACTTCCGAGTCTATGAAATCCCCGCTGTCGCCCGAAAAAATTTCAAGGACGTTGGTGCCTTAAATTGTTAGTCTTTTTTACATATCTTACTACAGAAGGATGCTATATTTTCCGTAATGCTAAGGAAACCATCTTGGGTTTTAGTCTTGTAATAAAGTACTAGACAGGATCAAGAAAGTAAATGTTTATTTTGTGCTTATCTATGAACACTTCTCAGCCACTTTTTTATAGTAAATTGTCTATTGTATAGCATCTATGTCTAAATAATAGACGTCGTAAAGTATGCTGAGGATTATAATTTTCACGTTCTAATATAAAAAATATATATCTGATGTTATAAGTTTTTATAGTTCATCGTTTTACGTTTCACATTCACGTTAGTAGATCTCCTTTATGGCTTCCTGCGCCTTTTTCGTGTTTACAAATTTTTAAATTCTCTACATAGCTTTTTATGTGATAATAATTGGTTGTGCTACCGGACTACGACGATTAACTTAAAAAAGTTGTTTATCGAACGCTATAAAGATATATCGTTTGTAGTTTGTCTGTAATGTAGGTTTAACAAGTTCTTAAGATGCATTTCGAGTAGAATGCGTCGATATAAAAGTCGTTTAATTTGTGAGATTAAAGCTTCCAACTTCTTGTATGACATTTTGTACCGTGGTACAAACGCGATAGTGGGGGGAGTCTGGGATTTGCCAACTGAGGGTGTTAGTAACACCCCTGGAAAGCGGAAGCAAGACCAAACCCGCGTGCCCTGGCAGGCGATGGCCAAAGTCCTCATTCACAGCCAGAACCATGCCCGCGGCATCTTTAGTCAAAAGGAATATGGATTTAGTATCGTTGTTAGTACAGTACTCGCCAGACTTAATTAATTCTCCAGC
This sequence comes from Dendrolimus pini, assembly GCA_949752895.1. NCBI lineage: Eukaryota > Metazoa > Arthropoda > Insecta > Lepidoptera > Lasiocampidae > Dendrolimus > Dendrolimus pini. Next base: position 2,640,630 of record OX457128.1, read on the forward strand.
TTAGCTACAAAATGTATGAGACGCTGTTTATTGTATTTCCGTCTGTTCCTAAAAAAATGCCGTCTAAAAATTTAGTGGTTACTATACTATCATATTTGAACCCTTAAATTAATAGCAGAATACTCTTGATGTCAGTTATTGATTTTCTCCCCTAAATACTTCTTTATTTTTAATATTTATTCTTCTCTTTTTTTTTATTGTGCTTTATTTATTAATTTTAATGTGTTTGTTTCACTTGTATATGGCCTTAAAATAAACCTGTTTTGTTCTTTCTTTTTCTTCTTTTTTTCACCTTGTTGGTGTATGTAGGCAGTCTTGAATTGAACGCGTTTTATACAGTGAGTGATAGATACAAGGGCCTGTTTCATTTCTTGTATTCTTTTGCAAGCCTCTTCTGCATTTAATTATCACTTACCATCAGATGGTCACCGTCTGTTGATAAATGATTGTTATTATCTGTTCGTTTTCCTAAAATAAAACAATTATAAAGTTTAAAGACATTTAATATTTAAATTAGATACTTGTAAGAACATAAAGAATCAGAAATCGGACCTAAATGAGTCTAATAATTACGACACCGTAGAATTTTAAAACATCCAATTTGGTACAGTGTTTAAACACATATAAAATTAGCCATAAAACTTAATTAATATGCATTAGCGCCTCCATTAATTTAACTAGCTACTAATTTATGTAGGATATGTTTGTGTAGTGTGACGCCGCTTGTTCGTCTGTCCTTGCCCTTGACGACTCGAGCACACCGAGAACGTAAATCTCGTTTTATCACGACTATTTCCACTGGATTTTCCATCCTCTTCTTTCATCATTTTCCATCAAAAAGTTCCTTTTTGATCGCATCTTGGCTCGTTGTTTTTCTTACGCGGCTTGTTACACCTATGATAACTTATTCGCATAAAGTGCGAATAAGCCTCTAAAGCTAATCGCGCACTAGCATTGCTGGCCTCATCAGTGAAACGATACAGTGCCGCGTAACTTTAGAGACTTGCGCGAGCAAAACTCACAGGTGTAAGTGCGCACTTAGATATATGGAATATCGGCGTAGACTGCTAGGTGTATTAGGTTTAGTTTAGAGTATTCAGGTTTAATTTTGGATTTAAAGTACAAGTCGAGAAAGATGATTTGTTTACTATCTTTATTTTGTCCCGATCTTTTGTATACAGCAATTAAATAAATGAATAAAATATTTCTGTTCAAACATCAAATTCAAATTCATTTATTTTATAAACTTATGTCTAGGTCTTATATAATTATATCTAAAACTTATAGTAATAACACATTTTGAATTAAAATTAAGGCTACAAATTTTTTTGGCGGCGGTTGCTGCACTCGTGGTCTGTATCGCGGCACCCAACACAATTTTATTGTAGAAACTTGAAAATAGAAATATGATTATAATAATATGTGTGTGTGTTTCTTATTTAAGGTCAAGTACACAAATTCAAAACAAATATTAAATTTATTCGTATGAAACATGAAGTTACATAAGGTTTCTATCATGTTATTATATCGAAGTACTCATTCGGCAATATATAATCATTGCGATTAATTTAACAATAATTGACAACCAGTTGTATTGGAAAACATTTCTCATTCACTAGGACTCCAGAGCACTACCAATTTTTTGTATGGTGATAGTATGTCAATCATTTACGAAGTGATTATGATAACTGCAGTAACATCGCTCACATTCAGCTCTGTACAATTCATAAATTTATTGTCTTTGACAACTATTTCATAGGTGATTGATTTTAGAAAATGATAACACGTATCATTTTCTAAAATCATTCGTAGGAAATTGCCATTCAACTTTTTATTGTGTTTGCTCCAACGTTGTATCTTAATATGTGAGGGTCAGAGGTAATCATTTTATCATTCTATTAGTAAAAATGTATCGTCGCAATCCACCGTCTCTGTTACACTCGAAGAGTTTACCGTTAAGAAGATTAAGTGAGAAATATGAAACTGTTAGTGTCTAGTTTGCTCAACGCCCACTCGCCCCAAGTTGCGTTATGGCACTTTTATACGGTATCTACTACATTCAAAGCTTGAATGTATGTGAATGCAGGTCTTGGATACTGTTGATTGTCATAGGAATTATATAAGTTTGCATCTTCTGTTGTGTCGGTCCAAATTAGACCTACGAAATGTCATAAATATATTTTATGTAATGCTACAAGCATTTTTATTAAAATTATAGTAACGTAACTTTGGCCAGTACAACAAATTGAAGATTGAAAATTACTATAACCGCGCATCTCTTTTTAAATGTCTGTATATGTAAAAAGTACTACCAAAATAATTTTTTTCCAAATATGTAATAATTATATTCGCTGTTATACTTTCTTATTACATTATTTAGATAGAAGTAGGTTTACTAATAAAAAAAACTCCTTGTGGCACTCAGGGACTGTCGCGGTAAAGCTATTTATTGCATAGCATTTTTTATCAACTTATGCAATTATGATTATTTTTTATTTATGCAGTTTTTTTTTCTTTGATATTAATTCAAGTTACACTTTTTGAGGGTGGTCACCGTTAAGAAAACATATCACCTATGTATACATATATACCTACATGCATACTTACGGGCGCACATGCGGTGAGTGTGGCATTATAAAGATATGATAAATACCTATATACTTTCTCACAAACAGCTGCTTACGTATTCGTCCGATTTCAGAGCAGCTCGTCTCGATCCGTGCGAGCTTCGTACAGTCGTACCATATACATACACGTTAAGCGAATGCTCGGCCGAGCTACATGGTAGGCGGAGTGGGAGGTGTTAGGTTTTATTTTCGATAAAAGCTATGCAATAGCTTAATAATATATTAGGACTTTCCAAATATGACCTTGCTTGCGTAAACTTCGTTCGCATTTTCCAAGTTAATTATACCCAACTTTATAAAACTACGTTTTAACGGTTTTAAGCGCGGTAATTTATTTGATTTTTATTATTCCGACGTTTCGACTCCTTTTCAGTAGCCGTGATTACGGAAGACAAATATGTCAAGATAATTAAAATGAATAAGGTGGCGGTAGGCTAAATAAAACTTTAACAATACTCATTGAAACTTAACATCTTTGTCTTCCGTGACCACTGATAAAATTTAAAAACTTCGTTTATAAAAACCGACTTCAAAAACTAAAAAACTAAAATGTATAAAATAACTTATTTCTAAAGCTATTATTATTAATATATATTATCTAAAACATCTTAAAGTCGGTGCTTAGTAATTTTCAAAATATAGTAATTTTTATGTTTTACTTTGCACCGACTTCAAGATGTTTTAGATAATATATATTAATAATAATAGCTTTAGAAATAAGTTATTTTATACATTTTAGTTTTTTAGTTTTTGAAGTCGGTTTTTTTAAACGAAGTTTTTAAATTTTATTTGTTACTTTTTAGTGTCTAGCTTATGTATGGGTGGACTTACGAATGGTGCCTCGCTTCTTAAAAAATATAGGTCCCAAGAACCGGGAACAAAAAAATGTTCGTAAAATGAAAACTACTGGGCCAAACTATGTCAAATTTTTAGGGGACCACATGGCAGCTATTCCGCGTCGAACAAAAAAAGAATCACGTAAATCGAATCATAAATCTCAGAGTAATCGGCGAACATACATAAAAAAGCAACAAAAAAAAAGATCCCGACGAATTGAGAACCTCCTCCTTTTTTCGAAGTCGGTTAAAAAGTAGCCGAAACGTCGGAATAATAAAAATGAAATAAATTACCGCGTTTAAAAGCGTTAAAACGTAGTTTTATTATGTATACAAGTCGCGAAAACTTAAGAATATCGATTTATAATAAAACATTAAAAAGGGAACACACAAATTATCTTTCATATTTATACCAATAGTATGGATTTTCATTTAATTGATTGTAAGTGTTCCAATGCACATAATATTGAAATGTAGCATAACCGCAAAATCAACAACATGGCGTCTCCTCGAGATACGTTGAGAATTATCCGTCTTGCTCTAAAACTTGTAGTAGTCATGTAGCGGGTACATAACCGCTAACTGCTGTTTGTACTAAATAATGTTCATATTACATGATGTTCGCTATAATCGTAACCTTGGTAAAGATAGGAGACCACTTTTTACATCGTTTTGTTGTATTTGCACAAGTAATTATGTGCCACTTGAATTTGTAGGCGTTATTTGCTGACAAGTTTGTTACTATGCGAACTAGGGAGTCAACTCATTCGACATCGACGTTACGTTTGTTATTTATAAATAAGTTTGTATGTATTTTCTTCACGACATTGGGAATTGACTGATTATAATAAATTCAGTATATGTACAGGGATTTGTTTTCGATTATTTTTTTTAACTCCTGGATAATGCCATACGGAGGTCTATATTACGTAATCCAAATCCTATACATATATCACAGTGAGTTTCACAACGTGTGTTATTTTTAATGCGATGTTGTCAGGAAAGCAGATGGCTCAGCTCGTGAATAGTGGTTACCGCTGCCTGTACACGTTTGCAACACCAGAGGCGAAGCTAACGCCTTTTGGAAGTCTTTATTATGGTAAAAAAATAGGAGAGTAAAAATAGGGTTGGGATAGCGGGGGGGGGGGGGGCGTTATCGGCACTCTCACGCACAATACAAGGTTAACCGTATTACGCCAATATTCTGTAAGAACGTGGTATCACACCAATCGAGCCGGCCCTAAGACCTATAATCATGATAATGATTCCAGCGTGACAGTATAGGTCTTATTTTTGATGAGTGATTCTTCTTTACACACACACACTATACATTTTTTTTAAATAAAATAACTACACGATGGGAGACAAATACACACGCCTGAAAACAAGTTCTGACCGAGTGAGTGACATAAGGTGAGACATGCACAATCCATAATAATGACGACGTTCACGGAAGTGTACTGTTGGTCGGTCGCCGACACGCAGACAGAGACACCTATGTATGTTTAACGTCTATGTATTGTTTTTGTAAAATATTACCTCATTTATTTAGCTGATAAGATTCCACCTCCAGCAAAGTTCGTTTTTAAACCTAGCTTTCTTTAGCTTAGCATTTATAAAGGCAGAAAATATATATCTAAGTATATAACAAAACAATAAGTATTATGAGGAGGACGCTGCCGAAATGTTGTGATATAATGTGACATTTTACCTATGCCAGAATAGAAGTAGTAAGGACAAAACATATTTATTGCGCTGAACACTAATCTTTTGGAAAAAGATCAAGCAATAGTAGAAAATAGCATGAATGGAAAAGTATTGAAATAAAAATAAAAATCTAACATTGCATAAAAAATACTATACACAATATCAACACGTTTTTTATTTTAAAAATATGCTTTTTAATTTGTTAATTAAATGTATTTTCTTGAGATGTTTCACTGGTGACTCATGACGCATGAAACACAGTATCCTTTGTAACCAAAGTTCAATATAATGGATTAGATAGTCGAATAGAATTCCAATGTTTACAAACAACAATGTTTCAAGTTTATGTTGTGATTTCATAATCGTAGGGGCAGTAAACGCTTAACGAGTGAACGCCAAGCGATTTCCCAGCCCTTCGACAGATTTTGCGAATCGGATGCATCTAGTGACGTCACGCGACAAAAATGCAGTAGCGAAGTGCACGGCCGCCGCGCCGGGGGCGCACGCGCATCGCTCTCGTCACAATATCATCCTCGATTGTTTACCCCGCGGCCGCTAGTAACGTAACCGAGCGACGTTGCCGTACCGCTGTTCGCCTCCTCTCACTTTCGCGGTACGCCTCTCCCGCTCGTGCGAAATACATCTGTCTCACTCGCCCGACTAGCGGTGCTCGACTTTTTTGGCAGTGCAGTTTTTTTCCGTTCTAGGTTATGATTGCTTTACGGGATTATTGTTTACAGGAAATTTAATTTACTAAAACAGTAAATTACGTAAAAAAAATACTATTGATATGGAATATTAATAAAGAGTATTTTCATTATATTGAAATAAATTTATCCTTATTGTTACAATTATTAACAACAATAAAACAAAAATAAATAATCTTTATTAATAACAATCCCTATTAATATTAAAAATGCGAAAGTAACTCTGTCTGTCTGTCTGTTCCGTTTTCACGTAAAAACTACTGGACCGATTTGGCTGAAACTCAGTATATATATTTTTTCGATGCCGAGAATGAACATGGGATACTTTTTATCCTGAAAAATGGGATAGTTTCCGAGATAAAAATATATTTGTCTCTGTTTGTTATGCTTTTACGGAAGAACTATTGGGCCTATTTGGCTGAAATTCGGTACCTATGTAAATTAAATACCGAGGGTGGACAAGGGATACTTTTCATTTTGGCCTTTTCGGTAATTTTGGCCTTTTTGGTCATTTTGGCTATTTAAGCCTTTTTACTCATTTTGGCCATGTCGGTCACTTTGGCCTTTTCGGTCATTTTGGCCATGTTAGTTATTTTGGCCTTTTTGGTCTTTTTGGTCATTTTGGCCGCGTCGGTCATTTTGGCCTTTTTGGTCATTTTGACCATTTTGATTATTTTGACCTTTTTGGCCTTTTTGGTAGTTTTTGCCTATTCCGTTATTTTGGCCACGTCGGTTACTGTGGCCTTTTTGGTCATTTTGGCCATGTCGGTCATTTTGATCATTTTGGCCTTTTTGGTCGTTTTTGCCTATTCCGTAATTTTGGCCATGTCGGTCACTGTGGTCTTTTTGGCCATGTCGGTCATTTTGGCATTTTTGGTTATTTTGATTATTTTGGCGTTTTTGGTCATTTTGACCATTTTGGCCTTTTTGGTCATTTTTGCTATTTCAGTAATTTTGGCCTTTTTGGTCATTTTGGCCATGTCGGTCATTTTGGCCAATTCGGTCATTTTGACCATTTTGGTCATACTTTTTATCGCAAAAATAAAACTAAAATAGATGAAAGTTTGATTGAGAGACTAATCGTCTCTCAAGTTTATAGATATAAAAATTCATAATCTATAGAAAAAAGTGCGATAGTAACTCGATCTGTCTGTCTGAATACCGAAAATGGACATAGATACTTTTCATCCCGGGAGATGGGATAGTTTGCGATATAAATAAATAAAACAAAAGTAAATCTTATGAGGGGAATTTGCACCAATATAAAACATTTTAACCTGTTTTAACGCCGGCTGTTTAAATAAGAGGTACGCAGTAGAGTTTGACCCGCGGCAGAGCCGCGGGGTAAACTCTAGTTATTAATAAAGATATCTTAACATGTCTGCATTTCTACATCAACTATTGACGACCATATTATTTGAAGCTTACAAACATTTCATATTAGTTAATAATTAAGCAGTTTACACTTATACAAAGCGAAGTTGTCGAAGACCTCGGACAGGAGTGACATAACTCTGGCTTTAGAACCGGATAGCAGCGAAATTTCCCCGCCGAAGCCCGCCTTTATCCTGCTGTTATCGCGCGCGCTTTATAAGTCCATCCGTCCCCCGTTTCGCATTTTAAAATTTAAATAACCTCAGGATTTTCCCGACAAAGTTGGCTTTCTCGCACCCGTAGTCCCCGGTCTTTGTCGATGAATATTTTTGTGTAATATCACAGTTGGGGTCTCCAGATATGAGAATTTATTCCACAATTTTGAGTCTGAGTCCGCATCAATCAGGGTTTCGTACTGGACACAGTACAGTTAGTGCACTAATAAAAGTATCTGATGACATCCGTTTTGCCATAGACGATAAGTGCCTTACTATATTGGTACTTTTAGACTTCAGCAGTGCGTTCAATTCTATCAATTTTCATATTCTTCCTTCTATTCTATCTTCTCTCAACATCTCCCCTCCTGTCATTTCCTGGTTCAATTCGTATTTGTCTGGTCGCGTGCAGTGTGTCCGGTCGGATGAGACTTTCTCTGAATGGTGCGACATTACTGCAGGCGTGCCGCAAGGTGGAGTTCTTTCTCCACTTCTATTCTCTGTTTTCATTGACTCTATTACTCAATTAATTTCTTCTCACTGTCATCTATACGCTGATGATCTGCAACTTTATCACCATTTCAAAGCAAATGACGTACACAATGCTATAATTAAAATTAATAAAGATCTGGACAATATCAGTATATAGGCAAACAATTTTGGTCTTCTAGTAAATCCATCTAAATCTCAGGCTTTGATTATTGGTAGTCACTACATGTTAAATATTGTGCATCAGTCGGTAATACCCTCTATTATTTTAAATGGCGAGTTGATACCTTATTCCAGTAGTGCGAAAAACCTAGGCGTCATTTTTGATTGTAAGTTGTCTTGGGACAATCATGTAAATGAAATTAGCAAAAGAATTCACCTTTCTTTCCAATCTCTAAAACGCCTGCAAAATTTTCTTCTCTTTGTCACCAAAATTATTCTTGCTCAGTCCTTAATGCTACCTGTTTTAGATTACGCCGATGTATGTTTTCTGGACGCTTCTGAAGAACTTCTAAATAAACTCGAACGTCTTTAAAATTTGTGTATTCGCTTCATTTTTGGTCTGCGAAAGTTCGATCATGTTTCTGCATTTAGATCGCAACTTAAGTGGCTGCCAATTCGTCGTCGTCGCGACCTTCACGTAGTTACATTTTTGTATAAAATCTTACATAACCCCCTTTCTCCTCCCTATCTTCGTCAACGTTTTGAATTTCTTGTTCCTTCTGACAAGCATTGTAGAACTTCTAAATCCCTTCTTCTCAAAGCTCCCACACACTCTTCGGCATATTATAGTGGTTCTTTCTCCGTCCACGCAGTTAGATTATGGAACGCCCTGCCACATACGATCGGAGATAGCTCATCGGAGAGCAGTTTCAAAAGAAAAGTCAAAGAACGCTATCTATGTTAAATTATCCTTATATTTCTATATTTTACATTATATATGTATGTATATATCTTATGAGTATCTTGTATATAATTTAGTTTTGTTAATTTATTTATATTATATGTTATAACGTAAAATATCTTTCGCGTACACAACCCTGCTTTTTGCTTCTCCCCCTTCTTGCTAGACTCATAGGTTTGCTGGAAGAAAACTCTTTTAGGGTTAAGCTCGCCTTTGTACAGTCAAGTTCATTAACATGTATGCATTGACAATGATTCAAAATATTGTATGCAGTAGAATGTTAAAAATATCCTTACAATCAAACAAATCAATAATTTGTAGTCAACTTTTAGATTCATTTATATGTGACAGACGCCGTTCAATAATATGTATGCATTACGATCATAATTATGTGTGCAGTGTGCATTCATAAATATTTTGAATACGGTTTACGTTTAACTTGTCTAAATTTTCAAACATTAGATTTTATGAAACCTTTCAAACTCTTTAGTCAAAGTTTGCGATTGGTAACATTAGTTACTGGTCGAAAAGACACATTTGTTTTTTTCAAAGATAAGTGTTCATGCTTATGACATTTACCTAATATTTCTAAAACATAAATTATAATTTCATCTTCTTTATTTATTATTAAAAATGTATAGAATTGATGAACACACAAAACATAAAATAGTGTGTATGTGTGAGGAAGGTATTCCTAAATCAAATATTGCCGAAGAATTGGGAATATCAAGAAATACATGTTTCTTTATGGTGGAGAAGGTGGCTGGAAGAGGGTGATGTAAAAAGACATGTGTCGTTTGATCGACCCAGAAAAACAACTTATGAACAAGATATGCAAGTGGTGGAAAATGATCGTCAAAATGTCATTGACGTAAATGGAGCGTACACAAGATTTTAAATTAATACTCGCTGGCTAAGCCATATTTTAAAGCGGACAAAAAAGCGCTTAGTGCACCCACTTGTCTTCTTCATATTTATGTACCTAGACTATAAAGGTATCTAACAGATATAAAATCGATGCCTTTGAATTGTAGTGCTGGAGTCGGATTGTCAGAATTCTGTGGACAACTCACAGAACAAATGTTTCTATACTGGAAGAGCTTGAGATCCGAGATCACCAGATTTTATCAGCAGTGTGCCGACAACGTATACTACTGAAGTACTTTGACCACATACCGCGAAGGAACCCAGACAACATGCAGAGACTCGTGGTCACTGGGAAAGTTGAAAGCAAGAGACATTGTGGTGGATCTCCAAATAGGTGGCTTGACTAGATTGCTGACCAGATAAACATTTCAATAAACTTGGCCAGCCACTATGTACAGAACCGACCTCCGTGGAACAGAGTTAATGTTCTCACTGCTATCAATGTCGCAATCCTCAGCAGTGAAGGAACAACTTGAAAGAAGAAGCTATTTTTTTAATATATAAAAATGTATTAAAGTTCTTGAAATGTTGAAATGTTTTTATTTTGTTGATGTTCCATTCAATTTTTGGTTAATAATTTTAATAGATTCTTTTTTAGTTTCGTAGTTACAGAAAAATAAATACGTTTTCCAAAATCTTATTTTTTTTAATTCGCATACTTTATTCTGCAAGTACCGAGTTAAGTAATACAACGAGAACACATTGATATTAATCAGAATCCTAAAAACACTAGCTAGTTACGCGACGTTGCCCAATGGGCAGTTGCACGTATTGGCAACGATGCATTATTACTTGCATATAAGGTACTGCAAAATAAATTCTAGGAAAAAGACAATTTGAGTGAAATTCCCATATCTATAAGATATTTATGAATATTTGACTAGTCAGATATTTTTGAATCCTATGCTATTGAGTTATATTTGATGATTTTGGCTGGTCACACATTATTGTAAAGTATCCGGGCATATATTATTGAACCAATTACATGATGATTTATTAATGAACTACAGACTGTAAAGATATTTTTTAACATTAAACTGCATACAATATTTTGAATCCTTGTCAATGCATATATATTAATGAACTTGACTGTACATCACCACTTTTTTATAATTGTGTATGTAACTTTTTGTGTACAATAAAGATTAAAAAAGAAAGAATTTTTTTGTCATCAAAACATTTTCACGTATGTTTCGTCTCTGCGGTGCAATAGGATGTTTCTAATAAAGACGACTATTTCGATGTCATTTTGCTTCTGGCATAATAAATTCATGTAATTGAAGAAATTTCCAAACCTCAATCAGGCGCCACATCATTAAAGTAGTTGTTTTTGTGACCATTCTGACGATATTGTAATAGCAGAATTGGGGTCCTGGAGATCCTGATCACAGAAATGGAAGCACTTTCGGCTCAGCTCACGCATGTATCTGAATTGACGTCGTAATCCATTGACCTTTACCGCGTGGGAGTATTGGATACACATTAGCACCGGTCAACATGTTTTATAAATGGCTCCACTTAGAGAGGTCTTAAATTCACGGCATAAATGAATTGCTTGCTGGTTGCGATCCAGTTAATTGGAAAGATTTCTATCAACGCTTACGAAGTCGTTGACACGCGGAGGTTAACAATTAAAGTGACAAGTATGCCGGTTTTAGGCAGTGTGCATTGTTGTATATTGCACGGTACGAGTGTCGTGCCAAACTTCACATTTGCCATTTGTTTACTATTATTGAATGGGCTACGAAGAGAGCTAGGTATATTAGGTGTCTCTCTGGTGTATAAAAATCAGCAATGAGGCCATCCATAACCGATAGAGCTCATAAAATTAGCAAGCTGAAGTGGTCGTGGGCTGATGAAATCTGTCGCAAGTCCAATGACCGGTCGAAAAAACGTGTCCACGACATGGCAAACATTTTGTAGGACTCTCTCCAGCCCGGTAGACCGATGAGTTGTGTCAGGTCGCCGGTTGGGGTTGAATGAGGAAGGCGGAGGACCGCGATTAATGGCGCAAGCTAGGGGAGGTCTACCTCCAGTAGTGGTCGATGATTGATTGATACTGACATCTTATGTGCATTGAATAAAATATTTCTATATACAGTTTAAATAAATAATGTAGAGAGATGATAGATAACACTTTATTGCTCACAAAATAAATAATTACAAAAATGTAAGATTACGATATTGTTTGGTAAAAACAATAGGCGGCCTTATCGCGTAAAACAATCTTCCAGGCGATCTAACATAAAGAATATTTTAAAATTTTAAACTAATCTTGTCTTGATGTATGTAGGTGGCGGTGTAGGTAATACTTTATAGTTCGCCAAAAAAAAAAAATACTTTCTTACTCTCTAAAAGGCAAGTAATAACCCAGCTTACAATATATTTTTAGCTAATCTGGCGAATTAATGAATTTAATTTAAATGAGAGCTTATTTAATCTGTGGCTATTTCCTGTTTCACTTAAGATCTTAAATGCCATTTATTTAAAGATAAATTAAATTTTTAAACTTAGAAGGCTTGAATTTTAAGTGATAAATATATCATTTATAATCATCGTAAGTAAAACTAACTTGATTTAATTAATTCTTTACGTTTGTACTAACAGCAGTGAATAAAAGAATAGTACGAAAAATTCAATCTGTAAGAATAATGATTTATTCGACTCTTGAGTGTGGGCAGTAAGCAGTAGTGAATTGACCCCCACTATAGGATTTCTATTGAAGTAATTTTTCCAGTTTATTATAAGTAAATGTTTTGTCCCAAAATTCTAGAACTCCGATTAATTCCAGCACCCAAAATATAACTCGAAAATACTTTAAAGCTTTCATCTCGGCTTCTTATAATGCAAATGTTATACTATAAAATATAACGAATGACTGATTATAATATTCACTTCCAACCTATATTTATTAACGCCAACAAATTCATTGCCTCTTAAACGCCAATCATGATAACAATCACCCTTTGAAAACAGTACCGGTGCTTTACAATTTTACACCCCGCATACAGCTCGAGCAAGATGGCTATCTGTTGTTTGTATAAACTTACATATATTATAATTTATACCAAGGTGTTTTTTATTATGATCGAAGAACAAATGATTAAGTTTTATTTTTGTTAACCCAGGGGATTGTCTTGGACACCATTCTCGGGCCATATAGGGGGTGGGAGGCTTAAATTGCAGCACAGAAACATGCATTGAGCTTGTGTGGGATACTCAGCGAGCGGTCCCTGTACGCAAGCTTCGCCAAGACGAAAGTGGTCGTGAGATACCGATAGCTTAACTACCCACTAAACCTAAACTTGCGCCCCATTCCCGCACCATTGCGGGACGCCATGGGATACAGAGTTACTGTACCGTGACGCACTTGTGCTCGGCTGACTTGGTGCACCCCGGGGAGCAAGGTAGACCACTTCATCAAGCAGCTGGGGAAGTCTGCTATTACCGCCGTATCCAGCAGCCTCTTGTGACGGAATCACGAGAGAAAGAGTTGTATGTTGTTGAGGCATAGTGGCCTCTCCGAGCGACGGTCTGCCGACGACGGAGGAAGGCCGCATGCCCTTCCTTCTCCCTCTCTCTCTCTCCTTAGCCTACTTCTGTGTCCGAATTTATATGTAAAACTGTTCTGTTTTATATCTAAAAATATCACGATCTATTCTTTTTCAACAGTTTTGAAATACAGATGGTATTTTCTGCCTGGACCTGTTAGCAGGGTATAAGCCCTATTTGATGTTGTGAATATTCGTACCATTGGTCTCACAATAAAGGAGGGAGGCCGAAGACCGTGCGAAGTGTAGATAAAAAGTACGAACTAAGAGGTGAACCCCAGGCACTTGAGCAGGTGCTCCAAGGTAACCAGGATTTAACGTTAAAATTACACAGCTGGTTCATGTAATTGTATTTATTTACATTCGTATACTATGAAAGTGTTAATAACGGTTCCTTCTGCGAAAACGAAATCCATTCATCTGCTATACTATTGTGTAAAAAACATTACCGAAAAACAAAGCAAATGAACACCTCAATAATTAAATCGCACGGTTGGAATTAAGGCAAAGCGTAACGTCGCATTCGATACAATAGAAAGTGAAGCGGGGCTGCGTCGGCGCATCGGGCGCGTTAGAAAGCGACCAGTCCCGAGTCCGGCCGAACATTCACGACACGGCATTTTTATATTTTAACGTATAAGCACAACATACCTATAGGTTAAGTAATGATATGTCCTTAAGGATTTTGTAGCCTAGTATTAAAGTAAAGCCCTTTATGTGAACTCTTATTTGCAATGTATCAGTTAGTTAATCCCAAATGAAAAATTTATGACCAATGCCAAAGAAGTTCTTGAGGCAATTTCAAATATCACGCCTCAATAAGCAGTGAGGTCTTCCACTAAAACTATTAGGCTAAATAAATTAATAACCTACATCTATGTACTTCTTTTCATCCAAGTTTTTTTTTAAATAAAACTACGTAATAAACGTAACTACGTAATCTTAAAAGTTGCCGCCAGAATCTCTTGAAGGCGGAATTCAGAAAGTTTCATACGTCCAGCAGTATTTTGCCCTTTTCTTCTTAACGTTAAAACCGCCACTAATGTATGCAGTACTAGGAAGTTTTATAATGCTCTGATATTACAAATATTCAACAGTCACTACTTACCGTCAGGCGGCTGAGTCGTCGTTAAATGCGGTTTCTTGGAATGCAAGATCATATCGATTTTAAACATGAATGCCATAAGGACAGTAAAAAGGTTAACCTTCGATTCTCCCAATGTTTAGATACGTTATCGCATGTATGCAGGGTGGCTGAGCCAATCAGACGTATTGGAGTGATGTTTTAAAAATTTGTTTGTTTAACATCTATTTATATTTAAAAGGTTGTCTAGATAACTCTAAAGAAAAGTACTTTTTAATTGTAAAATTTTCGCCGAAATCGATTAAACTTAATATCTTACATTGCGTATAAATCGTATAATCCATACTAATATTTTACGTATGTAAATACTTTTCTTTAAGTCGAACTTGAAAGCCGAAAAATTTTGGTTATAGTTTTCGACTTATGTATAATTTCGACTTAAGCGAATTTTGTAAGGAAACATTCGACTTTTAGAGGTTAAGATTTATTCAAATAATCGAGTTGTGAAGGTTGTAAAATCAATTATGGCTATGTTCGAGATACCCTCTGTATCCCTATGTATAGAGGGAAAATAAGTACTGAATTTGCTTATAGAGTGTCACTAGTTATTTCGACTTATAGAGGTTCAGATTTCGAGCAACGGAGGTTTTGGGGTTGAAGGGAAGAGAACACAAATTTTTCGGGTTTGGGAGATTTTCGACTTATCGAGGTTCGACTTCAAGAGGTTCTACTGTATATACAAAGTGGGAATGGCGTTATTATTTGATTGAATAATTGAATTGAATTGAATTAAAATATTCTCTGCTACAAATAAGTGTTTTTTAAAGAAATTTGAGAATCAGTATTTTAATCACGTGTTTAGTTTATGCATTGACGCGTAATTCTAGTAAAAAAGACGTCTTAGTACTTGTTACATGTAATAACAGTAAGGCTTTTTATACATCGGCTAAAATATAGAGTTAACAAGCACTTAACCCGAGAACCGTGATATAAATACGTGTTGACTAATGAAAAAGTCTATAAAGCCACCAACTCGCTACAATAATGTAGCATTCAACTAAACGAGGTGTGCTTGTGTAATTTTATAACTGAACATTGTTTAACAGTCGCGCGACCCCTCATTTGGAACTCAGACATAGCGTAGGTCTATCAGCATGTAAAGTTGAATTACATATTCATTGAACAATAACATAATTTAATAAAAGATTGTTATATTTATTAAAAGTAGATTTATTTATAAATATTAATAAATTTGACCAAATAAGACACGTGTGTAATTTTATAAGAGGATTTATTTGTATCTAGTTTTGTGGGTTATTGAAACTGTTTTAATAATTTATATCTGTAATCACCTTATTTTATGGAACAATGTGAACAGTCAAAGATGGTGTAAACTTACCTCTTGCTATTTTTAACACGTAACTCCAAGGCGCGACGCCGTGATTCAGAATGCATTCAACAAATCAGTTAATATTTTATTAAAATCAAATTAGTACGTTAAATACATACCACACCAAAAATACAAAAGACTAACTGCAGCTTTATATTAACGCTTGTTTTCTGCCCGCGACTTTGACCGCGTGGATTGGTTAAAAAAAAAGTAAGTTTAAAAACCCCTCGATTTCGAAACATTCTGCATTGGTGCTCCGCTCCTATTGGTCTAAACGTGATGATATTTAGCCCTCCTCGATAAATGGGCTATCTAACACTGAACGAATTTTACAAATCAGACCAGTAGTTCCTGAGATTACCGCGTTCAAGCAAACAAACAAATTCTTCAGCTTTATAAATATTAGTATAAGATTTCTGTCGTGATACTAATACATCAGGGGGCTTAAAGCAACCGCTTACTCCGATTCCTTTTACGAATATGACAAATATCAATATAAAGTGGAAATGTATGTTACCATCAGTACATCTGACCAGCCACACACATCAACCAGTACATCTTATACATTTGTCAATTTCACAAACAGATTCTCCATAATCGGTCGCTTTTGGCCCTCTGTTCAGACTTTACCTACTCATAGTACTGTGTTATCATTTGGAAGTTAACACTAAGCTCGTTTAGATGTATACCATCCCCTTATCGCGTACGGCCCGGGTCGACCCCACGCGCTCAACGCGCCTGCCAGGTGCGTTCAGGCGCCTTCCGCCGCAGATGGGTTTGTCGTGAAGACTAGTCATGGGAAATATCACTCACCAAGAAGAAAAGAGTGATATATATCTTTTTGATACAAAGATATATATCACTCTTTTATATCTTTAACTCTTTATCTTTACAGTGAATAGTGTCAGTGTCAATTGCAGACAAGATGAGTTATTATCTGTGAGTGATATACTAGCAGAGCCGACACGCGTACCTGTGGCAACGCAAAATATCTGACATTTAAATAACATACACGACATTTAGATGGCCTTTGACTTTTAGTAAATATTACAAAATTACACCATAAAACTATAGTGTTACGATTTATTTTGGCTTGCTATTATATTCGGTTTCCTCGTTCACTCACTACCCATGCGCAGTGCGCGGGCTAGTCATTCTTTCTCATCGCGTGGAATAGGAATGAACGAAAGAGTTAAAGATATAAAGACACATTTTGAACGCAAGTGATATACAGATCTAATCACTCTTCGCGTCGGATATATATCTTTTGAGTTAATCACTCAGGAGTTACACACCTCTAGTGAAGACGTACAATGACCGGTTAGATGGTTAAAACTTAACTAACGCTTTTAAATGTTGCATCTAGAAATTAAATAAGTAACTTATAACAAGGATTATTGCTGCAATACTTAAGGTGGCTTGCATCATCGAAAATCTATTGATTATTTTATTTCCTTGACTAAATTGTCTGTTCAAATCTTAAATTCACACTTTATTATCGTTCCGTAAACGTGTTATTATTGAGGTCGCGGCTCCTAATTTCTAGGAGAGCGGACAATATCATTTCGATTTCAGACGATTTCACACATTCGTAATTTCCAACTGCATTATAAAGACACCCTGAGGAGTGCATGCTCTCGGTGAAATTTCGAAACCGTCGTTGATTAGAATGAATTCCCGGAGTCACTGAATTGTAACTTTTTGAAATTTAAGTTAATGCGATTTAATACATTTATACAATTGTTATTATTACGCTTGAAAAAATATTTTCTTTTTTATATTTTTCATTAAATTTTTGTTTATTTAATTTTAGGCAGGCTTTCAGGTATAGTAAAAAAAGTAGTATATAAAATAGAAATGCTGATAACAAGCCTCCACAGATTGGTAACAAACCCAATACATACACGGTTCCTAATAAATAATATAGTTACTAATTACATTATGTTTAAAAAGCAGTAAATGTAATAAAAAAATGACAACCGTTTTAACCATTAATCTGAAATATTTCGTCAGAAAGAAAGAACATCAACAAGAAGTTTCATATTCACAAAATAATCTTAATACTGTATTAATAATACGTTTTGCAGTTTAGATTAAAACGAATTGTAATCTAAATAATCTTAAGCATTAATTCTAGTTGAGTGCATGACGTAAGTTATTAATAAAAAAAAGTTTTTGCACCTGGAGATGGAACTTCAACGAGCGTTTGAGCAGCCGGCAGTCGCCTAGCAATATGCGCTGGCAGACGTTGAACTTGAGAAATATTAAACGAAGAAAGTTTCGTGGCCAAGTCGCGTGTTGTTGTCCCCTTCGGCCTAGGGCTGTGTTTCTTAATAACTTAATCTAGATACTTAAGTTTTGCATTGATTTACTCTTGTATAGCGTCATCATAGTTTTTTATATATTTGTCTAATAAGCTTTTAAAGTACGTTTAGTTTAATTGAATTTTTAATGCTATTTAAATTCTATCAGGATTGTCAATCATTGACTTCGTAATTGTTGATTTTACCCTGATTGCCTGCCTGCCTGCGATTTTTGTTTTATAGATGCCGCTAATTAGAACTGTTTTGTCTATTGTACTGTACAGTGAAACGTTGACATCTCTAGAATGTGGCTATTGTACGTTGTTAAGTTATTTTTATTATTGAATTCTTTTTTTAAAACTTAAGTAAAGTTTGAGGCAAAAGTAATCATAATTGATAGCACTTGTTTACTATGACATCGACAGGACATCTATCTTGTCTTATATCTAGCCATCATTGGTTCTAGATTTTTGCCTCATTTCATACTTATTTTTCTGTAATGTAAATTTTTATGAACGTTGATAACCCTAACTAGTCCTTGTCCAGACGAAGGGGCCGATAGGTTCATGACCTAAGGAATTATTTGCATATCCAAGGTCAAAAAACACCTGCCCAATTCACAACCACCGTTGCCTGTGGAAACTAAAGGTCAGGAATGTTGATTATTAGCTAAAGATGGTGCTGTAGATACATAGACATATATAAGTCACTTACCTAATACAGCCCCTGCTCGCGTATAGCTAAATGATTTAGATACACTTAAAGACAAGAACTAGAATAACGCGTATACAGCGTCAAAAAAGCTTAATCATAATTAAAGGCTAAGGAAGCTGAAATATTGCATAAAAACATATATATAGTTTAATTTAAATATTTATTAATGTTAAAACAAGGTCATCCGATATGCATATTAACCATGAAATCGATTAAAATTATTTTCTCACGAGAAGTTTCAAAGAATTCAAGGGCTTATACAATATAGACAGCGGTGGCGTGAACTTCATACAGCTCGATTCCCCATAGCCTTTAAGAAACCAGCGACCAAAAGGTCGAAAGCTCCATGCATTTATTAGCGTTTACGCGATCTCTTCAATCATATTATATGACTAATGTCTCTATAAATTAACTAGCGACCAAAAGGTCGGAAAAGTCTTGAGCTTATTGGCGCTTACGTTTTTTAATCGTGCATATATTATTACTATATTACTATCTCTTACACTCGGCGGCTTTCCACATGTATTGGATGAAATAGCAACTCTTAACCCGATCAGGCACCGGCTTTTGTTTCAAAATATGCGCTAAGATTCCAACATTAAAAATACTAAGGCTGGTGTGCATAGACATTTAACTGACGGTTAAAATATAATAATAACTGTTTAGCCATATATTTTTAGCGATTATTTTATTTTAACCATTGGTTAAATGTCGGTGCACACCAGCATAACTGTAATAAGAATACTATATAATACATCGCGAGTAGAGAGCTTTTTTCAACAGTCGGCGCTTGCATCTACGGTATATTTTTCCAACCGCCTTGCCCTAGCCGAAATTCCACCCCGCGCCTCTAATAGACAGTGTATATAATATGTATGTACACGAAATATACGTTACTAAATTTGGTATTGTCTGCAAACGAAAGGTTTTGCCGTGCTATAATAGCTTGAGTTTTCAGACTATAATTTTCGCGATAACAAAATGTAAAGCGGCATACTTCCGTGTGGGGACGACGCAGGCATCCTCTACTGCTGCACCTTTGTGCTTCTGGACACTTGCCAATATCGCTTTTAGAACAAATTTCGAGGTCTCTGCAATTTTGGTCCTGTTTATTTGGAGATTGCGTTTATTTTCGTAAACATATGCACAGAGCGCTATAAAATGGGGGCTCTTCAAAAAGGCGTTAACAGATTCTTAAAGTCCCAATGAGGGAGACAAAGCAAGGGAGCCGCGCTTGGTGTTGCAGTTGCCCATGTGTGGCGGTAACCACTTTCCCTTCAGGTGGAATGTGTGCCAGTTTCCTTACCAGCAGACTTAAGAAAGACTAAAATTGTTCCGCTCGCTTTAGGGTTACTTTACGATATTATACCGCATCGAATTGCTTCAACTCCATTAATTCTTCGAAAAGTAATTCTGTTGTAACATACATGACCTTCAAAAAGTGTTCTCCACTGAAACTTATTTTGAATAAAAGCTTTTAAATTTGAATTGAGTGATATAAATTATATCAAGTAAATTGTCTCTTTTCCAGACGGAGCTGTATGGCATAAAATGGCGTAAACTAGTGTGGGGGGAGACGAGCGGTGGCGGCGAGGGGGACGAGGGCGCCGCGCCGCTCGCCGACCCTGTCATCAGCAGCTACGCCCGCTGCCTCGCCGGGGACATCCTGTGCGTGTGGCGGCGGGTGCCGGCGCAGCCGCCGCCCTCCGTCGACATCTACGAAATGCGGGCGCCGGCCCGCCCGCCGCCACTCTCGCTCAGGGCCGCCAAGGAGCTATGGATATTCTGGTACGGCGAAGAGCCCGATCTAAACGGGCTCGTTGCACCGGAATTGATCTCCAGCCGTGAGTAAAACGTTTAATTATTATGATCTATGCTCTATTATATAAACAAACACCAGTACTGTAACGAACCCCCCTTTTTGGGTCCTAAAGACTATGGGATGACATACTCAAGCCGAAGCATAGAGTGAGAAATAAAATATTTATAAAGTAGAAATTAATAAAATTTATTCATAGAATAAATCTTGTAATATTGGCCATAAATCGTAATCATCTAGTAGCAGGAACCCTCGTCGTAATACCGTTAACCCTATGTTCACAAGGTAGGTTATATAAGAGTGTTGAACAGATGACAGGAAGACTCTCAGAGGTTGATGTAAAATATATATATATAATATTGTAGTAATATGTTGTAAGTGTAAAATGCTATGCATTTTATGAATTATGATAAATGTATTACTCATGACATAAGCTCATCGCCTGAGTACGCTCGTGCCTTTATTTTGCCAAAAGATATTTTAATGTAGATTCATAACAAATTATATAATTTTGTGTAGGCACCCCTCCTAACCACCTCTCTGTTATGCCACCGCATTAGCTATCAGTAAAAGAGCTCATATCGAGATAAAAGAAGAACCTCCAATTTTTTAATTAATATTTATTGAATCAATTATAAACATTATCTAAAACTAACGTCGGTTCACAACGTACTATTGCTGGCGAGAAGAGCCGACAAGAAACTCCCAGCAGTACGAACTATCCATTTAAAAGAAACCCGTTTGGAGTGCCTTGTGTGTAAAATGAGTTGGAAAAGCCAAAAGACTTAAGTGAACATTTCATCTCAAAGTCACCTTTCCAAAATATCAAATAATATTGTCAATATGAGGAACGTCACCTCAGAGACCTCCCCTGATGCAGTAATAAGAATATCACAGTAAATTAAAGATAAAGGTTAATTGAAGTTTAAATAGTGATACTCTCTACATCTCGTAAGATTCCCATCCCTAAATTGTCAGAGTAAGAGTTTCAGAATGTCTCTCTATGAATTGTAAGTAAATTTTAAATTAAAGTTTGGCGAGAGACAACTTCACTCATATTATAGATTCCCTTGTCAAAGACAGGTTTCAGGTTTGCCGTGAAGGTTAAAATGAAGTTTAAATTAAAGTAAATTAGCGAAACCTTACATCTGTCTAACGACCCTAGCGCCCAAGAGATGAGAGTATAGCCCCGTAAAAGTAAGTTTTTTATTGAGATTCCCTTGTCAAAGACAGGTTTCAGGTTCGCCGTGAAGGTTAAAATGAAATTGAAAGTTAAAGTGAATTTGGCAAATCCTTACATCCGTCTAATGACCCTAGCACCCAGAAGATGAGAGCATAGCACCGTAAAAGTAAAGTTTAGAGTTATATTTAACATAAAATGGTGATACTCTGCATCAAAGATGTCTTCATTGGTAACAATGCTCAAATGTAGATATCTTTAATCATCCTTTCTAATTCAGTCAAGTCCACTTGGCCTAACTACATCTAAGACTCTCATGAAGTCACATATCGTAAAAGAAAACAAATTTTGATACGATTGATCCTCCTACAACACGGTAGCTTATCCCTAAAAGCAAGTGCCCACGCGCCTCTAGGCTGATCCGCGGCTTAACTGGCTCCAGACCTTCAGTTACCAATTCAGTTAATCTTAATATGTGAAACCATTTTTAGTCTCGTGAATACACATATTATAAAAACAAACTAAATTTGCTTAAAAGCTGTACGCGCGATAATCCTTGATAATTGACGAAATTATCCAAGGGAACGTTGCCACAATAAACGAATGGGTCGTGAATCCATTAGTCCAAGGTTGCAGAGCTCATAAAACCCGGTCCTAATCTGAATCTTCATAGAAACCTTCAATATGTGCTTTCACCCTCATCACTTCATTTTGTAATAATATTTAAATGCCTATTTTATACACATTTGGTAACAGTAGAGCTGTTTGTTTAAGAAAGTGTAATTAATCAACAGAAACCTTTAATAAAATTTAAATTGTAATCAACAACATCTCGTCACTTCATTTTGTAATCATATTTAAATGTCTATTTTATACACACTTGATAACAGTAGAACTGCTAGTTTAAGAAAATATAACTAATCAAAAGAAACCTCTAATAAAAAATTAAATTGTAATCAACAACTCTTTTGCACCAAACAAAGCCAAGTGCCAAAGTAGACTCTCTCAACAAGAAAGTATTTAAAATATTAAAAACCTATAAAATTAAATAAACTTTAATTTTTCTAAAGTCAATTAGCCCTCCCATATAGAGTGCATGATTGTTGTATAGTGTAATGTTATCATGTAATTCCATAGGATAAATACATAAATACTTAAATAAAAGATATAGTAAAACCTCAAAAGCAAACTTCAAATATGAACTAATATACTCCAGACTCCAGCTGAAACTCAAATAATTATCAATCTAGTTAGATATCGAACAAATTTAAACAAACACACCCCCTTTCTACTCATAAAATCACTAAAGTGTTGCAGCAAACCACCCTAGAATTCAATTATTCAGCTTACAGTTCCCTTAAGTCTCCATTTATAAGATTTGACAAAAGAATCCATAATTCACCCTAAAAGAAATAAAGTTTATTGTTCCAGCTCCTGAAATACAACTGCTCCTTAAGGTCCCACAAGCTTCTACACTAAACCTACAAATAATGGGTTTAATAGAAAATTATAATGAAATCATAATCCACTTCCGCTACAAATAAACTTGTATTAATAAATTTAATATATAATATTTAAACAATCATAAACAAATTGAAACCCCAATGAATAGACCCTATAAGTTGCATTGGTAAAATAATAACTCCAGTTAAACTGACATGTTATCCACAAAAAATTAGAAATTCAATTTTTTTAAAATATAGCGCGTCAGTCACAGTTGAAATTCAGAAATTTTATTAAGTGAATATTATTTAATCAGTCCTTTAAACCACATCTTAGTTAAAAGAGTGTCTGATGAAATCCTTAATTGTTCAAAACTCACTAAAAACCTTTATATACATTCAAGATATAACATGAAGATCTGTTATGAATATCAATGAAGAAAGTATAATAAAGTAATCAAAAATAGAAAACAAGTTGCATTAAATCAACTCAGCAAAGTCCATTGGACTATTAAAAGTTCAAAATAAATTATGAAATTCAGTTAATTAAATTAAATGTTTATAAGTTTAAAATCTTTAATAAAAGGTAACAACCACCTAACAAGTCTAATATCTTTTATGTAATTAGACAACGTTGAAATACATTAATAAGAAAACAATAATTATCAAATACATACATAAATATATGTAAATACTTAAACAGTTGTTCTAAAATTCATTGATTGAAATTGGAATTCTTACACCTCTGTCACCTCACATTTGATTAGAAGTGTGTGTATATAAGTTATTTCTTACTATGTGTAAAATTTATATGAATACATAAGACAAATAATTGAATAGAGTTCTTATAAAGCTCATCCTATGTAAACAGTCTAATCTCAAACTATTTACCTTTCAAACAAACAGACATGTTAACATATAAATATCCAGATAAATATATATATATATACATACACATAAATATTGAACATTTAATACTATTTTTACAATCCTAGAAGGATTGATTCGTGTAAAAGAAAACTATTTTTTTTATCTCCGCTAAGGTTATAATTCTTCATGTATTTCACTATCAAGTTCTAGTAGTTAATTTATAATGATATAATGTCTATATTCATAGATTTATGTATAGGTTTAGATTAGTTTAAATGGTTTTAGAACTCTCAGCTCTGAGGTATAAGTACTTATTCGAAAATAAAGATTTTGGTTAAATATTAATAAGTTATTAGTTCACACTAGAAAACAGCTGTATCAATTATTATAAGAACAACACAAAATTTATACAGATAGAAAATAAATTAACCTATGGATGGTTTTCAAGTTAATATTTGCAAGCAAAAATTAAATAAGAATATTAAAGAACAGACACACAAAGACAAAATCCAACTAACCATCTGAAAGAAAGAGATTTATTAGCTGAAATAAAAGTATTAAAATACACATTCGCATAGCAAAGATCTAATCATATTCAAGGCCATATT
Source organism: Dendrolimus pini (assembly GCA_949752895.1). Taxonomy (NCBI): domain Eukaryota; kingdom Metazoa; phylum Arthropoda; class Insecta; order Lepidoptera; family Lasiocampidae; genus Dendrolimus; species Dendrolimus pini. The sequence goes on from OX457128.1 coordinate 2,665,377, forward strand.
ATAGCATCAATCCAACAGGTAAAGTAACCTACCAAGATCTGGGAACCTTGTGATTATAAGTCTCAACATTTCACATACTTATGTTAAATGTTTAATATCCTAAACATTGAAAGCCATATTGTAGTATCAATCCAACGAGCAAAGTAACCTACCAAGGTCTGGGAACCTTGTGATTATAAGTTTCAATATTTCACATACCTGTGTTAAATGTTTATTATCATAAAAATAGAAAGCCATCCATATATTAATAGTATTAACTTGCAATATAATACATCAAAACATCTTTAACAATTTTTAAATATAACCACACTTCAGACTGACAATTAAGAATCAACCAACATGGCGGCTTCCACAGAATTGAAATATTTGCCTTAGAGAAAAAGTTTATGAATTGTTTTAAAATTTCGTAAATAATTTCTTAGTAATTTTTATAAATTACTAAAATGTACATTGCAAGTTAATTAAAGTAAATTCCACTTAGCTTTCGAAGACAACAGGAACAAACAGGACTGCCGACGAAACACGCCGCCTCAAGCGCGGGAATTCAAATCTCAGCTCCCAGCACCATCTTCAATAATTTCACACTACACTCACATTTATCACTTCACGACACTGCACACGCGAGGTTTCAAACTCTGAAGGCTAGCACTCTTTAGAGGAAACCTTTAGACCTTTAAATCATTATTTTCGGTTTAATATATTTTTACGCGAGCGGGCAATAAATCATTTTAAATCACTGCATCCAAGCTTCTCATCTCCAACTCTTCTATCTTAACACACTAGAATTTATTAAAATTCTTTTATTTTCACGGACTTCCGCTGACCAAAGCGGACACGTTAACGACGTCGACCCGACTGTCTCGCTTCCTCAGCAGCCCTTTCCAACAAGCCTCGGATTGTTCTCAATTCAAAAATATCCAAATTCTACGCACAAAAATCTAACAGAATTTACTTTTAATATTCAACCAGTGTTTCAAAAAAAGGATTGGCTATAGACAGACATACAAAAATATTATTCCAAAGCGAACCAACGCCATCTATCCAAACACGTCTAAACCAAACTATATTCTTATTGTCAAGATACCAATATACTGGTTCAATCAAATTAATGACGATTGCACTATTACTAAAAACATTATCGCCAAATAACAGATGTCGCTATAAGGCTCGAAATAACGATAAAATTACTAGTTTCAAGCAAAAAATTTAACATGAATAATTGATCAAACGGGACCGTTACACCACCCCGAAATTTATTTGGAGTTTACGGATAAATAAAATCCTAACTCACGGTCTGATCAATTAACCATTCTTTATTCACAATTCAAAATTATAATTATACACATACATGTATTTTTTTTTTTTTTTAAAAAGCGGCCTCCCTTCACCCCACCAACCATATATATGTATTCAAACTCGTGTAAATAAAATAACAAAAGATAGGGTCTAAACGCGCAACGGTCCTCCTCGCCAACTAAATATCGAACCTCATTAAAATAACAAATCATAGAAGTTTAAACACACAACGATTCACCCCGCTGGAGAACAAAACAAAATTTAATTCAATTAAATTTCATTGTAAGGTCAATGAACTTTAAACTTGAACTCTGAACTCACAGTTCATCTATATATATGGTTGAGCCACTTCCCTAGCCCATAAACAACATTTTGTCATTTATTTTTATTAAACACACAATCAACAACTTAATGAACAAAACCAAGGAAATGTCTTATCTTAAACATTGTGTTTTCTTTTAAACACTTAAATATTCAACTAACTAAACAATAAAAGTAACGATCTTTAAAATTTTTTTTTTTTTTTTTTTTTTTTTTTTTTTTTTTTTTTTTTTTTTTTTTTTTTTAAACTGTAAATAACATTTAAAATATGTCACATACAGACAACATATTTACCATTAATAAATCATGAAAAGAATCATATGGCAAGTACAACACAATGTTCATTATAAAAGCTACCTAAATATAGCTATTTAACCAAGTCATAGCATACATAATATTATCTATAATATTTACTTAAATGAATAGTATTGTAATTTCCTTTAATTATACCCTTGCCCTCATCATACAAAGTATAGACATTTGGAAACGGAACAGCCGCCACTATATACGGCCCTTCATATAGCAATTCAAACTTCTTTGTTATTTTCTTTAAAGCAATAGATTTATTACACTTCCTAACTTTAACAAGGTCACCAATCTGATAAGTAATTAACTTATGGGTCTTGTCAAATTTAACCTGACGTTTCAAACTATTTTTCTTTAAATTTTCCCGAGCTAACTCCCTTACTTTAACCACATCCAACGTTACGGTCTGATTAGATAAACAAGTATCAAACGACAGTGAAGTCTTGATACCATATAAAATTTCATTGGGAGTAAAACCAGTACTTTCATGAAAAGTATTATTGTAAAGTGTTTCAAGCTTTCCCACTAGCATTGACCATCTTTTATGATCTGAATTACAATAAGTTCTAAATAACCTACCCAACTCTTTATTCACCCTTTCTGTAGTATTTGGACGTGGGTTTCTAACCGTGGTATATAATGGCCTAATACCCATGTCTTGTAAAGTCTTCCTCCAACCATTACAAGCAAATTGACTTCCATTATCAGTCATAATAATTTTTGGTTTAATAATTTTAACGAAATGCTTTAACTTTGCAACCACAGCACGAGAAGATGCCCTGACCAGACTATATAATTGTATGAATTTACTAAACGAATCTTGAAACACTAAAATAAATGTCACCCCCAACTGCCCTCTAGGTAATGGTCCAAAAAGATCACACATAACAAGATCCCCAATTTGATTAGTAACAATAGACTGACACCTTCCCACATATTTAAAATTATTACTTTTCGAAACTTGGCAAATGTGACACCGCCTCAAAACTAATTTAACATTCCTATTCATTTTTAACCAATAAAATCTGTCTTTTAAATATTTCAACGTCTTAAACACCCCCTGGTGTCCCATTTCCTCATGTACTTGTAAAATTATTTCTTCCCTCAAAGCAAGTGGTGCATAAATTACATAAATACCAGGCCTAGATTCAAAATACAATATACTATCTTTCACAATACAACGTTTTGCAATTCCATTTAGTCTACTCTGAATATTATTACCCTTAACTGGATCCAATAATGATAAAATCTCCTGGATTTCACCATCATTCGACTGCCAGTGAACAATATTTGATAATTTCTGCATTAAAATCTTATTTTTAGATGTTTCCATATAATGAATTTCAGGGCAATAAATTTTATTTTCCTGGACAACAGTCGTATTGGGTGGAAATCTAGACAATACATCCACAGCTACATTGTCTCTGCCATAAACATGTTCAACTTGGTAATTAAACTGTTCTAAATATAAAATCCAACGAGTTAAACGATTATTATATAACTTCCAAGTTTTTACAAACATCAGGGCCTTATGATCAGTCCTAATTATTACTCTAGCTCCCCTCAAATATGTCTCAAATTTCCGTAAACAACAAATCACGGCCCAGAATTCAGTTTCAGTAGTAGTCCAACGTAATTCTGCTCCCCTAAGAGGCCTACTATAAAATCCCAAAATTAACATTTCCCCTTCATCATCTAATTGAAATAAAACTCCAGCGACACCAATCCCTGAACTATCTGTTTGTAAATAAAATGGTTTCGACATATCAGGGTGATGAAGCATAATTGTATTAATAAATCTCTGCTTCAACTCCTCAAACGCTTTCTGTGCCCCTGATTCCCATGACCATCTACGACTCTTACTTAACAACTTACATAAGGGCTCAATCACGTCAGCGTATCCTGGTATAAACCGACGATAATAATTACATAAACCAAGAAAAGCTCTCAAATGCTTTATCTTCTTAGGTACAGGGAATTTCTGTATAGACTCTATTTTCTCCGGATCAGTCCTAATACCAGAAGTGGAAATAATATGACCTAACATTTTAACTTCTTTACATATGAATTTACATTTCTTAATGTTACAAGTAAGACCAGCATCTTGCAATTTCTTTAATATTATACTCAAATGTTCTAAATGATTAGTCAAGGTACCACAAGTTAAAATTGCTAAATCGTCTAAATAATTTACACAAAACTGTCTAACCTCTGAGCCCAATAGAATATCCATAGCCCGACTGAAACTGCCCACTGAAGTCTTTAAACCTTGTGGAAGTACATTATACATGTATGACTTTCCATTAAAGGTAAACCCAGTATATTTCCTACTTTCTTTAGAAATAGGTATTTGAAAATAGGCATTATTCAAATCAACCACACTAATATATGACACCCCATGAAAGGCATTTAGTACATCTATTTGCATAGGTGGTGCTTCAGACTCCGCTACCATGAACTTATTTATCTCCCGCGCATCTAACAATACACGTAAAGACCCGTCGGGTTTAATTGCAAACGTTAATGGACTACTATATGGAGTGGAACCCCGTGAAATAATGCCCATTTCAACCATCTCTGCTAATTTCTCCTCCATCTTTTGACGGTAAGCATAAGGTACAGGATATGACCTTCTTATAAATGGTGTACTATCTGACATCTTAATCTCATGTTCATAACAATTTGCACGACCCAAAACATTAGAAAATATACTTCGAAACCTTCCCAAAACTTGTTTTAATTGACCTAAGTGTACGTCCGATAGCTCTATCCCCGTTTTAATTTCCTTTAGCTTTTCTTGGAAGTCTGAATCATCAACATCTCGAGTAGATATCTCTGATATTCCACTCTCAAGGATTATCTTCCTAAAAGGCAAAACTACATCATGTTCATTAATCTTTAAACATAACCCCATTTCAGAACCTTGTAATTTAATTGTGGCTTGAACCAATGATAACCAATCAAAGCCTAGAATCACAGATTGCAATAAATTTGGTACAATTAAAAAGCTAATATCAATAATGCTATCTCCCAAGTGAACTGGTAACAATACCATTTGTTGAATCTTAGTACTTTTCTGACCTACTGGACCCCTAATTTGGATTGGCCTGATGGGCAATAAATCAATTTTACTACATTCTTTCGATATTAACTCCCAAAAGGTGCTGGAAATACATGTAATGTCACTTCCCGTGTCTACCAAACAATTCACTTCCTTCCCAAAGATTTTAACAGTAATTATAGATTTCACTAGCTCAAATTTATCTGGTAAATAAGCATCTTCTTCCTCAAACAAGGAAGATACACACCCGCTTGTTATAACTGAATTAGAATTTACATCCTGCAAATGTAATTTTAAAATATTAGTAAATGTTCCCCCCAAAGCTTCATTAATATAACCTAGCCCTGACTTATCTAATGAGGACTGACCTTTGGCTATAATAGGTGTAAGTATACCAGCATTACAATTGCCTAAAGACTGACCAGGTTTCCACCCATTCGACATCATAATTCTTAACCCTATTAACAACTTATCAGTCCCTCCTATAGTTGATGGGTCGGGCACACTCCCACCAACATCACTTAGTTTAAATTATAGTCATAATCTTCATGAGGTATAGTTAAGTCTTCTATGATATTAACATTAGCACTGTCCACTGGAGGTACTTGAACTGGCTTCAAAGCTTGTTTCTTGAATTGCCAACTGGTCTTCGCCTTGTTATTACTGTTATTATTTTGTTCATGTGATGATGAAGGTATCCGCAGTGTAGTATTCAGCACTTCACCCCTGTTAACATTATCTAGCTTCCTTAGGAATTCCGACGCTTCAATAATAGTTTTGTTCTGACTCGTGGTCCATGCATATTGTACATCTTTAGGGAAATGATGTATGATATCATTTATGAGTTGTGTCTCTTGGATCGGGTAAGTGAGCATCTTCGCTTGTCCACATAAAGTAATAAAATAATTCAGCATACTAGTTCCAGATCGATTCCATGTGCCATGCACTATTTTCTTACGAAGCTCTCCTTGCTCAGCTTCACCCCAGTATGTTTCTAGGAAATCTCGTTTAAAATCCTCAAAATTGGTCCAGCGTTCTCGGTATACACGAGCCCAACTCCTGGAACCACCATCCAAACATTCTATAATGAGATCAATCTCATTGTTAAATCCCGCTGGCATTCTCTTCAAATAGGCACATAAATCTTCTATGAAGGTAACTGGATGTTGTTTTTGTGATGGAAATTTCGGCTTCTCCAAATTATTAATTGGCATAGTAGGATAATACGCCATTGGCATATGTCTTTCAACAGTATCTGTTTGTGAACAGCATGTCTTCATAGTATTTGATTGTGTAATGTTGGTCTCAACTGGTCTAAACCCCGTTGATCCGCCAGCCACAGGCTCAAAATTCTCCACAACTCCCCGAGAGTTGACTCTCCCAGAAGCCAATGTCATATCACTATCCATTTGATCTAATCTCAAGGCCACAGGCCTCTGCGAACCGGCCTCCCCATTATTTGATGTCAAACTGTTTTCTAATTGATTAATCCTTGTAAGCAAAGGGTTCAATGTCTGATCCAACATCCTCTTCATAATCCTTAAAAATCTCGGGTTTTCTCCTTGAGTAGTAGTCATAGGCCTGGTACTCTCCGCACCCCTCGCAGCACTCCTCTTTTCTCTTCTTGTAGTCATTCCAGGTTTCTGAACTTCCTTTGGCATTTTTTCTTTACTTAATAAACTTCTGCAAATTATTCAATATTTATTCTCCAAATATAATGGCAGCAAGATATTAATAACTCTTCAGCATCAAATGATATGCACTAATCTTCAATTAATATTAATAGAATAGCTCCTTTGCTTATATGAGAGCGCTTCTGCTCTTTTGCTTTTGTAGCAATTATATAATATCTCTTGATTTATTATAATTAGCAGTGAACTAGCACTGTTACATCTCTTGGTTCATCCTGAAATATTAGAATTCCATTTTTCAATTATTTCATTCAAATAATTACACAGCGCTAGCAAGCTATAAGTAATCATAAACTATATAAATTATGTATATAATATAATTTAAATAATTAAAATATTAAATTTTATTCCTAAGTTCGTGCCTCATAACAACATCTGACTTCACCATAGTGAATAATTATTAACCTAACTCCCATCTATGATAGAAGGCTGACTAACAATCAATTAACTTCCTCAACTCTATTATGAAAATAAAATTTAATAAAGTCCTCAATAAAGTTTCAAAAAAAATTATTAATGATTAATATTTCATTTAATTGAAAATATGCACCCCATAAAATTAAATATGTCTCGCTATATAAATAATCAACAAGACCAAGAATATCAACAAAGTTATTGTGGCGCCCCCATCGGTAAAGTGTTGAACTAATCCGAATGTGAAAAATAAAATTTTCGAAGTCACTTGCAACACCCGTAGTGACAAAAGGATAAACTAATTGTAACGCTAGAGTTGAAATTCAAAGTCACTGCAGCGCCCATAGTGACAAGGTGACAAACTAATTTGAACGCAAGTACAAAAAAAAAATACCAACATCACCATGGCGCCCTCCAACGGCAAGATGACGTATTAATACGAAATTTAAATTTCCAAAACCACCGCAGCGCTCCCTAACGGCAAGATGACGAACTAATTCGGAATTCACTGCAGCGCTCCCTGACGGCAAGAAATTGAACTAATTTAAGTTAAATATTTTAAACTGAATCGTCCCTGTGGCGCCCCGTAACGGAAAACTGACAAACTAAATTAGACACATAATTGAAATTCGCAACACCACAGTGGCGCCCCCCAACGGTAAACCTGTGGACTAATCTGAACATGAAAGTTAAAATTTTCTTTCACAATCTCAAAATCATTTACCTATAAAATCAGACTGTTAATTATTACACCAACCACCGATCACCCCCTGTCATCCCCGAAATAAACTACAGCCCCTCTATAACCCTTGAAACCTTGCTCCGCCTCACAAGCAACAAATTGTGTATCTTTCAGATACACAAGAATAAGATAACTCAGCCCAAAACAGCAGGACTTGTTCACCATCATCAAACCAGACACCTTGGATGCAAACCCCAATTGCTCCCTTCGAACCTGAACGAAATGTACTAAATAAGACACATCATGCTGGAATCTTGGGAACACGCAGCGAATCGTAACGTTCCAGGATTCGATTCTACTGTCCTAGAATCACTCTACATCACGCCCAGAAGACCAGGTCCTGAAATCCTGGTCACGGCACCAAATTGTAACGAACCCCCCTTTTTGGGTCCTAAAGACTATGGGATGACATACTCAAGCCGAAGCATAGAGTGAGAAATAAAATATTTATAAAGTAGAAATTAATAAAATTTATTCATAGAATAAATCTTGTAATATTGGCCATAAATCGTAATCATCTAGTAGCAGGAACCCTCGTCGTAATACCGTTAACCCTATGTTCACAAGGTAGGTTATATAAGAGTGTTGAACAGATGACAGGAAGACTCTCAGAGGTTGATGTAAAATATATATATATAATATTGTAGTAATATGTTGTAAGTGTAAAATGCTATGCATTTTATGAATTATGATAAATGTATTACTCATGACATAAGCTCATCGCCTGAGTACGCTCGTGCCTTTATTTTGCCAAAAGATATTTTAATGTAGATTCATAACAAATTATATAATTTTGTGTAGGCACCCCTCCTAACCACCTCTCTGTTATGCCACCGCATTAGCTATCAGTAAAAGAGCTCATATCGAGATAAAAGAAGAACCTCCAATTTTTTAATTAATATTTATTGAATCAATTATAAACATTATCTAAAACTAACGTCGGTTCACAACGTACTATTGCTGGCGAGAAGAGCCGACAAGAAACTCCCAGCAGTACGAACTATCCATTTAAAAGAAACCCGTTTGGAGTGCCTTGTGTGTAAAATGAGTTGGAAAAGCCAAAAGACTTAAGTGAACATTTCATCTCAAAGTCACCTTTCCAAAATATCAAATAATATTGTCAATATGAGGAACGTCACCTCAGAGACCTCCCCTGATGCAGTAATAAGAATATCACAGTAAATTAAAGATAAAGGTTAATTGAAGTTTAAATAGTGATACTCTCTACATCTCGTAAGATTCCCATCCCTAAATTGTCAGAGTAAGAGTTTCAGAATGTCTCTCTATGAATTGTAAGTAAATTTTAAATTAAAGTTTGGCGAGAGACAACTTCACTCATATTATAGATTCCCTTGTCAAAGACAGGTTTCAGGTTTGCCGTGAAGGTTAAAATGAAGTTTAAATTAAAGTAAATTAGCGAAACCTTACATCTGTCTAACGACCCTAGCGCCCAAGAGATGAGAGTATAGCCCCGTAAAAGTAAGTTTTTTATTGAGATTCCCTTGTCAAAGACAGGTTTCAGGTTCGCCGTGAAGGTTAAAATGAAATTGAAAGTTAAAGTGAATTTGGCAAATCCTTACATCCGTCTAATGACCCTAGCACCCAGAAGATGAGAGCATAGCACCGTAAAAGTAAAGTTTAGAGTTATATTTAACATAAAATGGTGATACTCTGCATCAAAGATGTCTTCATTGGTAACAATGCTCAAATGTAGATATCTTTAATCATCCTTTCTAATTCAGTCAAGTCCACTTGGCCTAACTACATCTAAGACTCTCATGAAGTCACATATCGTAAAAGAAAACAAATTTTGATACGATTGATCCTCCTACAACACGGTAGCTTATCCCTAAAAGCAAGTGCCCACGCGCCTCTAGGCTGATCCGCGGCTTAACTGGCTCCAGACCTTCAGTTACCAATTCAGTTAATCTTAATATGTGAAACCATTTTTAGTCTCGTGAATACACATATTATAAAAACAAACTAAATTTGCTTAAAAGCTGTACGCGCGATAATCCTTGATAATTGACGAAATTATCCAAGGGAACGTTGCCACAATAAACGAATGGGTCGTGAATCCATTAGTCCAAGGTTGCAGAGCTCATAAAACCCGGTCCTAATCTGAATCTTCATAGAAACCTTCAATATGTGCTTTCACCCTCATCACTTCATTTTGTAATAATATTTAAATGCCTATTTTATACACATTTGGTAACAGTAGAGCTGTTTGTTTAAGAAAGTGTAATTAATCAACAGAAACCTTTAATAAAATTTAAATTGTAATCAACAACATCTCGTCACTTCATTTTGTAATCATATTTAAATGTCTATTTTATACACACTTGATAACAGTAGAACTGCTAGTTTAAGAAAATATAACTAATCAAAAGAAACCTCTAATAAAAAATTAAATTGTAATCAACAACTCTTTTGCACCAAACAAAGCCAAGTGCCAAAGTAGACTCTCTCAACAAGAAAGTATTTAAAATATTAAAAACCTATAAAATTAAATAAACTTTAATTTTTCTAAAGTCAATTAGCCCTCCCATATAGAGTGCATGATTGTTGTATAGTGTAATGTTATCATGTAATTCCATAGGATAAATACATAAATACTTAAATAAAAGATATAGTAAAACCTCAAAAGCAAACTTCAAATATGAACTAATATACTCCAGACTCCAGCTGAAACTCAAATAATTATCAATCTAGTTAGATATCGAACAAATTTAAACAAACACACCCCCTTTCTACTCATAAAATCACTAAAGTGTTGCAGCAAACCACCCTAGAATTCAATTATTCAGCTTACAGTTCCCTTAAGTCTCCATTTATAAGATTTGACAAAAGAATCCATAATTCACCCTAAAAGAAATAAAGTTTATTGTTCCAGCTCCTGAAATACAACTGCTCCTTAAGGTCCCACAAGCTTCTACACTAAACCTACAAATAATGGGTTTAATAGAAAATTATAATGAAATCATAATCCACTTCCGCTACAAATAAACTTGTATTAATAAATTTAATATATAATATTTAAACAATCATAAACAAATTGAAACCCCAATGAATAGACCCTATAAGTTGCATTGGTAAAATAATAACTCCAGTTAAACTGACATGTTATCCACAAAAAATTAGAAATTCAATTTTTTTAAAATATAGCGCGTCAGTCACAGTTGAAATTCAGAAATTTTATTAAGTGAATATTATTTAATCAGTCCTTTAAACCACATCTTAGTTAAAAGAGTGTCTGATGAAATCCTTAATTGTTCAAAACTCACTAAAAACCTTTATATACATTCAAGATATAACATGAAGATCTGTTATGAATATCAATGAAGAAAGTATAATAAAGTAATCAAAAATAGAAAACAAGTTGCATTAAATCAACTCAGCAAAGTCCATTGGACTATTAAAAGTTCAAAATAAATTATGAAATTCAGTTAATTAAATTAAATGTTTATAAGTTTAAAATCTTTAATAAAAGGTAACAACCACCTAACAAGTCTAATATCTTTTATGTAATTAGACAACGTTGAAATACATTAATAAGAAAACAATAATTATCAAATACATACATAAATATATGTAAATACTTAAACAGTTGTTCTAAAATTCATTGATTGAAATTGGAATTCTTACACCTCTGTCACCTCACATTTGATTAGAAGTGTGTGTATATAAGTTATTTCTTACTATGTGTAAAATTTATATGAATACATAAGACAAATAATTGAATAGAGTTCTTATAAAGCTCATCCTATGTAAACAGTCTAATCTCAAACTATTTACCTTTCAAACAAACAGACATGTTAACATATAAATATCCAGATAAATATATATATATATACATACACATAAATATTGAACATTTAATACTATTTTTACAATCCTAGAAGGATTGATTCGTGTAAAAGAAAACTATTTTTTTATCTCCGCTAAGGTTATAATTCTTCATGTATTTCACTATCAAGTTCTAGTAGTTAATTTATAATGATATAATGTCTATATTCATAGATTTATGTATAGGTTTAGATTAGTTTAAATGGTTTTAGAACTCTCAGCTCTGAGGTATAAGTACTTATTCGAAAATAAAGATTTTGGTTAAATATTAATAAGTTATTAGTTCACACTAGAAAACAGCTGTATCAATTATTATAAGAACAACACAAAATTTATACAGATAGAAAATAAATTAACCTATGGATGGTTTTCAAGTTAATATTTGCAAGCAAAAATTAAATAAGAATATTAAAGAACAGACACACAAAGACAAAATCCAACTAACCATCTGAAAGAAAGAGATTTATTAGCTGAAATAAAAGTATTAAAATACACATTCGCATAGCAAAGATCTAATCATATTCAAGGCCATATTATAGCATCAATCCAACAGGTAAAGTAACCTACCAAGATCTGGGAACCTTGTGATTATAAGTCTCAACATTTCACATACTTATGTTAAATGTTTAATATCCTAAACATTGAAAGCCATATTGTAGTATCAATCCAACGAGCAAAGTAACCTACCAAGGTCTGGGAACCTTGTGATTATAAGTTTCAATATTTCACATACCTGTGTTAAATGTTTATTATCATAAAAATAGAAAGCCATCCATATATTAATAGTATTAACTTGCAATATAATACATCAAAACATCTTTAACAATTTTTAAATATAACCACACTTCAGACTGACAATTAAGAATCAACCAACATGGCGGCTTCCACAGAATTGAAATATTTGCCTTAGAGAAAAAGTTTATGAATTGTTTTAAAATTTCGTAAATAATTTCTTAGTAATTTTTATAAATTACTAAAATGTACATTGCAAGTTAATTAAAGTAAATTCCACTTAGCTTTCGAAGACAACAGGAACAAACAGGACTGCCGACGAAACACGCCGCCTCAAGCGCGGGAATTCAAATCTCAGCTCCCAGCACCATCTTCAATAATTTCACACTACACTCACATTTATCACTTCACGACACTGCACACGCGAGGTTTCAAACTCTGAAGGCTAGCACTCTTTAGAGGAAACCTTTAGACCTTTAAATCATTATTTTCGGTTTAATATATTTTTACGCGAGCGGGCAATAAATCATTTTAAATCACTGCATCCAAGCTTCTCATCTCCAACTCTTCTATCTTAACACACTAGAATTTATTAAAATTCTTTTATTTTCACGGACTTCCGCTGACCAAAGCGGACACGTTAACGACGTCGACCCGACTGTCTCGCTTCCTCAGCAGCCCTTTCCAACAAGCCTCGGATTGTTCTCAATTCAAAAATATCCAAATTCTACGCACAAAAATCTAACAGAATTTACTTTTAATATTCAACCAGTGTTTCAAAAAAAGGATTGGCTATAGACAGACATACAAAAATATTATTCCAAAGCGAACCAACGCCATCTATCCAAACACGTCTAAACCAAACTATATTCTTATTGTCAAGATACCAATATACTGGTTCAATCAAATTAATGACGATTGCACTATTACTAAAAACATTATCGCCAAATAACAGATGTCGCTATAAGGCTCGAAATAACGATAAAATTACTAGTTTCAAGCAAAAAATTTAACATGAATAATTGATCAAACGGGACCGTTACAGTACATATCTCCAAAAACTTTGAAAACCGGTACATAGGCATAATATTCCACGCTCCGGTAATCACAAAACAGATACGTTACAGTAATGTGACATTAAACCATTTGAAACAGATTATCATGTCAAACGTGAAGAAGAGGGGCCGAATACTACAATGGCTCAACTTAACAGCTCGTTAACCACGGTGTTTGTGACGACAATTAGACGAGAGATTACGATCGCGCGACAAAGCTGATCTTCCACAATGGCCAAAAATCCAGGAAGGAGCGCGCTATGAAACATCCCGAGACTAGCGAGTAATTAACGAGACTACGCTCCAGTAGAAATTGTTTGGCGGTCCTTTGCCGAAATGGACTGCGGCAATGAGTCGCTTTGTTTGTTTAGCGTAGCTTCGAGCTCGTTTCAATGTAACACGAGATGAAAGTTTGTTTCGTTATTCAATATTCATACGGCGTAGCTTTGACGCGTTCATGCACTGTGTTCAGTGCTCTTCGTGCGAATGAGATTGTCTCGTCTTTCAGTCTTTGCATCTTGTATTTGCATATTAAAATATCCGATTGCGCATTTTCAATTTCCGTTTGTAACATTCAAATATCGTGGATAACCCACACATCAGTGCACAATTATAATGTCTTTTTTACTCGGATGACAAGAAGAATGTCATCTTGTTATTACCATTAGCATGGAAAAGGGATTCTTCTTCCATGCTATCAGTGTTTGTTTTCTTTGGCTCCAATTCCGATTTTGACATCCATGCTAAATTAATATGTATAATTGTATATAGATGTGAAGTACTAAGTAGTTCATAATGTAGTTGATTTTTATTAAATTCAAACGATAAAGGTCATTGCGCGCGATTTTCATTAATTATTTCCATTGTTTATTACTTTTTAGTACCAGTAATTACAAAGTATGTAATTCAGAAATCCATAAAAATGACAATGAGTATAAGATTATTTTTATCCCGGAACATGGGATCGTTTTCGCGGGATACCAATTTGAAGTTTATGGAAGCGAAATTTTATATGAAAAAAAACAATAATAATATAAATATAACTGGCTGGTAGCTATATTTGACATATGTGAAAATTTAATTAGGTTTTGTACCTAAAACTTTAGTGGTTCTTGTTACTTACTAACTTCACTACAATAACAAAGAAACTAAGTCCTTATAATCTACACAACTGCGCAGCGAAACATAGAAGCGAGTCGCAGCCAACCTGATTTTTAAATAATACAATGAATGTGATGTTGTTTGTAACAACGTGGTATTTGTTAGTGAATTGAAAAACGCGATCGCAGCACCATCTATTTTTCTAATGTGTTTATTCCAAGGAAACGACATTATTGATCGGGATAAAAAGTATCTTAAGTGTTAACTTGTGTTATAAGCTAGCACTATGTTGAGTTTTATTCAGATACGTTCAGTGATTTCCAAATAAGAAGCGATCGCAGCGCTCTTTCGCATCTTTGCCGCTATTTTCATCTATCCCACGGAAACGACGTCATTTATCGGGATAAAAAGTATCCTAATCCAAGATCCAGGATATTGGCTAGCTCTGTATCGAGTTTCATTTAAATCCATTCCTTTTTTTCACGTGATGCTCCAACAGACACTCAGACAAAAATTATATTTTCGGAATCTCCTGGTTCAGACCAGGGGAGACTAAAAAAAACGGAAGGCTAATTTAGATTATATCCCCTGTCATTTTTTCAAATTTTTAAACTTAATGTACAAATTGAAACCATTTACAGATTTATTATAGTATAGATTAATTAAAATAGAATATTTTGTAATTTCATCTAGGTTACGTTCTATATTTTCACAATAGTGTTTCTTTTACAAAAACTTCTCCTTGTCACAAATCCCTGAACACAAATCTCTATTTTCATCTTGAAATATCCTCAGAAATTCTGCGACAACCACTACAATACTCAAAGGCTCAGAGCTACAAGCGTTTACAAGTAATATGCGAAGCGCCCGCCCGCCTAATCGTCGTCACGAAGGCTATACGTTTCGCCCGCCCCCGTAATTGTACGACGGCATAACTGGGCTTTATTGTGATTTTTATTCAAAGAAAGATTGTATGTACTACGTTGCCATTGCTTGATTGATGTTTTGTCAGAATTTATATATGTAGGTATTACTAGACTCAGTTATCTGTTACGTATTTTTGCATCGCATTAATCTCGTCAATAACGGATTAGATAAAAGTTTGTTTATATTAGTACAAATGCTATTTATTTTGATATATTATTTTGGGTTTTGTGGATGTCGGGAGCTCTAGTATATCAGTCAGTATAGCATATGGAAGGATTTCTCCATGGGGAGATAACTATTAATGAAAGTCAATTTATTGGGCGTTATTGAAAGTGTAGGGACAAGTAGACGTCTTTTTGGTCCCACTTTTTGAAAGGTATTGCTAATCATGCGTTACAGGACCTTCAATATCACGCATGTGGAACCCTATCGACTAGTGCAAAGAGCTTGCGCAAACGTCATATTTTTTGTTAACTCAGGGTATATCTTTTCTTGTGACACACACACGCACGGGTCTTGGATACAGGGGAAGACCAAAAGCGCCGCCTAGTGCCTCGCGCTTCGTGTGCGTGTGGGACTCTTGCACCAAAGGCAAACGGGATCTCCTCCATTATAGGAGGAGGCCTAAATTACCTACTAAACCTACCTGGGTGACGATGAGAGCATATATTTAGAATGCCATGGATATTTCACGTAGTTAAACTCCTCTGAATACGTGTCTTAGGACAAGAATAGACAAGAATCTCGCACACCCTGCATCCACATGCGGATCTTTAACCAACCAATGAAAATGATCCTAAAGACATGGTCAGTTTGGCGTGCCTGCCGTTAACATAGCATTGAAAAAGCTTATTGTGCTTTCGTTTTATTCCTGGGTTTTTAGATATTACTATCCATTCTATTATCTTACCTATGGTAGAAAATTAGCATTACATTACTTGCATGAAATTTATGTTAAAAGCCAATAGTAAGACAATTGAAAAGGGGGGATAGAAGGATATAAAAATCCGGCGTTAGTTTGTACTTAACCTACTATTCTCGAGCGGTGGTCTGTACATATAGCATTTCCAGTTGCAAAAACTATTTTCGCAGCATTGTTTTTCATTCCACAAACCTACAATCTATTATTAATTTACCACAATATTGTTGAACAGAAACATGAATTACACCATCGTTACGCCTACGATCACATAACGTGGAGTAACTAAGAATACATGAATTAAACTTTCAATCAAATAAAGTTACATAACAAAAACCACCTGTGAAGGGTCTTCAAACTTTACTACATCATAACTACATTCGATACTAAAATAAAGGAGTAATAATCACACGAAACGCATAGTAAATACTCGTAGTAAGTAATTTACAGCCGAGCATAATTAGATGTTACATTTTTATGATTTAAACGTCTAGTGAGGACAATGTCAAACTTTTTGAAGTGAAACTTCTATATAGAGGGGGTCTTATGGAGTTTTGACTCACGAAAAGATGTCACAGTCACGTGATCACCGTCACTAATTCTTACATTTTTAAACTCGTGATATCTTTCGAATGGAATGTCCGAATTGAATAATTCAAAAAGTTATATAAAGGTATTGAAGCAGTCTTGAATATGAAGTAATTTATTTTGATAAGGATTAATATCAAGATACAAATAAAAAGCCTTTTCTAGCGGCGGCATTTTAATTAATTTTTTATAATAAAAAAACGCTTATTGTGGCATAACTATAATAGTTAGATATAAGTGGTCGCGATACTTTTTGTAAATAATGATGTGTTCTACAAAGTCGTAGTACATTATTTTATTTTATCATCAATAGTTTTCGCAGCGCACGTGATTTTAGGTATTTTTTTTATACCTTGGATTAAATTTTTGGAGTTTTAGTAATGATCCCTATTTTTTTTGTAAATATAATATAGACTATGTCACCCGGGGATAGCGTAGCTTGCCAACAGTGAAAGAATTTTTCAAATCGGTTCAGTAATTTATTTTATTTGTTATTTTATCATCAATATTTTTCGCAGCGCACGCGATTTTAGGTATTTTTTTTATACCTTGGACTACATTATTGGAGTTTTAGTAATGATCCCTAATTTTTTTGTAAATATAATATACCCTATGTCACCCGGGGATAGCGTAGCTTGCCAACAGTGAAAGAATTTTTCAAATCGGTTCAGTAATTTCGGAGCCTCTTCATGCAAGCAAAAACCAATCTTATCTTTCCTCTTTATAATATTAGTCTAGATATTCATAAATATATTTATTATAAAATTAATTAGATATTTGCATATTATAAAAAGCGCAAGATTTTGCGCTGGAAGTTGTTTAATAAAATTGGGAGCTGGGTTGCCCTAAAAAGCGCTATATCTAGCTTCGAAAGCGCTAAAGTGGCAGACTTGGTGAGCCGAGCCGAGCGCCGGGGAAGTCCCGCAAACGAGAAAGCGAGCGAGAGAGCGAGCGAGGATATACCTCGTTCTCCGACGACCTCGTCCCTCTAATACCTAAAATCGCATTCTGCGCATCGGAAAGTGGGATGTTCCAATAAGAAAACAAATTAACAACTAGAAAACTTTGCCAACGGTTCAGTTTTTCGAAAGTCACAACGAGGTGAACGACAAGTGTTGACAGAAAAAAATTGTCGGTGCGTGTGTAGTGTATTACACTATACAGACAAAATATATATAGGAGTTACATCTGCTCTGTTGGTATTCTCCGCGGTGTGCAAGTATATTTGAAATATTTTTTGAAATACTTTTTTTCTGTCAATATAAATCACCAAAGCCGCGTGTTCTAATACTTTTTAAACTCGTGATATCTTTCGAATGGAATGTCCGAATTGAATAATTCAAAAAGTTATAATAAAGGTATTGAAGCAGTCTTGAATATGAAGTAATTTATTTTGATAAGGATGAATATCAAGATACAAATAAAGTGCCTGTTCTAGCGGCGGCATTTTAATTAATTTATTGAAATAAAAGGACACTTATTGTGGCATAACTATAATAGTTAGACATATGCTGTCGCGACACTTTTTGTAGATAATGATGTGTTCTGCAAAGTCGTAGTACATTATTTCATTCTATCATCAATAGTTTTCGCAGTGCTCGCGATTTTAGGTATTTTTTACACCTTGGGTTACGTTATTGGAGTTTTAGTAACGATCCCTAATTTTTTTGTAAACATAATATAGCCTATGTCACACGGGGATTGTGAAGCTTGCCAACAGTGAAAGAATTTTTCAAATCGGTTAAGCAGTTTTGGAGCCTCTTCAATGCAAACAAAGAATTTAATCTGTTCTCTTTATAATATTAGTATAGATATTCATATATATTTATTATAAAATTAATTAGATATTTGCATATTATAAAAAGCGCAAGATTTTGCGCTGGAAGTTGTTTAATAAAATTGGGAGCTGGATTGCCCTAAAAAGCGCTATATCTAGCTCCTAAAGCGCTAAATTGGCAGTTCTGGTGAGCCGAGCGCCGGGAAAGTCTCGTAAACGAGAAAGCTAGCGAGAGAGCGAGCGAGGAAATACCGCGTCCTCAGACTACCTCATCCCTCTAATACCTAAAATTGCGTTCTGCGCATCGGAAAGTGCGATGTTCCGAGCCGCTATTAATGGAGGCAAACTTAAGTTTGCATCGAACTATAGCTCTGCTCTCCACGTGACAAGGCATCACTGCCTCTATTTGTAGTATGTGTAAAAAAAATATAAATAAATAAATAGTTTGTTGAGTAAACAAAAATAACAACAAGAAAACTTTGCCAACTGTTCAGTTTTTCGAAAGTCATAACAAAAGTGAACGACAACGAACAACAAAAGTGTCGACGTAAAAAATGGTCGGTGCGTGGGTAGCGTATTACATACACCATTAAAATGTACTTAACCTAACCAAATCATAATTTGCAGTAAACCTGCGAAAAATCGAAATGTGTGCTGGGACACATATTAGAAGTGAAACTTCAACGGACAAGTGGAAAAACGAATCGCAACGGACAAGTGGAAAAACGAATAGCAACGGATAAGTGGCAAAACGAATCGCAACGGACAAGTGGAAAAACGAATGGCAACGGATAAGTGGAAAAACGAATCGCAACGGACAAGTGGAAAAACGAATCGCAACGTACAAGTGGAAAACGAGTCGCAACGGACAAGTGGAAAATCTTCAACTGACAAGTGATAAAATGAATCGCAACAAAATTTTAACTTGAAGTTTTACGGGCAGATTGTTAATGTACTTGTCCAATTTGACGGATTGTAATCGGTTCCGCATAGATTTTAAAAGGGTTATTAAAAGATCTTGCGGAATATTGTCCCATTCTTCTGAAAGTGCTGTTCTTAGTGCTGCCACTGTCGTGGGCAAAGGGTTTCTCGCATATACAGCTCTTTTTAAATTGTCCCAAACATGCTCAATGGGATTAAGATCCGGGCTGCGTGCTGGCCAATTCATTGTACGTATCCCAACCTCTTCGCAATATTGTCGAACTTGTGCAGCAGCGTGCAGCCGGGCTTTATCCTGCATTAAAGTAAAATTTTCGCCTATGAATCCCATGTAAGGCACCACGTGATCTTCTAAGATATCTGTTATGTAGCGATGTGCAGTCAAACCCCCTCTATTACCGTTTTGACGGACCATGTCTATGAACACAAGTTCTGTTCGCCCGTTCATCGATATGCCACCCCAGACCATACACGAATTGCCTCCAAA
Organism: Dendrolimus pini; assembly: GCA_949752895.1. Lineage (NCBI taxonomy): Eukaryota > Metazoa > Arthropoda > Insecta > Lepidoptera > Lasiocampidae > Dendrolimus > Dendrolimus pini. The sequence goes on from OX457128.1 coordinate 2,685,579, forward strand.
AGGAACACGCTCCTCAATGCAACTTTGAGCATATCGCTCCCCACGTCGACGATAGACTCTTGTGCGATCATCTGCACCATATAAACATGTCCTACACTCGTCCGTGAACAATACGGAGGTTCATTGCTCTTCTGTCCAATTCAGGTGATCACGCGCAAATCTTAAGCGAGCTTGTCTGTGAGCTACAGACAACTTTGGACCATTTGCTGGTCTAAAAGAGGTGATATCCGCTTCCTTTAACCTTCTTCTTATTGTTCGTGCACTCACGTTTACTCCACGTACTTCATTAAACTCTGTTTTGATGTTAACAGACGTGAGGAAACGATTTCGCAGGGAAGTTGTAACAATAAATCGGTCATCACGACCGGTGGTTGCTCGAGTCCTGCCTGTACCACGTCTCCTTCTGTAAGAACATGTCTCCACAAACCTTCTGTATATGCTAGAAACCGTAGACTGGTTTAAATTTAAATTTCTACCAATCGTTCGTTGATCCAAGCCCTCCCGCACCAATACTACAATTTGAGCCGCTTGTTCGGACGAAGTATACATATTATGGTTCAAAAACTCTCGATGAGTTAAAAAACTAACTAACCCAACAATTCTGCTGGTAACAATAATTCAATTGACAAAAGAATAAAAAATCAATGAGAATCAATTTAAAACTTTGCTATAAATAACACGCAAATCTGATACTACGAGTAAATTTTCTTTTCCCGGCTATATTCATTTGTTTTACTGCAGTTCTATTTTTAAATTTTCCTTTTTTTTGAGATTAAGAGCCAGTCTCTCCATATTTATATAATTTAATCTAAAAAGTTTGCATACTTATTTAAAAAAAACGAATCGCAACGGACAAGTGGAAAAACGAATAGCAACGGATAAGTGGCAAAACGAATCGCAACGGACAAGTGGAAAAACGAATGGCAACGGATAAGTGGAAAAACGAATCGCAACGGACAAGTGGAAAAACGAATCGCAACGTACAAGTGGAAAACGAATCGCAACGGACAAGTGGAAAATCTTCAACTGACAAGTGATAAAATGAATCGCAACAAAATTTTAACTTGAAGTTTTACGGGCAGGTTTTCAAATTGGACAAGTACATTAACAATCTGCCCGTAAAACTTCAAGTTAAAATTTTGTTGCGATTCATTTTATCACTTGTCAGTTGAAGATTTTCCACTTGTCCGTTGCGATTCGTTTTCCACTTGTACGTTGCGATTCGTTTTTCCACTTGTCCGTTGCGATTCGTTTTTCCACTTATCCGTTGCCATTCGTTTTTCCACTTGTCCGTTGCGATTCGTTTTGCCACTTATCCGTTGCTATTCGTTTTTCCACTTGTCCGTTGCGATTCGTTTTTCCACTTGTCCGTTGAAGTTTCACTTCTAATATGTGTCCCAGCACACATTTCGATTTTTCGCAGGTTTACTGCAAATTATGATTTGGTTAGGTTAAGTACATTTTAATGTGTATGTAATACGCTACCCACGCACCGACCATTTTTTACGTCAACACTTTTGTTGTTCGTTGTCGTTCACTTTTGTGATGACTTTCGAAAAACTGAACAGTTGGCAAAGTTTTCTTGTTGTTATTTTTGTTTACTCAACAAACTCTATTTATTTATTTATATTTTTTTACACATACCACAAATAGAGGCAGTGATGCCTTGTCACGTGGAGAGCAGAGCTATAGTTCGATGCAAACTTAAGTTTGCCTCCATTAATAGCGGCTCGGAACATCGCACTTTCCGATGCGCAGAACGCAATTTTAGGTATTAGAGGGATGAGGTAGTCTGAGGACGCGTTATATCCTCGCTCGCTCTCTCGCTAGCTTTCTCGTTTACGAGACTTTCCCGGCGCTCGGCTCACCAGAGCTGCCAATTTAGCGCTTTAGGAGCTAGATATAGCGCTTTTTAGGGCAATCCAGCTCCCAATTTTATTAAACAACTTCCAGTGTAAAATCTTGCGCTTTTTATAATATGCAAATATCTAATTAATTTTATAATAAAAATATATGAATATCTATACTAATACTATACAGAGAAAAGATTAAATTCTTTGTTTGCATTGAAGAGGCTCCAAAACTGCTTAACCGATTTGAAAAATTCTTTCACTGTTGGCAAGCTTCACAATCCCCGTGTGACATAGGCTATATTATGTTTACAAAAAAATTAGGGATCCTTACTAAAACTCCAATAACGTAACCCAAGGTGTAAAAAATACCTAAAATCGTGAGCACCGCGAAAACTATTGATGATAGAATGAAATAATGTACTACGACTTTGCAGAACACATCATTATCTACAAAAAAAAGTGTCGCGACAGCATATGTCTAACTATTATAGTTATGCCACAATAAGTGTCCTTTTATTTCAATAAATTAATTAAAATGCCGCCGCTAGAACAGGCACTTTATTTGTATCTTGATATTCATCCTTATCAAAATAAATTACTTCATATTCAAGACTGCTTCAATACCTTTATTATAACTTTTTGAATTATTCAATTCGGACATTCCATTCGAAAGATATCACGAGTTTAAAAAGTATTAGAACACGCGGCTTTGATGATTTATATTGACAGAAAAAAAGTATTTCAAAAAATATTTCAAATATACTTACACACCGCGGAGAATACCAACAGAGCAGATGTAACTCCTATAATATATATTTTGTCTGTATAGTGTAATACACTACACACGCACCGACATTTTTTTTCTGTCAACACTTGTCGTTCCCCTCGTTGTGACTTTCGAAAAACTGAACCGTTGGCAAAGTTTTCTAGTTGTTAATTTGTTTTCTTATTGGAACATCCCACTTTCCGATGCGCAGAATGCGATTTTAGGTATTAGAGGGACGAGGTCGTCGGAGAACGAGGTATATCCTCGCTCGCTCTCTCGCTCGCTTTCTCGTTTGCGGGACTTCCCCGGCGCTCGGCTCGGCTCACCAAGTCTGCCACTTTAGCGCTTTCGAAGCTAGATATAGCGCTTTTTAGGGCAACCCAGCTCCCAATTTTATTAAGCAACTTCCAGCGCAAAATCTTGCGCTTTTTATAATATGCAAATATCTAATTAATTTTATAATAAATATATTTATGAATATCTAGACTAATATTATAAAGAGGAAAGATAAGATTGGTTTTTGCTTGCATGAAGAGGCTCCGAAATTACTGAACCGATTTGAAAAATTCTTTCACTGTGGGTAAGCTACGCTATCCCCGGGTGACATAGGGTATATTATATTTACAAAAAAATTAGGGATCATTACTAAAACTCCAATAATGTAGTCCAAGGTATAAAAAAAATACCTAAAATCGCGTGCGCTGCGAAAACTATTGATGATAAAATAAAATAATGTACTACGACTTTGTAGAACACATCATTATTTACAAAAAGTATCGCGACAACATATATCTAACTATTATAGTTATGCCACAATAAGCGTTTTTTTATTATAAAAAATTAATTAAAATGCCGCCGCTAGAAAAGGCTTTTTATTTGTATCTTGATATTAATCCTTATCAAAATAAATTACTTCATATTCAAGACTGCTTCAATACCTTTATATAACTTTTTGAATTATTCAATTCGGACATTCCATTCGAAAGATATCACGAGTTTAAAAATGTAAGAATTAGTGACGGTGATCACGTGACTGTGACATCTTTTCGTGAGTCAAAACTCCATAAGACCCCCTCTATATAGAAGTTTCACTTCAAAAAATCATTTCAAAGTAATCCTGAGCTTTGATGCAGTTTATGAGTCCGTCAGGTTATATTAGACTTGTTCTTAATAAATTTCCTTAAACAGCGGAAACGTTATTACCTCGAGCAAATGACGAACACGTCCAATCATAAAAATCTTAGCAATTGTTGATTGCCGTCGGTTCTTCTCTGAATAGCAAAGTTTTCCTCGTGTTGTCGTACTAAACGAGAGGCGCGTGCGCACCGTCGCGGTGCGCCCTCTCGCGGACAAGTTCACGCGTCACCGGCCGGATACAAAAATAGATCGTGACATAAATCTACATAAACGGTCTTTATTTTGGTCCACGCTCATTGTTTTGGCTTTGCTCGGTTCGGATTCTTGTTTGTTTACTGCGTTTTAAGTAGTAATTATACACTAATACTTACTAAGTTAAGACATTAGCGGCGGGTTAGCTAAGTAGTTTGAATTTCAATTAAATACATCTTAATTTTATGCTTGCTTTCAGTGATATTTAGCATTTAAAACTCAATAAAATCTCCGGCAAGTTTCTTGACAATGACCTTGACCTCTCCGTACAAGTGTTTTTTTTTTCGAAGTATGAAATAGAGCGGCGTACAAATTCTCAAATAATGTTTTGTGTATAATAATGTGTACAGAATGTAACTACGTCGCTATTTTGTTCAAATAAAGTTTTTCTTTCTTTTATTTTTTTTCTTAAAATTTGGATCACCATTGACTACGGTTAACGCGCCAAGCACTCAAAATAAGCTTTCAGTTTTTGGATAGAAAAACACCTATAGAATATTATTATTACAAAAGTAGATTGGAAAAATATACTCCGTTTTATATTTTAATTCATAAACAAGTACATGTTTATTGCGATTTCGTACTTTTTTCTTTTTATAGGATCATATATGTAGATATTTAAAACATTTTGTATGTTGTGTGCACGACTGAAAAGGACTTAACAATCAGATGATGATACATTCCGACTTGTTATTGTGTACGGATTAGTTGTAACTTACAGAAAAGGTCAATTGTATAAGTACACGACATTGACATTGTGGGGCCGGCAATTCCATCTATCTGTTGAAAGAACACACATACAGTGTACAACGTTTTATGACCAACAATACCCGTGAATAATACAGTCGATGCACTATGATTTGTCACGAATGTAATTCTTGTAAACAAAATATGATTAATTGAATATTTGTTAATTGTTTAAATCTTTCTTTAAGCAGCATAATAGTTTTTCGAGTACGGTTCATGACAATGATTAATAATTAAGTGGGGCAAAAAACTTTGACCAGTAAACCTACTTCTTCATTAACGCTTGAAAGTCATTCATGAATATAAGTCATAACTATTATTATGATAATATTAAAAATTTCAATGTAATGAGCTAAAATAAACGATTTTATTATCCCTTTCATTCCTCACAATACTTAAGTGTTGCTAGTACTCAAAATTCACCCTTGATTTTCGTAGTCAGTCTGGCATGTACCAATATTTACAGGGTGGCAAAATAAAGTAGAAAATAATAGGGGTGCCACTTGCGCAAATCTTTCTAAACTCTAGCAACTCCAATATTAGGTCAAGAGTAATTTCGATACTTATAGTGATTTTTAGTACGACATCAAACATGGGTCAAGTTCAAGTTGCTTTAGTTACGACGTAGGCATTTTGTCAACATAGTCTAACATGTTTAGTTTAATATAAAATAATGACTATAATTTTGTAAGCGAGAGCTTTAACACCTTGTGAAGAAGCTAAACTAACCATTTCAACCTATCATGTCGGCTGTTCTTTGGTAAATATCGTCGAATTACAACGAAAAGGTTTGTACATCAAATTCCACTAGACATCCTTGGTAAAGTTTAAAAATCACCGCTCTCGTGAAACATGGTACTGTTATATGCGTATTTAGTAATTTTCTAGACTCAGATCAACGTTAAAATTATAAAATTTAAAAACTTCGTTTAAAAATACCGACTTCAAAAACTAAAAAACTAAAATGTATAAAATAACTTATTTCTAAAGCTATTATTATTAATATATATTATCTAAAACATCTTAAAGTCGGTGCTTAGTAATTTTCAAAATATAGTAATTTTTATGTTTTACTTTGCACCGATCATACAAAAAAAAGAAAATAAAAAAAGTCATAGGATACTTTTTGCTGTCGATTATAGTTTTTGAGTTATTCGCAAAAAACTGAAAAAAGGGACCTTTATGGGCCACCCCCTCCCTTAGCTCCACCCCTACCCATCAGTACTTTTAGTATGTTGTTCAGGACGCCTTCCTCTACGACTGTGCCAAAATTCGCTTCCACACGAATTATTTCCCCTATTCGGCCTTTTCGTGTCTTCGTTGCTTAGACTAATTAGTTATATGGAGGTTATGTCAAATTTTAACTGATAGGCAAATGAACGGTTGGTAAGGTATAGCATCAAGTCATAAATAACATTTTGAGCGATAGTTCGATTGCAACTGGCAATCCCAGATATGACACGCGCTCCTGCCATTGGTCCTATCAATTGTTTCAACCTTGCGTTGTTATTAGTGATGACATCTCTCGGCGATCGACCGTATAGATCAGTTGCCGAATCGACGTAAAACAAATTCGATAATCGCTGTGATTACAAACCGTTTTCGCTGGTAGTTATTACTTTTTAAATGTTAGATTGTTATCCAATAGCGTGTAAACTTAGGTCCACATCTGTCTCATATTGAATGATTCGGTCAACATTGTTGCTGCAACGATGCGCTCACTTGGATGTAAAATTGATACAAACATAAGTATGGATGTAAGTTTATATGTTATTTATGAAGCATATAATGCTGCTTCTACAATTGTATCTTTGCGATGTCGATCCTATGACCGTTGCATCACACGATTTTGCATATTAAACAAATAGGGCCGTATCTTTATGTCACATTACGTATAAACTTACATCCCCATCTGTATCATATCGGATGATTCGGTCAACTGTGTTGTAGCACAAATAGGCTTACTTGGATGTATTTATGATTACACATGAAACATTCAAGATCGTGTAACGCAACGGTGATCGGATAGACAACACAATGATACACAATTGTACCCGCAGTCAGTATATTGAACTGAATCAATAACATATAACTTACATCCACATCTGTTTCATATTGGATGATTCTGTCATGGTTGTTGTTGCACTGATACGGTCACTTGGATGTAAAGTTTTTTCAAACATTTGACACAGCAACTTTCCTCCATATTTATCATTCAAGATCGTATAATGCTCGATACATGGATCGAAAATACAATGATACAAATGTGGAAGCAGCTTTATATTACACTTCAATGTTAAATGGCATGTTTTCACTTCCCCAGCGATATGTCACGCTAACCCTTTGAGATGGCATTGCACACGATTTTCCATTAAAATGATATATTTATACGTAATTAGCTGTCACGGCAGACGTCGTACTGCCCAGAAAAGCTTCAATCGATATGCCGACAGCAGCGCCACCTACGGGATCCAATTGTGAACCAACTCAGAAACCTTCTCTGGATCATGCACAACAACTTTACTAAACATCATGACATGATTAAATGTATAGTTTATGATTCTATAAAGGACATACAGACACACATCCAATTTTGTATATAAAAAAATATAAGAATAGCTGTCGCGACAGACGTCGTCCTGCCCGGAAGAGCTTCAATCGACATGCCGACAGCAGCGCCACCTACCGGGTCCAATTGTGAACCAACTCAGTAACCATCTCTGACTCATGCACAACAACTTTGCTAAACATCATCACATGATCAAATGTATAGTTTACGATTTTATAAAGGACATACAGACAAACATTCACTTTTATAGATTGATACCATTTGTCTATAAATGTTCTATTCTCGTACCATGTGGACGACAGCCGACGCAGGAAAAGTTGTGTAACATCACACCCAAGTGCTAATTGATCGTAAAACTGTTACACCGCTACTTTAGTTATAGCGAATACATATGTTCTACTTTACCGAACTACTTCATTATGCAAAATATTCTCTTTAACAAGGAAGTAGTATTTATGTGGTTCCGCATATCCGATGATGAAACGAGAGCCTTGTAAGAATTGTTACGTGTCTGTTTGTATACAGTCAAAATACAACTTTATATATAGTTTTTTTTTGAACAACGTAATATTGTGAATAACACTTATAACGCTCTAATTAGGACAGTATTATGTATATTTTAACGTGTGATCATTGTTAAAATCTTTTTAATAAATACTTTTGTGTATTATGTAACGACTATTGAGTAATTTATGAAACAACTGACCGTATGAGAGTCGTGTTCACGTTTGGCGGGTTCTCTATAAAATACAATTAATATAAGTTAAAACTTTTTGAAGTGAAACTTCTTTAGAATCGTTGTGATTTGAAACTCGATGAAACGAAAAAGAGACATTAAAAAGAGATATATACATACATCCGTAGGACTAAGCCTGCGAGAGAATGAGATATGAATTTTACATTGTGCAACACAGATTGGAGACTCAATAAGACCAATGATTAAATATATGTCCAATTTAGACCGAAATAAAACTAATAATAATATTTTTTAGGCTAAAACCGTAAAATTTATACTTTATACTAGAGATTACCCCGCGGCTGCGCCGCGGGTTAACCTCTGGTGCGTGTCTCTTGTTTATAGAGCAAGTGCTACAAGTTATATTATATTACATTTTTATGTATTTGCCCACGGAAGATTCACTTCATTTTATATCGCTAATTATACCATCCCCCGTCTATCTGTCAACAAAATAAATTACAAAACTTGACCAAAATGGTCTAAATGACCAAAATACCACAGTGACCGACATGGCCAAAATGACGGAGTAGGCAAAAACGACCAAAAAGGCCAAAATAATCAAAATGGTCAAAATGACCAAAGAGGCCAAAATGACCAAAAGACCAAAATGACCAAATAGGCCAAAATGATCAAAAATGCCAAAATGACCATAAAGGCCAAAATGACCGAATAGGCCAAAATGACCAAATAGGCCAAAATGACCGAATAGGCCAAAATGACCGAATAGGCCAAAATGACCGAATAGGCCAAAATGACCGAATAGGCCAAAATGACCAAAAAGGCCAAAATGACCGAATAGGCCAAAATGACCAAAAAGGCCAAAATGACCAAAAAGACCAAAATGACCAAATAGGCCAAAATGACCAAAAAGGCCAAAATGATCGAATAGGCAAAACGACCAAAAAGGCCAAAATGACCGAATAGGCCAAAATGACCGAATAGGCCAAAATGACCGAATAGGCCAAAATGACCAAAAAGGCCAAAATGACCAAAAAGGCCAAAATGACCAAATAGGCCAAAATGATCGAATAGGCAAAACGACCAAAAAGGCCAAAATGACCGAATAGGCCAAAATGACCGAATAGGCCAAAATGACCGAATAGGCCAAAATGACCGAATAGGCCAAAATGACCAAATAGGCCAAAATGACCAAATAGGACAAAATGACCAAAAAGGCCAAAATGACCGAATAGGCCAAAATGACCAAATAGGCCAAAATGACCAAATAGGACAAAATGACCAAATAGGCCAAAATGACCAAAAAGTCCAAAATGACCAAATAGGCCAAAATTACCAAAAAAAGCCAAAATGGAAATTATCCCTTGTCCATCCTCAGTATTTAATTTACATACATACCGAATTTCAGCCAAATCGGCCCATTAGTTCTACCGTAAAAGCATAACAAACAGAAAGACAAATATATTTTTATCCCGGAAACTATCCCACTTTTCGGGATAAAAAGTATCCTATGTTCATTCTCGGTATCGAAAACATATATATACTGAGTTTCAGCCAAATCGGTCTAGTAGTTTTTACGTGAAAACGGAACAGACAGACAGACAGACAGAGTTACTTTCGCATTTATAATATTAAATAGGGATTTAGACGGATGTCGGCTAAAGGACTAAAAGTTAAGTTAAATATTAATAAAAGTTAAAGAAGAATTACCCAATCATTACATACTCGTTTTACACCGGGTAGACAACCAAGACCCAGTATAATAATATGTATGCTAAAACTCTTCGGAGTGAGACCATAATGATTACTTTTAGTTACCTTCAGTCATCGGAGTTCTGATGAAAATACAGTATGCAGTTTGATGTGCTTATTTGTCATTGTCCACTAACTATGCGTGAGTCCGGTGACCGACTCTAAAAGTTTGTCAATCTTTATAGATTTCATACAGTTGTCTGGATAAGTTCAACACTGCCACATAATAAAACTGCCATTGCAACAAGCATTGTGAATGGTCTCCGTTGAATAACGATTCTCAAGGTCATGTAAGTCATTGTCCTACTCGTGTATTATTTGTACATTACGTAGGATGATGATGTACAAGTTGCACTAAGCAAGCTCGAAATTGTAAATGAATCCTCTTTTTACTTGCTACTAGCTGTGCTCGCGACTTCGTCCGCGTGGTATTTTTTTACCCCAAGAACGAAGTAGCCTAAGTTACTTTTTATAACATCAGCTATCTGCCAGTGAAAGTCCTGTCAAAATCGGTTCTGCCGTTTCAGAGATAAGCCGGAACATCCACAGACAAAAAAATAAAAACTTCGTTTATAAAACCGACTTCAGAAACTAAAAAACTAAAATGTATAAAATAACTTATTTCTAAAGCTATTATTATTAATATATATTATCTAAAACATCTTAAAGTCGGTGCTTAGTAATATTCATGTTTTACTTTGCACCGACTTCAAGATGTTTTAGAATGATAATATATATTAATAATAATAGCTTTAGAAATAAGTTATTTTATACATTTTATTTTTTTAGTTCTTGAAGTCGGTTTTTTTAAACGAAGTTTTTATTTTTTATTTGTTACTTTTTAGTGTCTAGCTATGTATGGGTGGACCTACGAATGGTGGCGCGCTTTTAAAAAAATATAGGTCCCAAGAACCGGGAACAAAAAAATGTTCGTAAAATGAAAACTACTGGGCCAAACTATGTAAAATTTTTAGGGGACCAATTGGAAGCTATTCCGCGTCGAACAAAAAAAGAATCACGTAAATCGGATCATAAATCACGGAGTAATCGGCGAACATACATAAAAAAAAAGATCCCGACGAATTGAGAACGGCCTCCTTTTTTCGAAGTCGGTTAAAAATTCGAAAAATTTCATTTTCGGAATCGCCTGATCCGAATTATTCCCCCTCATTTTTCTGACGTTAATAACAGACACTTCAATTTTATTTATCTGTATAGGTATGTCATATTTTTCACTGAATTAAGTCTGGAAACTTTACGGAGAACAACAAGTATCGTTTATACAGTTTACGAATTCTTGATTTTTCCGTCGCTTCGTCCTTTTAAAAGTTACGCCAAACATCTAGGTCGAGGTTTGTTGGTCACAGATTAAAATCAGTATTTCGCCGAACAAGGCCCCCGCCCGCACTCGGATCTTTGTTTCGGGAAAAACAAGTTAATTTTCGTTTGACGTAGCAACAAAACGCGTACCGTGGCAGTTGTTGAACTAGTTGGCTTACACACTCGCGTCTTATACTCGCTTCCCGAGTGACATGGTTTCGAATGGCCGAGAAGCGTGAAGCAATTCATATTGTTACAATTACCATGTACTGGTGGTGATGGTAAATGTAGTAGGCGTAGGTAACTCTTTATTTTAAACCAAAGCATAGACAAACAGAAGTAGAAAAATACAAAAGATAGTAAGTACACAGGGCGGCCTTATCGCCAAAAAGCGATCTCTTCCAGGGAACCCTTTAGATTATTGAAACTGACTGTGGTGCAGTCTATAAATAATAAGTATACACAGTGCATATAAGTGAAAAAACAATTTAACTACATATAAATATGACAATATACACATAAATCTATACTAATAAAGAGAAAACATTTGTATTCTTGTATGTTTGTAACGAATAAACTCAAAAACTACTGAACCGATTTCAAAAATTCTTTCGCCATTAGTATGCTACATTATCCCAGATTGATATATTTATTACTAGAAAAAAAAAAAAAATGGTCCCTACTAAAACTTTAATAATGTTAACCCAAGGTGAAAAAGAATCAGTGTTTGAGTGGGTCCGGGGATGGTTTAGAACTTTAGATTCACAATTAGACCCGGTAGGTGGCGCTGGAATCGGGTTCTGCTAGTATAATTATATAACAGTATTAGGAATTACTATACAAAATAGAAAAGTAATGCTTCTGAACCAGATTTTGAAAGCATTGTAAGAATTTGGCCTGTCTTATAACAATAGGCTATAAGACAATAAATATAGCTCATTTCAGCGACGCATAGCCTGGACCGTAAAAGAGTGATTATTAAAACAAGACCTGTGTACGTACAGGTGTACATGTATTCTGTATTTAGTCGAGGGGCGCAAATTGTTGGAAATAAATAGGAACGTGCGTACGAAGTATAAAATATTAGGCTTTGACCGGCACATCGATATCAGAGATGTGAGACTGTCCACATGCGGACATGCGAGCGAGCAATTCAATCACAAGACGCTGCTCGGAGTGAGACAGGAGGTAGTACCAATCGCTGACAGAATATTCTGAAATTCATGGATCGCGTGTTCACTCATTATCCTCGCGAGGTTCACTGGTTGACAACGCAACGCCCTGACGGTGCTTATCGGATGCCGGATGGCTCTGATGGGCTACATAAGTCCCTTAGCCATCCGTGGCGAGTGTAGTGTACATTACATTAAACTATTGGAGGCCCAAGCCCAGCAGTGGGACGTTTATAGGCTGATATTATATAGAATAGTGGCGAAATCGGGTTGAAAATTTGTCCTAATCAAACGAGTTACCAGCGGTGTTACGTGTCTTACAATTGTGGGAGTCTTATTATCTAGTTAGATATCTATAGGATATTATAATATATGCTCACTAGTGTGCGATTTATCCTGTGTAGTTATAAATCTAATTTTTCATTACGCTCTACAGAAACCAGTTACAATTTTACACTATGTTGGTTAAGCCATAAAAATTATTTGCCAGTCTCCCTAACTAAAGTAATTAATTCCCCAACTAAAGTATTCATTTTTATTATTCTAAATAAGACTAAGGTTAATTAATACTGCCGAACATTCCACATCTGGACTTTCAGTATGTTTGTTGTTAATATTATGCAAAATTATACTGTACAGACGGTCTGAAATATGAGTTTTGTCTTCGAAGGATCGAATCCGCGTTGTTTGAATGAGATGCAGTTGCCTTAACCACTAAACCACCATAACTTATCAAAATCTGTATTATTAATTTAATTATATCGTCATGTTAATTCTAGCATACTTTTCATATTCCAAAGCTTTGCCTAATCATTGGTTAAGTTAGTGTTTCGCTCGTTTGGTACACCTGGCCTTATCAGTTCACTAAAACTTCCTCCTATTTGTATTTACGGAAAGGAAGAAAACTGCAATATTTAAAAGAATTAACGGTTTAAATATCAACAGACATATTTTTACTACTAAATATTATGATTGTTTTTGCACTTTACAAAACATTGCGTCGTCCATAGCTGAAAATAGTTATTCGCTATTTTGAAACGGTGCGCATTTTTTTTCTATATCTCGATAATCAGTTCATGGCCGCGGCGTGCAAATATTTACTTTTCCGCTTTTATTAGCACGGTTGTGTCAACTCGTATTTGAATGGTAGTAGTACACTCGGAGCGTGCTAAAAATAAATCCCTTATTGCTACGATGAATCTCTCCCGTTCACCCACTTTCCGCTTATATGGAAACTGGGACCGGCAAGGACGTCCTGCTGCCGCGATATCGCACTACTGTTCAAAGTTGTTTCCTAGATATCGCAGACTAACCGGCCATAATGGACTTTCACTTATAGTTCAGTTCGAACTTGCTACTTGACTCGCCGCACTGATATACGCGTGATATGGTTTTTCGGGTCTTTATATCGTCCCCAAAATTAGAAACACCCACGTGTAGGATCTATAAAGTTTACAATAGTTTCGTGAGCTAAATTATAATGCTCTTCAATAAAATCCTAGCGTTGAAGAGCTTACAGTCTTTAAAAAAGAATCGTAATCAGCTGTGTGTGAGAAAGCTTTCCAGACGACCGTACCGAATGTCTCTTTCAATTATTATTAATAGAAAATACTTTAATATAATATTTTCCTAAGTTTTCGCGGCTTGCATATTTGTTAAACCTTTTATTAGTTCAATACATTTAAGAACCAGCATGTATATATCGACCGCATCGACCACAAATGTATATATGCACATAATAATGATAAAGATAGGGCATTTTGCTGGGAAGTTTGTAACGGTACATTACGCCGCTTGTTCTCCTTTAGCAGTAACCAAAATTGCTGTAGAAGCTGCAGCAGACTCATGACTTTCAAGAACCTGTAGGATTCCGTTTCGAAACAAATACATTAATTCCTGTGACGGCAAAATTAAATAATAAACAAAACAAAAACCTGGACAAAAAGCGAATTTGTATTTTAGTCTTCAACTAGCTGACAGATTACGATTGTTTATAAACAAGTGTTGTTGCCAATTAATTAGTTGAATAAATATAATATTGCGTTTTTGGTAGACGTGTCGAAATGGCATCGGTATTAATAAAATTTGTCTAAGTTTTTTTTGTGAAAGTAACAGCGTTCACACAAATATTAAAAGTCTATATAGCAAGTCGAGGTACCGTAATGGCTAGCGCGTCCAAAACTTAGAGGGCGCGGATTCGAACCTGACCGGAACGCATGCACCACTTATGCCCGGTTTCTAAGGCTACAAGTTATGAATTCAATAACAATTGATTGCATAAAGTTATGTAGAGGTTAACTGTTAACCTACAATATATCAGCCCATAAATGTCCCACTGCTGGGCTCGGGCCTCGCATTATAGGGTAACCTACAACTAGTACCAAAATTCGACACTAGATGGATCTATTTCGTACGATCATCGTACGATGGTGTGTTCAGAAACGCAATTTTATAATTATTGAACCGATAGCGCTAACGAGCAGATAAACTACAATTAAAAGTACCTCAGAAACCGGGCACTTTAGTAGAATTATTTTCTCCGTGCAGTTTAGGTCATAAATCAAACTCGGCCTCAGCCCGGCTAGGGCGGTGAGCAGCATGTTGCGCGGGCGCAACGCCATTATCGATAAAAAGTCATTCTTATCAAAGAAAGATTAATCATTCTTATAAAAATCACTACTATCTTTTTTGCTGTTAATTTTAAACTTAGATATAAGTATTTATATTTATTTTTAATATAACTTGTTACATTCTAAACTTTTGTACTTATAGTTTTTTAATACATAGATACCTAATTAATAATTTATTTTAAATCACTATTATTCTTATTTTAATAAATACGTTGTTTTATCTATTTTTTTCTTTCATCACTAACCCACAAAATGACAAAACTAAATACACTATTAATAACGCTTATCGACAACAATAATGCGTATCATTATGCCTGCCCATAAGGCCCTTGAGTGGAAGAGAGAGCGAAATACTCGCTTCACCACTCCGATTATTTATAACCCAAACTGCACGGAGAAAATAATTCTACTATAGTCAGTTTTCTGATCTAATGGACGTATTGTTACAATTACCACGTGCTAACAACGGTGAAGGAAAACATCGATCGCGATAACCGATGTGTCAAACCTGCCGAGCTGCCTTGGACAAGTGTGGCGGGTATACTGTCCGTTCCCCCTATACTAGGAGGCCCGAGCCCAGCAGTAGAACATTTATGGGCTAATATTATTATTGTATTATAAAAGTCCGTAATGACGTATTATCGCAACTTAGCAAACTTAACATTACCCATTGACCCAGCCTTCGAGAATAACCGGTATTAAAAACCAGTACGTATTACCTGCCTTTTTTAACCATTATCGCATGATATAGTTGTTTCCTTTTTCCTGTTATTTATTGAAACCGAATGTTTTCGTCTCATACACACATTTGGTCTAGATAACTCGTTTTTTTTTAAATAGCCAGACAAACTCTTGTGTTATGGGTAATATACAACGGATTACTTTGGGGCCGACCCCAGACATCTAGACTATATATAGTAAGTAATGGAGAAAATACTTAAAATTACTATACCAGGAATCGAACCCAGAGCCTCTGCGTTGCAGTGAGGTAGGCCTGCAAAGGCTCACAGGGGCCGAATAGTGATTCGCAATTTTATTTTTAATTCTCATACAATGAATGAAGTGTTGGAATTTGATATAGTTAAATATTCTTCGCATTTCGGCTGTTTGGAATATGAAATCCATATTTCTAGAATTTGATAGCTACAGTTAATAATAATAATAATTCTGAATGTGTGTGTAAATTTTCAAATTAATCAAACGTCCTTAAAATTTAGGTTAAAATACTCTTCTGAACGATAATGCATGTAGATCAATAATAGAAGCGTATTAAGGAACATATGAGTTCGTATTCTTTTGTAAACAATGTTTTTTGACTAAAGTCGCTTTGTAAAAAAGACAAGATTTTTAAATAGTAATACGTATATAATAATATTTAAATTGTTCTGTTTAGTATTACCGAGAACGCCAAGCGCGAGCTACTGACTTCAAATATCGATGGAAGTCAGTGCTCATTATACTGGCATCGAGTAAATCGATTTGAAGTCAGTACAGCACTACTAAGTCTTAGTGACTTAAATATTTCCGATTGAATATTTTGAAGTCAGTCTGCTCCCCAAGTCCAGTGGCTGCTAGATCAATGTAAATCGCCCTTATACACATGTGCAAAGTTAGTGAAAGATTTATCATCTGTGAAGACGCAAATGAATAATTTAATTAATTTTCTCTTTTCTTTCACTATATCCCAATTCTCTATTCATCCAAAACTCTATTCTGACATACATCTTCTGTCACACCACAAATAATCATATCATCCTTCACACGATCCATCCATCTCTTTTTTGGTCTACCTTTCTTTACATTTGTACCAATCCATCTTGTAGTTTGACATTCTTTTTGTCACGTGACTTTCATCCCTCCTCATTATATGCCCAAACCACCTTAATCTTCTTCCTCTCAATTTATCAGTCTCGGGTGCAACTTTCTAAGATCTCCTTAATTAATTTTCTCTAAAATAATGTAATATCTATCACAGCACAAAGGCTTATAGAATTATCGACTTAAATAATGTTAAACAAGCGATCGCAAATGTGATAATCGATTTATATGTAACACATGCAATCTCATGCCGAGAATTGTGTTCTCATGTTTACAAATGAGCATACTTTCCATGGCTGTACATTTTATTTTTAGCAACACCGATAACAGGTTCGCGTTACATTCCAATACAAGTGTCAGTTGTATATTTGATAATGTGCGAATATGTGTAAGTCTCGTGTCTCTGGAATGTAGAGATTTCGATTATATATGTCTCTCTCTCAACTTAGTTATATTTGAGTGATAACAATTCTGATATAAAAGCTATACTACCTAACATTTATACATTTAATAAAACGGTAGAGGTTGAATTTCTGTACAATGAAAAAAAGGCTAAAAACCGAATCAGGGGGATGTAAGAAGTGAAATAGAACTTTTTAGATTTTTTTCAATTTTTTGTAGTGAAACTTCTTTATCGGCGTTGGAAAAAAAATTCCGTCACATTTTTCGGTTACGCTTCACATTTTTTTCGTTACGCGCCATCTTTTTCTTGCCCCTACCACGGTCGACTCGACCGTGGTAGGGGCTTTATTTATTTAACCAATTTAAAGAAGTTTCACTTCTTACGTGTGTACACTAGTACACGCACACATTTTTTTCTTTTTCTGTTTGAACGGGCTAATCTCCGGACCGGCTGGACCGATTTATATGAAATTTGTATGGCGGTAGCTTATATGGGCCTGGTCAACATATAGCATACTTTTGATTCCGAATAATTAAAGAAGAGTTCCCGTGGGATAGTTAAAAAAAACTTTCCACGCGGATGAAGTCTGGGGCAGAAGCTAGTATGAAAATAAATTTGTGTTTCTTTGTTCCTATCTGTTTATTTATTTCATCACTACCGTTGCCATGACGACGACGTGTATGTTATGAATGGAATTGGAAAATGGAATTATTTCAATTATGGTATTCTAAAAATAAGATTGTGAGAAATTATTTTAACTTGTAACACGTGTCCGCATGCCTATTAGAAACTGGAGATGTGTTAGTACGCGTTACCGCGTATGTAGGTATGTACAATCGGGCCGTCGCTTGGCGTCTTTTGCACGCGATCGAAGGTCGCGGTTGCTGCGCCTGCATTCGCACGGAAATAGCTGAACGTATGGCAATTTCCCGTATGCATTGGCCGGCGGACGTACAAGTACGGACGGACGGCGCCGCGCCGTTGAGCGTTTTTACGAAATCCACTATACCAAATCAACCGGTTGATTGATCGGATTCAGTTCGCGTACGGTCAGTAGCTTTGACGCTATAATCTACTGGCGCGACATCTGGCGGTCCGTTCTGCGCTAAATCTGTTTTTGTCGTTTTTTTTCTCTTTTGCTACTACAGAAGGTTGGGTTGCGGTATAGATATGACACACTTTTATTTATTATTTGATATATAACGTGAGTTTCGGGTGGTTGTAAAAAAAACCAGGAAGGCTAAGGCTATTTAAAAAAGTTAGAATCTGTTCCTCTTATATACTAATATACAATATAAAGCTCAAGAGTTTGTTTGTTTGCTTGAACGCGCTAACCTCATGAACTACTTAATTTAGTTTGTTTGATTTAATTTGAAAAAATATTTCAGTGTTACGTAGCCTATTTATCGAGGAAGGCTTATAGGCTTACTTAACAACCTTGAGTTGTGTTCCGGCATTAGTGACCAGGTTCCAGTCTCCCTTAAGAGAGCAGCAGCGCATTTGTAGCTCCCTTGGTGTTGCAAATGTCCATAGGCGATGGTAACCGCTTTCCATCATGTGGGCCGTCTGCTGTCTGCTGAACTCCTGCATTAAAAAAAAAATGCTATATATCATCACGCTAAGACCAAACTTTTTTTTAACTAGTCCACGCGGGCAGAAGCCCAATCCCAAGCCCAGAAGCTAGTAATTAATAAAAGGTGTCCAATAACTATGTCCCACCCTATAGATTTTTCATGTTGTTTTAATTTGTTCTATAGTTGTCTTTCTGGCTTTTTTGCTGGGGCTTCATCTGCGTTAGTGTTAAAGATTCAGCCTGCGGCGGAATGAGTCTTATTTTGATCGTTAAAAAATAACGCTGTTAACGCATAGCCGCATTAGTGTTACGACGTTATCTGTCAATATTTAACGTCATTACCTATGTCGCATCTCAAATAACTCATTAAACCTTGCACAATAATACAAATGAAGCCTTTGTAAAGGTTTAGTAAAGATACTTTATATTTGTGAAAAAAAAGGTAATTAATTTATATATAATAATAACTGTTCAGTCTGAATGGGCCTTCCTCATATCACTATCGCTATAGCGCCGACATAGATATGAAGAAAATAATTCGTCTGGCTTTCCACGTTTTTCTTACGACGTGCTGAGATGTAGAACGCAATAGCCAGTCTATGTTTACCGTTGAAAACAATCTAAACCTCTTTCAAGTCACGCGTAAACAGGTGTCAAAATGGAACAAGCATTTATTGTCACGTGCAGTGGATTAATGAATATAAATTCTTCATTCTATAAAAGGCATTTACTCGAGTTTAGCAGTGTTTACGAACTGATGATGTCTTTACAATAGTTTTGACGTGGTAGAGAGCCTTTATCTTGATAATAATAGCTCTTAGGCGATCCGTGCTCTCGCAGAATATCGGCGTCACACAGTCTTGAGCTAAACGTGCTTCGTACGATTAGTTAGAGTTCCGATGGTCGACTTTCCCCTGTCCTTGTTCTCATCTTCACTCCTTGTGTTGCAAACTTCCGTACACAACGGCAACCACTGCCTGTTTGCCAGTTAAAAATACAATAACTAGTTATTAATTTTAACAATTAAGAATATCCCTTTAAAGCAGGGATTCCCAAACTAATTTGCGCAAGAGACCCCTTTTCGATAATGAACTGATACCTCAGACCCCCATAGACAAATTATTTTAAAAATCCTATCTCTAATTTATTCGTATTCATACAAAGTACTTACCAATTTAAAAAACTTTGCGGTCGGTTAAGCAAGTAAACTTGATTTCGTTTTCACATCAAAATTTGACAAAATAAATAGATATAAAATTTTGTAAATATAAGTGTGATTAATTTATGAATACTGATTACGTAACAATACTTAGTAGTAAATTATTTTTTGAAAAAAATAACACATTTGTACATGTAACTTATCATGAAAGTTTCGAATAAGATTATTTAATAGGGGTCGACTTTGAGACCTCATCGACCCCAAAATCAGTTTTCGTTTATGACGACCCCAGGGGGTTAATATCGACAACTTTGGGTGTCCCTTTAAAATATATAATAAGTATACGAATAAGATAATTAGTTTGCAAGAATTCCTATTGGCGCCACTTGAACATCAACAATTGCATTTAATGCGTGTTATTATTTGATATTGATTGCGATTGGATTCTATATCCTTAAGCAAAGATAACGCTTATCATTTATATATAGTATTACTTACTATCTTGGCATTATCTACCCCTTACAAGAATAAATCGATGATAACACCCCGATATTGCATATAATATATCAATTACACTCGAACGACCCACGAGCGGCGTTTTAATAAAACACAGCTTAGCACACTCTTCTGGCCCTTCTTCGCAGTGGGAAATTGGGGGGAGAAGTCTGCGTATACCTTTGAGGTATTACGTGGGAACGCCGCGTTGGCCTACGCCGTATGATTATGAAGTAACATTACGGTGTTAGAAAATGACATATATATTTATTTATTTATTTATTTATTTATTTATTTAAGCACAAAACAGATTACAATCATTAAGAATAAGTAATAACAATGTAATATACAGGGCCAGATTATAATCCAAACTATGCGCTAATTAAACTAACGACAAAGTAGATATACTAAAAAAAGTTGTTCATATTAATTTTACAAATAATATAAAATAAAATAAAAAATTTAAAAAAGAAAAATGAGTGAAAAATCGACAATAGATATTAATACAGATTGTGTGAGAGAATTTTTTTACAATTATTCATAAACTTAAATTGACTAGAATTAAAAATATCAATTAACGCATTTAATTTGGTGAGTTCATTATAAAGGCGACACATTCGAACCAATGGGTTGAAATAAGAAGTATTATTACGATACACTTGAAGGGAAAAAACTGCTGGTTTTCTGCATCGATAATTGGTATTGAAGTTAAGTAAAGAAATTAAATAGGGTGAATCAATACGTCCATGTAAAATTTTGTGAAGAGAGATAAGGTCTGAAGTGCTTCTACGATTTTTTAAGG
The DNA here is from genome assembly GCA_949752895.1 of Dendrolimus pini. NCBI lineage: Eukaryota > Metazoa > Arthropoda > Insecta > Lepidoptera > Lasiocampidae > Dendrolimus > Dendrolimus pini. The sequence continues at coordinate 2,706,724 of OX457128.1, forward strand.
ATGTTAGAGAGTAATATTTCAGTCGGTCATGATACGTTTTAAGAGTTCGAATTAAATTATATCTGTATGAGACTATTCGCAATGCTTTCTTTTGTACACGTTCAATGCGATCGATGTGTAATGCATAATGAGGAGACCAGATAGTGGAATTATATTCCAATACACTTCTAATTAATGTGCAGTATAAATGAATGAAGCTAGTAGGTTTCTTAAAGCCAAGAGTAGACCTATATATGAATCCTAAAAGACTGGATCCCTTACTCACAATGTAGTCATAGTGTTCCCTAAAGGTAAGTTTCTCATCAAAGATAATACCAAGATCTCTTATTGATGTGGTGCGTTTTAATGTATGATTATTTAGAGAATAATTAAATTCAATCTTATTAACTTTATTTGTGAATGAGATTATTTGACATTTATCTACATTGAGAAACATTTTATTTGACTGGCACCAATCAGAAATATAATCAAGGTCTCGCTGGAGATTCATAGCATCATACAAGCTAGCAACTGTTGTATAAATTTTAAGATCATCAGCATACAGAAGTGCTGGACAAGATAAACATTCAACTAAATCATTCACAAATGCAACAAAGAGCAATGGACCCAGATGAGAACCTTGAGGTACTCCAGAAGTAACCTGGACAGGAGAAGATGTAATACCCTTAAGGGCAACTAACTGACTTCTACGATTAAGATAAGATTTTAACCACCTGAGAAGGTTACCGTGTATGCCTAGTGATTCAATTTTATTGCATAATATGAGATGATCCACTTTGTCAAAAGCTTTAGAAAAGTCAGTGTATACTGAGTCAACTTGGATGTTTGTAGCAAATGATGAACAAATGTAATTTTTATATTCTAAAAGATTAGTAGTAGTAGATTTATTTTTAACAAATCCATGTTGATTAGACGAAAGTATGGGTTTTAAATGGTTATAAAGGTAATCGTAAACTAAAGATTCAAATAATTTAGCAAAACAAGATAAGAGGCTAATTGGACGATAATTATTACATTGCGTTTTATCACCGGATTTATGAACTGGGATAATGTGAGCAATTTTCCAAACCATAGGAAATACTCCTGTTTTTAGTGATTTGTTAAATAAAATAGTGAGAGGAAGAGCTAGTTCCTCACCACAACGTTTAACAAATAAGGGTGGAATGCCATCAGGACCACAACCTTTATTAGAATCTAATTTTCTAATTTTGGATAAAACATGCGGTTCATTAATAACCATACGGCTAAGTGCAGAATTGTATTTAATATTAGTTGAACTTGAAGAACTCGAGGAATCAACCTTTTCAAAAACAGAACCAAAATAAGTGGAGAACAATTCACAAATACTTTTATGATCAGTGGCAGTCTGGTTTTTGTATGACATTGTTTCTGGTATACTATTACTAGAGGTTTTTTTGTTAGTGACATATCTCCAGAAGTGTTTAATATTGCATTTTAGAGAATCCTCAACTGAACTTATATAGTTCTTATGACAATCTGACATAAGTTTTTTGCTGCGCTTTCTCAATAGAGCAAAAGTGTCATAGTCACGTGGGTTACCGTATTTCTTGTACAACTTATGGTATTTGGATTTCTCTTTGATACAGCGTTTAAGACTATTACTGAACCATATTGGGTATTTATTAGAGATATTTTTAGTATATGGTGTATAGATTTTAATAAGTTCATGAACATTATAGTAGAAACAACTTATATCAGCATTAATATCACTAGAATTTAAAATTTTAACCCAATCAATTTTTTTTTAAATCACGTTTTATATCATCATATTTACATTTATAAAAATTATGTCGCTTCGTAGATTTATTAGTAATCAAATTATTATTCATTTGAATTTTTACCTCTATTAGTAAAGCTGGGTGATAATTATCTAACTTTATAATGGGATTGGTTGAAGCTACGTTAATCAAGTCTGATGTACATAACACCAGATCCAGATACCTATTTTGTAAGTTGGGAATAAAGTTAAATTGTCTTAAATTACAAGTAGCCAGGAAGTCCATCAGAAAAGTAGATTTAAAATTCTGTGGATAATTCGGTATAACATTTGAGTCCTTTGCAGTAACTGACCAGTCAATCCAAGGGACGTTAAAGTCGCCAACAAAAATGAACTCATCATTAGTTTTGGAGTTTAATATGACTTGTGTGCACGAATGGTAAAACATTTTAAGTAAATTCTCAGGAATATCAGGGGGTAAATAACATAGACAAATATTAATTGAACTACTACATTCTGAGTTGGAATCAATACTAATCCAAAGATTTTCCACTTCACACTCCCATAAAAATTGTCTAGTAACTTTGTATTTCTTATTTAAAGCAAGAGCAACGCCACCACCATCTTTTTTCAAAATTTTACTACTAATACGGTCTCTACGGAATACATTGTATCTATTGTCAAAAATTTCATCATCAAAGACAGTGTTATTAAAATTGGTTTCGGAAAGGCAAACAAGATCATAGTTATTATTTAGAATATTACAATAAATTTCAGAGGTTTTAGATCGTTTTCTATTAATATTTTGATAATATATATCCATTACTTAATGTAAAAAGAACAACTATATTGACCAAACAAAGCTATATAAATACTTAAAATTAATTTCACTCCTTCATTAATTTGCTAAGCGTATCTTTATTTTTAATAAGTATTGCAGCTGAGTTATCATCTTTACGAAGGTATATCTTTCCAAAACGAGCCCATACGTATTTATAATTTTTGTCTCTGGCAAATTTCCGAGTTTCCATAAACAATATCTTCACTTCGGGTGACAAATTCTCAGCGACATAGATCCTATGTGGTGCACCAGGAGCCCCAAGATGTCCTGAGTGTAAGGGTTGATCGCTGTGACATTTATTGAAGCGATGTACGGCCGAGATGACTGAGTCACGGTCGCGAGAAGATTTCAGCGTTATTAACACATTACGGGGTCTAGATGAACCAGTATCGTGCTTCGCAACACGGCGACAAGCTTGAATAGAAGTATCATCGACAGGAGCGTTGACTAATTTGCATAATTGTTTGAATAAATCAAATAGATTTTCATTTTTAGATTCAGGTACAGCATGTAACTCCACATTTGAGGCTCTAGAGATAGTTTCCATAGTACTAATTTTACTGTCTAGTTTCCTGATACACTCATTGAGGTGTTGGTTTTCCGTTTCCAATCTATTAATTATTTTACTCTTCTCTTTGATTTCAGCTTTTAGATCATTTTGTTCAGCACTTAGTAAATCAGTAGTTAAAGTAAAATCTTGTTTTATTTCTTGTACTATAGGATCAACCTCAGACTTAACAACTTTCTTAATGTCCTCGATCAGAGTCATACGGAGATTGGACATAAACGCGTTTAAAGAAGATTCCAGCTTCGTGTCCAGCAATTGACTTATACTTTCCAAAGTGACTGTCTGATGCCCAGAAATCTCAGTCTGGTTCAATGCAGGAGTGTTAATACTTGCATCATCTATGTTATCGTATGACATATCCAACGAATATTCCTGATTCTGTATCTGCGATTGTATTGGAGCATCGCAATTGGCTTTCATTCGTCTAGGAGCAGCATTGTTACATGCTGGGCAAACCCACATAATGCGATACTCCGCTGTTAATGATTTAAATTGCTCTGTTTTCATATTAAGACATTTATAATGGTATTTGTATCGGCACTGACGACAAAGCAAATAGCTATTAGGCTCAACAACTCCTCTGCAGGCATTACAATTCATGATGATTCCAAGATATTAACAGCAACAATTCTGAATATTACTAGTTTGTGACTAATATAAAAAGTGGCAACATTAATTTAATATCGGACAGCGAATATGCCGGTATGCTTGATTTTTATATAAAAAAGTGTTAACAAAAGAGGGTAGTATAAAAAATATCCATTCACAGTAATATTTTACGACTTAATTTTGAGCTTTAAATAGTATCCAGTGTTACACAAACACTACTATGCAGTCGTTATACAATATAATTCACTTTAAAAAACATCACTTGTACAACATCGACGGAATTAAAGACAATCTAAATAAATTATTACGGAACAACTTTCGCACTGACTAGGGTTGCCAGCCAAAAAAATTATTATCATCTAAATATGTTTTTATGTATTTAATTTATAAAATATGTAGTTAAAGTATGTCTGTTTAAGTTCTATCTAATAATCTGCACCACCTGCGTCGCCAGATTACGTTGAATTATTCCTTAAGTTAGGTTGCCTGGAAGAGATTGCTTTAAGCGATAAGGCCGCCTATTATTTCTACCATGAAAATATTGTAATCGTGCATTTTTGTAATTGTGTATTTGGTGAGAAATAAAGTGTTATCCGTATCTTTAATACTTAATTTAACTTTACTTAACAGACAACTGAACGGTCGGTAAAACATAAAAACTGGTTCGAAATATAAATCAAATAAAAGAGAAAATCGTAAATAAACTGCTATGTTAAAGTCGACGGATTATTATCCAACTCTGAGCGTGGCAGTTAATCTCGAGTCGAATCAGGCCACTTGAATTAGAAATGGGTTTTATTATTTTATTTATTTATTTATTATTAAAAGGGGTATATATATATATACCTAGGGGTATGTATATATATAATAACTGGGTATAATTATATTATACCAAGTTATTTGTTACACAATTATTTATATTGACGATTTTTGAGTAATAAATCTGATTGTCTGTGTGACGCGTAGCAGTGTGCTACGCCGCACTACGGTTTACTACATGTAAGTAGCAGAAATTAGAAGGCTACGAAAGTTCCGCTACGCTACGAAAAGATGTGCGTGCAGTATGGAAGTATAGGAGCATTTCACTACTGCTCCTAATTCTACTACGAGATTGTAGTCGAAATCATGAGATGTTTTTTTTTATTTGAATGAATCTGACTTTGTTTGTATATTTCTTTGATCGTCCTTTACGGTCTTACGACTTAATCAGTCATAATTATATAAGGATGAACATCATCTATGCTATAATATTATAAAATTCTAACACTACATTTCTACTCGAAGTTTTGAAGTTATTAAAAAAAAACTGGAATATACAATATAAACGAGGAAGATCACGATACAGTTTCATTTATTTCTTGTCTGTCGGTTTAGCTGTCTGTGTGGGATCCACGTAAAAACTACTAGGCCGATCTTGATGCGGTTTTGGCTGAGCGACAGCAAACTCTTAGACTTAAAATCTGGCCTACTTTTTACTTTAAGTATGAAATAATATTTATTAAGATAGTTGCTACTTTACACGGCTCTATACTAGGAAGTTTAACAAACACCTTGAACCTCGTACTGTTGAACATGTTGATCTCGTTTGAATTATTAACCATACCTCGCTGCTCCGTAGTCTACCGCCGCTGTTCACAATTTTACTAGACCTTCCCCCCCCCCCCCTGTCAGTGTACGAGAGCCCATTTGCGAGGAGATTAGCGGCGGACGCGACCGCGAAACGCCTCGAGGCTTGTGACGATGGTAATGAGTCTAGGATTTACCGAATTATCTTAAAACTTGTTGAGATTTTTCGCTGTAATACGTTACGATATTTTTCATAGATGGCTGTCATATAACCCCTCGAGCCCGGCAGCTCGTTGGTCTGGTCATCTCATCACATCATCTGGTCAAATCTCCATAAACGACGGTAACCCCTATCTATCAGGTGTGCCTCTGCCCTGATGTTGTGATCCAACAATAAAGAAACTACAGCTTCTCCCTCGAATAAATATAGAATCTGTATTACGCGGAAATTATTCCCAATTCAAAAGTAAAAAAATATTGTTTTACAATCGTCCCATAAATACAAAGTGCGCATACGTAAATACATCTTTACATAATATAAATCAAAGTCGCTTTCCGCATCTGTCTTTCTATCTGTCTGTCTGTAAGTGTATCCGCTAACTCCTAAACAACGGAATGGAATTTTAAGCGGTTTAAAAAAAGTATATAATTATTGTAATGTGTATGTATGAAGAGGCTTATGAACGTTAATGAAGCGAAAAGTTATAGTCAGGATCGTAGCAGGTGGAAATCTATCGTCTCTGCCTAACCCAATGGGAAACAGGCGCGACAATATGTATTTATGTTATTGATAATATTTCACTGAAGATTTAGTTGTGTAAAATCCTAATAATGTATTTAACAATACCTGCACACACTTCTTCCTTCGTAGGAAAGACTTTTGCCGTACAGGCTATTCGACTGTCATTTATATTCAAAAAATGATCTTAATTCATATTTTTTACGCCAAAAATAAAATACATCATAAATATAGGCGGGCGTTTTGTCAACCCTGCGCGTGGCGGTAGGAGGAGTGTGGGCCACCCGACGGCGATTTGTAGATGCGGAATATTTTTGCAAGCGCTACTCAATCTGTTCCATATTGACCGTAACCAATCGGCCTTTTCGGCTTATTGTTTTATTTGTCCGCCAACACCACTCTATTTCATAAATCCCTCTCTCGTTATTCGTATCGAGTGCACGTTTTAAAGGTAAATAATCAATCGTGATATAATACGCTCTCCCCGTTTACTCTGATGGTTCATTAGGTACGGTTAACGGGCCTGTCCATAGCTTAAATGATGTTCGACTTAAAGAGCAAATAAAATTCATTATGGTGTTTTGTTACTGAGAAATCGGTGTTTATAATGTGTGGTGAAATTATTGTATTGTCATTTTAAACTAAATGGCCCAAACCTATAGATTTATATAAAAAAACTATCTACTCTATTGAAATGAGAACGATCATAAAATTAAAACATTAAGTTAATCATCATTAACCTCTTATTATTTACATTGGTAATCAATTAAAATTTTACTGTAATTTACAAAATAAAATTACTAACTAAAATAGACAATAGCATTTAAGTTTTGTAGACTATGGTAACTACTTTCTGTCAGGTGAGTTGTGTTAACCTGTCTACTGGACTCCGTCAATGAAAAATTCTTGAGATTCTGTTGCCGCTGTTAGCCGGGCTTTAGTTGGCATCGAGCTTGATTTGCGGCGCTCTTAAAATACACTTTGTATATAATCCTCGGCACGATTCGGTGAACTTGTCCTGTGAACGAGTGAAATTAGGGATCTTTTCGAAGTAAGAAGTGTCTCTTTTGAATAAATTGTCGAAAAAGTGCGCTGGCTACGCGCATTGAGCGTAACCAGCGCGATACGATTTATGATGCAAAGCGATCCCCACTATTGCAACGACCGCTCTAGATCCGAATGAGCTCCCCAGCATGTTGGTAACCTCTGGTGTTGCAAACCTCCATAGGCGACGGTAACCGCTATCCATAAGGTTAAAGAATTTATTCAAAATTGTTTCTGTATACAGAAACAATTTGGTCTCGGAAACAACTACTGTAGTATAATACTGTGTTGCAGTTGTTAGCGCCCACTTCCAGACAACTCGTTTGTTATACAATTAAAAAGAAAATTATTTTAAAGTTTATATACATTTGAAATTTTCGTGTTACTATTTGTAATGTATGTGGAAATGCATAAATTTATGTCTGTGGTGTGTATGTGTATGTGGTGTGTGTGTGTGTGTGTGTGTGTAATGTGTGTACAAGTGAAACAAGTGAGTGTGTGGTTACAGACTTAATAAGGTGGCCGTCAGCTTGTCTGGTGTACTCCAGCTATTATACCCAGCCGATAACGATTCAGCGATTCATATAATATAAACCATTCGTCTTCAAGTCACGAGTGAATAAATATCTACTAGGTAGGGGTGCTGCATCCTAGATCGCATTTTCATTTAACATCAGGTGAGATAGCTGTGAAACACGAAACTAATTATTTAATTTATTTGGGAAACATACAATAATTTATCATTCTTACAAAATAAAATACATAATAATAATACTACACATATCAGCTAAGTTTCCACCAAAAAAATAATTCATGTTACACATTTGGCTCGTACAACTATAAGAAAATTATAATATATTTGATACAATACTGGGAAATTAGATTTTTTTTAAGGAATTAAATAACACAAGACCACACAAAAATACCTTGGGACCAGGTTGCGGGAAGCGAGGCGGCCACGGCGGGGTAGGGAACAAAATGTCACGTTGACCACCCCGTGTGGGCGGGCGGTTCCGCGATTCAGCCCGAGCCGGCATGCGCTAATGAAGTTAATAAAGGTCATCAAGGTCTAGATTTGTTCGTTGCAGACCTACAAACTCCTTGAAAGACGCTAGGCCCTCGAGAGAAAGTACCCGTGCCTATTCCATAACAGTTGCAATTTGTATGACTTCTTGAAGAAAGTTTACGAGTTGAGAAATTTTACGGCGTTGGCGAAATCACCGAGGTGTTTTTAAAGGTCTACTTGAGTTTTAGCCTCAATATTTTTATTTCGCTAGTATCTACATGGACGTGAGGAAACACCGTTAGGTCAATTGTAAATCCCTATTAATATTATAAATGCGAAAGTAACTCTGTCTGCATAATAAAACTACGTTTTAACGGTTTTAAGCGCGGCTTAAATCCGTTAGACGGTAGACTGTCTGTCTGTCTGTCCTGTTCCGTTTTCACGTAAAAACTACTGGACCGATTTGGCTGAAACTCAGTATATATATTTTTTCGATACCGAGGATGAACATAGGATACTTTTTATCCCGAAAAATGGGATAGTTTCCGGGATAAAATGATATTTGTCTGTTTGTTTGTTATGCTTTTACGGAAAAACTACTGGACCGATTTGGCTGAAATTCGGCACGTATGTAAATTAAATACTGAGGATGGACAAGGGATAATTTTCATTTTGGCCTATTTGGTCATTTTGGCCCTTTTGGTCATTTTGGCCCTTTTGGTCATTTTGGCCTTTTTGGTCATTTTGGCCTTTTGGTCATTTTGGCCTATTTGGTAATTTTTCCTTTTTGGTCATTTTGGCCTATTTGGTCATTTTGGCCTATTTGGTCATTTTGGCCTTTTTGATCATTTTGACCTTTTTGGACATTTTGGCCTCTTTGGTCATTTTGGCCTATTTGGTAATTTTTCCTTTTTGGTAATTTTGGCCTATTTGGTCATTTTGGCCTATTTGGTCATTTTGGCCTATTTGGTAATTTTTCCTTTTTGGTCATTTTGGCCTGTTTGGTCATTTTGGCCATTTTGGTCATTTTGGCCTTTTTTGTCATTTTGGCCTATTTGGTCATTTTGGCCTTTTTGATCATTTTGACCATTTTGATTATTTTGGCCTTTTTGGTCAAGTTTTGTAATTTATTTTGTTGACAGATAGACGGGGGATGGTATAATTAGCGATATAAAATGAAGTGAATCTTCCGTGGGCAAATACATAAAAATGTAATATAATATAACCTGTAGCACTTGCTCTATAAACAAGAGACACGCACTAGAGGTTAAGCCGCGGCGCAGCCGCGGGGTAAACTCTAGTCTTATAATAAATCATAATAATCATGTTTCTTGACGACATTCTATTCGAATCAATAACTATGGACATGTTGGGAAATCGTAAAAAAACAACCTTATAAGTAAGTATTGGGTAGAAAAGTTTGGTAGAATTTGAAGTTAATACATGGGTAAGAAATAAAGCAAGAAAAAAATGTTTATTTGGTCTTCATATACATAACAAAAAAAATGTCTCGCGAGTTATTCAAGTGGAAGCTTGGATGGAACAGAGAAATTTTTTTTTTTTGTAATATTTAAATTTGAAATTATATACTTTTCTATATACATATTTACATAGCCAGTATTTTGATACCAAACTACAAGAGAATTCATTGTGGTTTATTATAAAAATACTTTTAATGAAAACTAATCTGAACGTCTTCGGTTCAGTAGTTCTTGAGATTGGTATGATTAGTTTCAAATAAATGTTTTTTTAAAGATTTTTTTGCGTGAAATGATCTAAATTAAACCGGTCACGCCATTACTTATCTCTATGAAATATTGTATTACTACTTCCTCATTCTTTAAATAATACAGCCCATAAATGTCCCACTGCTGGGTTCGGGTCTCCCACTATAGGGGAACGGACAGTATACCCGCCACGCTTGTCCAAGGCGGCTTGGCAGGTTTGACACATCGGTTATCTCGATGTGCAGGTTGCATCACGATATTTTCCTTCACCATTGTTAGTAGGTGGTAATTATAACAATATGCACATTAGGCTAACCTTCTTTCTTCTTTTTCTTAAAAAACTGCTTACTCGTAAGAGGTTCATGCGTTCTGGCCAGGCATCGAACCCGCGCCCTTTGAGTTCGGGACGCGTGCGCTAGCCATTACGCTACCACGAACGACTACTTATTTAAACTATCATCTTTAAATCATAAGTCAGTTCTAAATTGAAATCAAATAATTCCATCCCATCTCAAACACCACAACATCCATCCTGTCCACCTTTTGTAATTGAATTAACCCTAGATGTGTGACACACCCTCAGGACAACGCCGACACCCACGCGACCCCCGGGCGCCCCTATCTCGCTGTATGGAGCGATTGATACGGAATACAAGCGGTTCTGTTGGTAAACGATCGCATAATACAGATCAAACAACACCGGTTACGTCAACTTATAAATGTGTTTTTGGAAGCGGTAGAATTGGGTTTTTTTTTTCTTCTATAAAGTGCGATAGTATTAACTTGTATCTTGTAGTTTTATAAAATACTAGCTTCTGCTAGCGACGTCGTCCCCGTGGAATAGTTAAAAAAAGTTTGGTTTTAGCGTGATAATATACAGGGTTCCACGGTAAATGGGCTATTAAATACAAAGAATTTATCAAATCACACCAGTAGTTCCTGAAATTAGCGCGTTGAAGCAAACAAACCAACTCTTCAGCTTTATATATTAGTATAAGATATAATGGATATTACTGATGTATATACTGACTATGATGTTCCTATCAGTTTTTGAAGTGCGAAAATAATATACTCTATAGTTATATAATATATAGTCAATGTGGCGAAGTCCGTCACTCCATACACCTCTCATTATTTCCACCAGACTCCATTGAATTCTGTCTTTGAATTGTAGTTTTTGTAGTTGACATTAAATTCTGATTAATTTTTTTTTAAACGAGCGGTCTATGAACTTACCCCATTGGCGGACTTCGCCACCTTGACTTTAAATTTGAAATCACTTCATTTCAATATTTGTCCGCTATTCAAGGCTTTGGAAACAAATTAATGAATGACTGAAAACTCTTTATTGTTCACCATAAACTTAAATCAAGAGGGTGTTTCCGGTTTCTACCCACTTTTTCTACCCAAAAATATTTTTTCCGCTTTCAACCCAAAATCTATTCCGTTTTCAACCTACAAAAATAAATATAATATTTTTTTCCTTCTTCTACCCAAAAAGCTTTCCGTTTTCAACCCATTACTAATTTTCATTGTTTTGAAGTACGGTCAGAAACATTATTGCTTTTAAATATTTATTCATTGCAAGATAAACAGCTCACAATATTAAAATGTTTAAATCAACTCAATATTAGTTCCCGAACGACTTCTTAGCTGCAAGTGTGTATTACGTCACTGGATAATAATAACCCAACACGCAAATGAATAAAGTAAGTTTTTTCAAATTTATTTCACCTGAAACTAAAACCAGAGCCTGTTACTTTCACTTTTGCCAAGCGATATACAAAAAAGGCAAACAGTTCAATATGACCAAAAAAAGGCATTTTAAAAAACATGTAGGTTTAATACCGAAAGAAATGGTGGATGATGCTTTCCTCTATATTATGGAATAGAGTCCCACGCATTAAGATGCAGGGAGATTTAATGATTATATTGTCAAAACATATATGTTTGGCGGAAAATATCCCCTAGAATTATGGTCTTCATGCGGATGTCGACACAAAACAACTAACGCTCTTGAAAGCTAGTATGTGACTGTAAACCGCGTTGTGGCAAAGAAAAAGTCACTAAACATGCTTCAGTTCCTTTCAAATATTAATAATGACGCTAAAAAACAAAATACACGGTTCAAAGGAAAAGATATTGTAATATCAAGGAATCGAAAAACATGATGTGTTAGAGAGAGACAATAAATAGAATCTGCGCTTAATGACTTGGCTTGTGGCAAAAATTTTATAGGCCACTGTTAGGAAACATAGCTCGTTTATATATTAAATTTTAAAAAGCTATTACATAATTTATGTCAATACTTCATGCTTTTAACGTTGATTATTAGTATTACCCAATCTATCCAATTATTCAAATTTTACTTAACTTTTAGTTATATTGTTCAATATTATCATTCCAAAAGCAATAAATGCATCCAGTGTATTGAACAATAGTTACAAACATTTTCTTTATTAAACTAATTTATAGTTCCTCAAAGTCTATTTGATATTTTACTCTGTTATTTAATATTTTGACAAGTTTTTGAATTTTGAAAATGTTATGTACCAAACGTTAATTATGTGATCTATGTAATAATGTTTTATAATCTAAATGTGAGTTTTAGTTGTTTGTAAAGAATGTATAAGAATCTTTTTGACTTTATCATTTTTTAAATAAATATTTTTAATCGAATTAACTTTTTCTGCTGCCTGTACTCAGTTCAGTGGGTAGAAACCGGAATTGAATTTTGTAATGGGTTGAAAACGGAATTATTATTATTATTTTAGACTTGTGGGTAGAAAAAGTGGGTAGAAAACGGAAACACCCAATCAAGATAATTGATATGGATACATTTGCATTAGAACAATGGGTGTCCTTATCACTTTTAGCGATCTCTTCCAGGCAACCCAGTTTCTAAATAGATTTTAAAGAGTAATTAGAATATACTATTTTAGTGGTGTACTAAAATAAAAGTATTTTAATCGCTATCATCAACTACCATTAAAATGAATTTATGTAGGTAGACAGATAATACCATATTGCTCACCAAAATAACAATTACAAAAAAGGGTATAATTACAATACTTCTTGGCAAAACAACACATACGTGTAAAATTGCATATTTATATTAATTTAATAACAGATAATTTGAATTAATCAGGTGTAATAAATTTTGGTATATCTCTCTTATTGGTAAAGGGATGGTCGTAGAATACTTTTCATACTGAACCGTAAGAAACGCTCTGGTCATATTGTATGTAATTTATTTTTTCAACGTTATATTTGAATTTTCTTGAAGGTTCTTACTAGTGCTTCCTGCCCACGTTAAGAAAATAAAGTCTTCAGTCCTAACACGCCTTTAACGCCGGTATGCGTGGGTTATTCTGTGAATACAGTCGGTACAAAGTATTCACACTTGAAGTTCCTTTGAGCTTATATAAGTGACACCGATGCTTTTATTTAAATTAAGAGTATAAAATATTTTTAGACTTTTTATATGTTGTTTGTAAACAACCGGCTAGACTGTTTACCTTATTGTAAATTGTTATCGTTGCCTAAGGAGATCAACAACAACAAGGGAATCAATGTCTATGTAAACGTCTCACTGCTGGACTCGAGCTTTTCCATTTTATAATAAAACTACCTTTTAACGGTTTTAAGCGTTGTAAAGTGTTGATTATCATTCATTGGGCAAACAAAGAAGAGCGTAACCCCGGGTAAAAGAACACATTGCTGACATGAAACAAATCGATTCGATAAACCACACATTCTCGCGAATGAGAATCGTTTCATACCTAGAACAGAACTTCACGTATCAACGTGAGGCTATTGAAATAAATAAAAAACACCCTTTCTATCGACATAGAGAAGATGGTTGGCAAGTACCACCTATTTGGGATCCGATCATCAAAACTATTTAAGACCCGAACCCGCAAAAACCAAACCAGACCTCAAAACACTGTGAGCTCTTTCTGCGTGCACTGGAACAAAAACCATCTTGATTAATAATTTCTTTTTATTTCTCCTCATACCCATTTTAATATTATAAAAAAAAAATAGAGCTAGGCATGTTTGTTGAAGAGTTTCTTGCGCCGCTTCTTCTCTTCAAGCCACAACATTGCGAAGCGGTGGTAAAAGAGATTAGGTTCCCATAGAGTAAATAATAACCATAAACAAAAAAGTTGGCGGTAGACTAAATAAAACTTTAACAATACTCATTGACACTTGAGATCTTTGTCTTCCGTGATTCACAGGTACTGAAAAGTAGCCGAAACGTCGGAATAATAAAAATAAAATAAATTACCGCGCATAAAACCGTAAAAACGTTATTTAGGTTTAATTTTTATTTTTATGTTTGCTTGTAGGCAAACTAGAAAATGGACCACCTGGTGTTAGGTAGCTACCGTCGCCCATGGACATCTGCAACACTAAGGGAGCCGATGCGTTGCCTACTTCGTTAAGACTTTAAGTATGTGTTCACGTCCTTTTTGAAAAGCTCCATATTGTAGCGCTCTGGAGATAGATCTGCGGCAGGAAGTTAATTCCATTTAATATTTCTTTATGGTTATTTGGTCGGATGGCCGAAACGGCGGAATAAAAATCAAATAAAATACTCACTCAAAACCCTTAAAACGTAGTTTTATTATGTGCATTAGTCGTGAAAACTTAAGAAAAGACGAAATTATACAGGCTTAAATTACCACAGTAACTGAACTATCACGATGTTCAAGTGTTAATTTATTAAACTGAACGCGGCCACAAAGGGGGTGTGCGCCTTGACACCCCTTGAACTCGCCCCTGCGCCCCCGCACCACTATTTGCATACAGCCAATGCCAGGTGTCGAGATGGTACCACTAATTAGAACGTTCGATTAGACATGCACGATCAAAGTTAATTAATATTCAATGGGTTTCTATATTTGAATGCGACGGAAGGGAAATATTACTTAGATTTTGACAACCAAATAAACCAGGACAATGCTTAAAGTATGCAGATACGCATTTATTTCAAGTGACCGAAGGTAATTAAGGTGACCATTGTATATTATTATTAGGTCTATGTTACGAATCTATCTCTACTATGTCGAGACTTAGGCCTCAAATAAATTAAGTAACAAGAGCGTAGATTATCTATTCTGGATGTATGAGGCGTTTACAATAATACATTGCAATGTTATATTCGATCCTTTTGATTCATTACAGTGTAGTTTTTCTAGATTACTGAGAGAGAGGTTAAACGCTAGAGATGTGTCCCTTTGTTAAACTTATTATTAATAATAATAATAATAATAATCATTTATTTCGAATTATTTCAAAAACATTTTCAAACAATTCATATGTTGGTTAGTAAAATTGCATAAAACAGAAATACTTAAAATACTTATTATTAATTGGAAAATATTTGTGTCTTAACAGTATCCTAATTAGCCCTTTCTTCCACGCTCTTCTATCATACCGTTCCTCATCTGTTACACTACATTGTGTTCCAAAATGTGTCAAATTTTGGTTAAGCTTACATTAGAAAGATAATTTCTGTCATTCAGTTTGTATGATTGGACCAAAGATTCGTATAAACATAAATTTGAATCATTCAATGCCATTGTATACTGTTATGTGCTTTGTGTTCTATTCCTTTCAACCGAATTGACTTAATTACGTCGATCCATCTAATATCATCAGCATTAAGAATGGTATTACTGATAGCTTTAATGGTAAATGGTCATTTCATAACTCCGGCATGCAAGGATTCAATAGTTTCAATGCCAATGGATATTCGCCACGCAATTTCTGATCCCAGCATCAATCGCATGGCAACAATACTGCAGTCGCACAAGATCCGCATTTCAAAGCCGGGCGGGGTTTAGGGAGTAGAGTACGCTCTGTAACGACAGCGGGAGACCGCGCGGAGGCGGGCGCGGGCGTGCCGTTGTAGGGTTGCCAGTGCTAGGTGGCGAGATAATCGCTACAAAATTACAAAAATAAAGAAGTTTGATTTATAATATAACAAAATAATTTGGGTACTCTATGAATTCGCTCTTGCAATCAACAAAATTGCACATCGTTAGTAAGACAAATATTTTTTTAGGTAAACGCTACTTGCATAATCGTGAGGTAGAAAAGGACCTTCTGTATGTTTTCCAGAAATTTAAAAGGCTTTTACTTTTTTTTTTTTAATTCTCTCTTTTTTCTTTGATCTTCGCCCAGTTACTTGGGGTCGGCACATTACATGACTTATTCTTCCATACTCCTCTTTTCTGACATAGATGCGTCCTCTATCACACCACAAATCATCATGTCATCCTTCACCACAAACCATCCATCTCTCTTGATCTACCTTTACATTTATGCCGATCATTCTTGCAGTTTATAACATTATTTTTCTCACGTGACTTTCATTCCTTCTCATTACAATTCTGTACCGCTATAGTCTTTTCTTCCTCGTAATTTTTTAGTCACCGGTGCAACGTTCAAAGATGCCTGATGCCTGATGTATATACTGTGCATTGTTAAAATAGTGTTATAATTCAGACATGAAATTTCAAATTTTAATACTAAAGTTCTAATTTTTCACTTCTATCGACAGTCTCTATAACTGCCAATTATTTTTATCCATTATTTCTAATCGCAGTATAGCCATATACTCCGCATAGTAGTATCATATGGCAACCTAGTTCCCTATTGATCCGCACCCTCTGTCCGCCGATTGGTCCCCGCAAGCCTGGGCGCCAGCACGCCTTCCAAACACCCCCCTCTAATTTACGCGACGACCACGTGTCCGCCGACCTTCACGGTGCCGTGGTATCGCAACACGCTTGGCCGCAAAGTATTTGTTTTGGCATGCGGATAGAGTTTTTAGATATGCGTCCAATACAAAGACAAGGCAATCGTGGATTTTGTTAAACCATAATAGTGTCTATGAATGCCCCCATTCATTTTAATTATTTCATTTTAATATTTGTTTATGCGTTTTATGTATTCTATGGAAGCCTAATCTAATTTACCACCGCTTCGCAACGTGTTGTGGCTTGAAGAGAAGAAGCGGCGCAAGAAACTCTTCAACTACATGCCTAACTCGTAACAATTTTAATTTATACTAGGATATGTCCGCGACTTCGTCCACGCTTCACTTGAAATTCCATTCCAGGGACACAAAGTACCTCAGCATTTAGAAAAGAATATTAGCTATCGTTTTAGTGAAAATTGTGTGGTAATAAGCTAACTTTTATTCACCCGAACAACTACAAACCGCTTCCGGAAAAATTCCCGCGGGATTCCCGGTATAAAAATATCACATTTTATTGCATAAAAGTTGCTAACGATAATTTGCAAATAAAATTTGAATTCATTTTTTTTTAATCTGACAATTTTAAACAATGCCCAGAAATATTCCCGCGAGATTCCCAGGATAAAAAGTAGCGCGGAATTTGCTGTCGATCAGCGAAAACCGCATCGAAATCTGCCTATTAGTTTTTACGTGAATCCCGAACAAACAACAAGAAATCTAAAAATTGCATCGTTTTCGATCGTTTATATAGTGTATTCTAGTTGCTTATTTTTTAATAGCTTTTACGTACAGACACGGCATTTTTAGATATTCATAATATAATAATATGTCTGTAGAATATTACACATTGTTTTTCCTTGGATCATTTGGAAGTGAAGGCAAGTCTCAAAACGTCTTTATTTACAAAATCATTTAAAGATTATTATTAATTAATCAATTCTTAAATATTAATAGTTTTAAAAAGAAAAAGAGTTGCTTTTTTTTTCTGTCCGTTCCTTGCCGCTTCTTGTCTCTCAGCTATAACACGTTACGACACGGAGTACATAGAATAAATAGGAAGTAAACTTCATTTTAACTCATATATATGACCTTCAATAAATGTCTTCTCAAATGGATCTTGGTTAGAATAAAAACTTTTGAATTATTTCTACATTCAAATATTTTATAAACGGTGATACCAAAAGTATTTATTATATTGTGCCACCGAATAGTATCATAATCTTATTTCAATATTCGAAATCATCACAAAGTCTCCGTGAAAGTGATCTTCGTAAATCGTGTATGTATCGCGAATCGCGCCGTGTACATAAAAGCGAAAGAGGAGCATCATAAACGTGTGCGTATACAAACATCGGCGTCGATTGCGACACGCGATAAATTAGGTGTAAAGACGATAAGTGGCACCCGCCGAGGACGGTGCCGGCGGCGTAGGTGCGCGGCGCGCGCTCCCGCTCGGCGGCGGCGGCGGTCGGCAGGGATCGATAACGCCAACGCGGCTCGCACGGCGATTTGTGTACAAACCTTGTGGCGGTTGCCCTCCTCCTCTCTGCCCGATTCACGGCAAAACTATCCGACGCATCTATACAATACATTCCTTTTACATTTGCACTTTGTAAAATACTATTTTATCGTTGTAAGAAATAATTGAATAAAAAAGTAAATTCAAATTTATTTACTGCAAAAAACATAGTTTAAAAGGTGTTACAATAATTATATTTAATTACACATGTTTTTGCCAGATTGGCGTGCAGATTTAGCTCGTACATTTTACATTAGTATTATTATAATTATGTCAAAATTTCAATTAAAATTAAATAAATAGCGTCCATTGTCCCATAGTCAGATAATTATAACAGTCAAAATAAATAATTTTGTAATTGGCAATATGATTATCATTGTTAGGTTGAATTATATTTTATCATTTATGTATTCCTTTATAGTGTAATAGCATTTATTAGCAAGCAACTTTTTTAGATAAAATTTGAAAGAATTTGTATTTAACGATATTATATTTTGTGGAATCTTATTGTATATTTTTGGTGCCATGCATACGATGCAATTTCTGCAATAGAGCTGTTGTTGCAAGGATGCGTGCAAAGCCTATCTTTATCGCGTATGTTACGTGGTATCTGACATACGTGGAAATAAATCCTTATTATTTCTAACAATCATGGCTACTTCGATAGCTTTTTTTATATAAATCGGTAAGCGAAGCAAACGACGTTTGTGTGGATATTATTATACAACATATAATTCTGGGGCTGATCTCAGACACCCACTCTACAATAGTAAATGATGCAAAGATTCAATAAATTATTATTTACAAAATTTATTAGGCTGGTTAATTCCGGGAACTTCATTAAAAATATACAACAGACAACTCTGGGACCGATCTTAGACAGAAACTGTCAGAAACCCAAACTTAGTAAATAACACAAAGATTGTTTACGATATTTACTAGGCCAAGTTTCATTGTACATATAGGTACAACAGACAACCGGGGACAATCTCAGACGCCGAATCCATAGTAAATAGCGGAAAAACCACCTGTGTTTGCGGATGATTTCTGAAACATCTTTGGAATGCAGAAATCCCGCTTGTGATTAGCCATTTTAGTTGGGTAAAGACCCAGTTCGCTCAACTGCAGATGAAGGACCATCGATTGAATACATTAAATTGGACAGTTTTTTTTTTTATTTGACTTGACTTTATGTTGTTGGTCCGAAGACCTCACAACTTTACCGGGGTTAAATTGGACAGAAAAAATACGATAATGTGAAAGTTTAATAAACTACCACTTGTTGAATGAATAATTTTACATGAGGAAATATTCGTCTAATTTTGAACCGTTAATAATAATAATAATATTTTATAATCTCGTAACAAATAATCGAATGCTTAAATTGATAAAATGAATAATATCTTATGTAAATGTATCTATGATTAATCGTAAGTCGTCAATCATCAAATTTAATAAATTATATATTATATAAATAAATCAAATTTAATTAAGTTTTCGCGACAAGTACACATAATAAAACTACGTTATAACTGTTTCAAGCGCGTTATTTTATTTGTATTTTGTAATATTTTGTTGTTTGTTGTCAAGTGTCAATGAGTAATGTTAAAGTTAAAACGCGCTTAAAACCGACAAAATAGTAGTTTTGATTAAGTTCTCAACAAAGATACCGCTGAATAATTGATACGTAACTCCCTAAACGATTTGTCCTCATTGAAACATCCTCATCGAAGATATCCATATCACCAATATCCGATCAAATACATACATATGTGCCATCTGGTGGCGTGCTCTTGTTGTTTTGGATCTTTGCCAACGTTTGGTAGAATTTCCAAAGTTCACTGAAACTCTCAAATACTGATACTTGTTACGGCTAATGATATTTTTCTTTGTAATTTCCTTTTGTATTTTGTTTATGGAAGACTACTGTATTGGTAAATAACAGTGAATTTTAAAAACTCATTCAAGTGCCTGTCAGTCGATGCATAGTGAAGAGTTCCGTGGAGGCGCTTAACGCCCAATGTTTTTGTCATTTGGCTACCAACGATTAAAAACGTCAAGTAGAAAATAATCCGTCTCAACAATTGCTTGACTGAATTAAACAAATTACATATGAATCAAGTCTCAATACACTGCATATATCTTACATTACTTAAAACTATATTGGAATAAGATATTAATTAGTATACGTACATACAAAAACCTAAACTATGTCCAGAAGGCAGGTTTTTACTTGGCACAGCGAATTAGCATTGCGATCCAGTGTGGCAATCAACCCCTTAGACCAGAACCGGACCTGGCGGAAGCGATACCACTAGACATTTATTCCCCCCCCCCCCCCCCCCACGTAACTGATTCTGTTAAACGTAGCCATTCCAACGTAGGTGACGTTCTTGTCATTTGTCCGCTCTTTTATTACATAATTACCAGGTCCAAATAAATAATGGACTTGTTTTGATTAAAAAATACAATTTAATTAACTGACGAAGACGACGACTTGTATGGCATATTTCAATAGATTATTTTAAATAGTTCACGTCGCTAGTATGTAAATAATAAGAAAAAGTTTGGTTGAAACTCAAGATACTCTATCTCAACGATTCTGTTATTCTAATCTCTCTAGGTTCTATCAAAGTCGAAATACGTCTATACGACGTAACACAGCCTTAACGGAAGCCGAATAATTAGCCGATTAATGCGTTCGAGCTCCCCCGCGAGTCGCGACCTGACAGCAACACGTGCGTTCTGTTTATCCCAGGATTAATGTATCTCACTTCTTTAACAGCAATTAATATCTGCATACTTAAGTCTGGAAACCTTCTCTTGTGTCTGTAACCATCATTTTACACGCAATTTCGCTCGAGCTTTTTGAATATTTATCCCTTTCCGGGTTTGGTTCATTCACAAGGTCGCACAGAAGGAACAAACAAGAATTCAATAAAGTAATTTTAATATTTGTAAGGCAAATAAGTTACAACTTTCGCAAAATTAAGTTAAGTGCACAGAACAATTTTTTTATTGGCTGAAGCAGGCAAACAGGCGGACGACCCACTTGATGGATGGTGGTTACCGTCGCCTATGGACGTTTGCATAACTTCCCTGTGTTGCCAGCCTGTAAGAAATTTTATAACGCACTTCTTAAACGAGCCCATGTCGTAACGCAGAAGGAAAACCTCGGCGGGAAGTTCTCTTCAGATCATTGTTGTACGCAGAATAAATGTTCTAGAGAACCGTTGCGTAATTGAGCATGGGAGCTCCAGGAAATGGGGGTGAACATTCCAATTTCAAATCGCGTGTTTTCTCTGTGCTAAAATTAAAAAGATCCACGCTATTTATTTATCTCTCTTGGCCCACATATTTTCGGAAGACAGGTTTTTTCGTGAAAGGATAATATTGATATTAGATGAATCAATTTAGCTGAAGGATAGACTCAAAAAGATATGACGCTTTTTATGAATATCTTATTGGTTAGTTCCGGTTTGCATAACTACGTCCATCTATTGATTGATATGGATTTCCTACTTGTGTCGTTGACATTATATAATACTGCAAACATCAATCGATGTCAATAGTTCGTATAAATTAAATCAGTGTGTCTCCGGCTTAAGTGGCTGGTCAACTCGAGCGCAACAGGTTGTTTTTGTAGGCTAATTGTGGACGCAATTAAATCGTTTCTTTTCCTCTTTGCCTCGGATGATGCCTCGTTATCCGTAACGATCCTTACTTTAAGAACTTTTTGTTCATGCAACAATGTTCACTTTAATTCTAGTTGTCTCGTCGTTATCGTGTTCGCCATTTTGTGCTTTTTTTACTTCGCATTTCGACAGTTCAGTGTCTTTAATCTGACCACGTGTGACGTATCGAAATATGCAGCTGACTTTTTGCTAGGTGACGTGGCCGCTAGAGCCGTCCGCTACGTCTCGATAACCCGTCCGGCCCGGTTTGCCCGCGGTCAGTGCGTCAAGACACCTGATCCCTACTGCACATGTCCTTCGTATGTAGTATGTGCCGACAGATGTTCGAGGACTGGATTGAAACTAGTATCTAAGGCCCTCCCTAATCATTAATACTACAAAAGTATCCTTTCAAGAATATTAAGGGATGTGTGCTGTTACAAGAATGGTTAAGGTGACATTTGAGCACATAAGGAATTGTTTGAAAGTTGCACCCCTGAATAAAAAACTGTGAAAAAGAAGACTAAGGTGGTATATATAATGAGGAGGGATAAAAGTAAAAAGAAGTAAACAATGTTAAACTGGAACAATGATGGACACGAATATAAAGGTAGACCAATTAGTAGAAATAGATAGATTGTGTAAAGAGTGACACATAATATGATGATTTGTGTTCTGACAAATAATGTATGCCAGAATAGAGAAGTATGAAGGGAAAATATACATTTTGCCGACCCCAAGGATTGGGAGAATATAAAAGAAAAGAGAGAAAAAGCAACCATTCAAAATTATTTCAAGTTGTGTACACGATATCATCGTTAGTTGATGTAAATGGATCGCCGATAAAACGCTATGATGCGCGTGCGCCGTCTCTTCGCCCGAATTCCTGACAATGGGCCTGTTGATGGCCGTTTACGTGCACACCGCCTGTCACTGAACTCTACTGTTTTAAATTTTAACCGACTGGCTTTTAAACTGGTTTACGGCGTTACATTTCGATAATCAGGCTCCTGTTGCTATCTCGGCGTTTGGCTTACTAATTATGTTGTTTCGTTTTTATTATACGAACCCAAATTCAATACTAACATATCATTTATTTATTATACGTCCATAAAACGTAACATTATACCTGAAAGACATAAAATGTTAATCTATGAATTTAGACTTACTGGTCGCCCAGTGGTCAAAATACGACCATCATTAAAATAAATTATAAGTTTGAACATTATTTAAGGTTCTGTTGTCAGACTTCTAAAGTCATAGATTTCGCCAAGGCTACACTGTTTATTTGACTTTAACAATAAACAATGGAGTATATATGCGTGTGTGTGTCACATTCATGGTAGTGTGTGCAATGTTTTTTTTTAATGGAAAGTGAAGTATTTTTTTTTATTGCATAAAGCATTCTGCACTCCATCTCTATATAAACTATAAGTGCGAAATATCATATTCCTCCTTTCGCACAATTTTCGTAAAAGGGGTACAGAGTTTTTGCTTCACGTATTAATTTAATGATGATACTGGATAGCTTCCAACCGAAAGAACTTGATTTTGCGATTTGTGGCAAAGACTGTGGTATGCGTGACGGCTATCAACAGTTCTCTATGCGTTTCCAACAATCCCCCGTTTGCCGTGTCGAATGGGCTAGATGAATTATTTCACCTCGGGCCGCGGACGTACGTGGGGCAGTCGTTGACCCTTGCGCCCGTTCCACGTTCACATTGCGCCCTCTACAAATAAGGGTTCGTGTCGCGGCATCATCGCCCGAGCGGACAACTTCATCTCGCCTGTAATGACTTTGCGGCTCTTTGCGTATTACGTTATAATTACACCGTAACTTTATTACTTCAGGCAATTTAAACCGTCGTTCAATTGTGAAACGTTGTATTATGTAAACTTAACTAACTGCATTCTATGAATAAGTTAGTATATTATTACGATGTATATCAATATTATTTTTAGTTTTCTTTACCCGTTATATATTCAAGTTACTGGTTTAGATGAGATATGCTGTAGCTATTTTAAACTCGGAACTATTTTAAATACCGTATTGTGTTATGGTTAGGGTTGCTAATCTCCGGAATGTTCCTTACGATACGCAAGCTTTTAAAATTTAAGAATAATATAATTTCATTAATTAGTAATTTCATAAACAGTCTAATATTTTATACACAATATTTTTTATTAATGTACCTATATACTTTTATATATAAGTGTGTGTGTGTGTGTGTGTGTGTGTGTGTGTGTGTGTGTATGGCTCTTACTAACATACATGAGATATGCAAGAGAGCGACGTAATATGATTACAGAAGGTTCGGAATGATTTTATTACCCTCGTTATATTTAGTTTGTGACAATGTTGTGTAACGTAAACATTAGCTCATCGCGGTTGATCTGTCTGTGAAGGAAGATAAGATTGGATTCTTCCGCTCGTCATTGTGCAAAGTAAAGTTTTGAAATTTTTATATCATAAATTTGATACTAGGTATGTCTAGATAACCTACAGTAATGACGATAATCGTTGACAGTCAAATCCAATCAGACACTTTCTATCACCTGACCAAATGCCTCCTCATAGATATTGTAAGAGAAAATAATTTAAACAAGTAAAAAGACCGTATTAATTATAGTCTAAACTCTAAACAGTTAACACAATTAATATTTTAGTAGTAATTTAGCGCCAGTTCTTTTACATGAAAATGATTTTAGGATCTATCCAATTGTGACCGAGGTTGGAAATGCTGGAAGCTTCCTTTTTGGTGCTTTTATTTCTCACTTTCGATCTATTGCGCCATGATCACAGCCTTGTCGTGTCATTTTAAATTCAGTTTGTGTCCCTGTTACGTGTTAATTTGCATTTGTTGTGATCATTATCGCAGAAACATCATAACATTTAATTCCTAGAAAGCGTTACGGGTATTAGTGTGTGCCCGCCCGCGTTTCACTTGCATCGCGGTTGAACCGATTCTCACGTTGGCCGAGCGACGGGTGCGCGCGCGCATTCGACCTACACGGCCCTAGCTTCTAATTGATAGATCTTTATAGATAGTTTACACACTGTCTACATTTGTCTGATGAAACAGAACGTCATGGGAGGCTGATGAGGAAAGTCGCGAACGGGGTTACAACTATTTTTATCAGTTTTTGTGATAGAAGCATTCTGACTTCTTAGTCGTTCTTTTGCTGCTAAGGACCGCAACGTGCCAGTAAATAATCCCTAGCCACCGAGATCGGTTTTAGTATAATGGAGGTCCGTCTTTACGCACGTTTATAGACCTCTATGAAGATTTATCTCGAGGTCTCTCGATTTCAAATTTTCCATCGACCAGGAGTCTCTCTAAATGTCTGGGTTACTGCGGGCTATGTGACAAAAGTACTTTAAGTATCCGTGGTCGGCATATTGCCGACAACCTCTGGTGATCTCCGATTTAAGGTTCTTCCAGGATGTAGGCATTATTTCAATGAGCTGTCCATGATATTCTGGCCATTCGACGCCAAACACTACATTTCAAAGTATGTGACTGTATATATATATTTGATACTTTAAGAGACTACTTTTTTAAAAATACCACAAAAGGGCACTTGAATACTTTGCCATTATCTTACTTTTAAAATATCATGATAACGCTAACTATTATTTAAACAATATTATATAAATTATATACCATATATATAAACTACTTGTTTTTTAGAATTATGACGTCATTACTTATTCACCTTAATCAAATAGAGGTGTCTGCAAAGTTTTGCAACTGTATTTGGGAATTTATCTGTTATTTCTTCATTATTTTAGAAATGAACTTTCTATAACGGGGATGAAAATAAGATTCTTATTGAGTGAAACTGTACTATGATTGTGTACTTATAATTACGTTGATCAATCGACTAAGCCTTTTTTATTACCATTTCGTGCTTTACCGTCAACACGTTTACGCAACACGGCAGCCCCAATTACATCCATCGAGTCTTAGATCGTTGGTGGCAGCTCACAACAATAACACCGTCTAGAGTTTTGCAACTCGCGTGGGTATCTTGCCTTCGGGCCGTGGGAAAAGCCGCTCTGAGCTTCCTACTCGTTGCCATCAAGCGAGCTGTCATCGTTTATGGCGGTGTCACAGCTGCTATGTACTCATGCATGGTAGTTTATGGAACTCGGAGGTTTCGATTCCTTGCATTTGAAATACTTAAAGAATTTTTCGTTGTTTATTATTACCCATATTACCCATAACACAAGCGTGACTTGCTCTTCTTAGCTTGAGGATTTACAATGTGCGATTTTTGGTGCCCATAATATGTATATGTCTATACATATACATACTATAGCAATGGGCACCAATGTATAGTGGATCCTTATTTGCGGATTCTTCTATTCTACAGTTCTCTTACTGAGTTAACCTCAATTTCCGTACTCCCAATAATTTGAAATCTATAATATATTATTTCGGTCGCTATGTTTACTTGATTATCTGAAATGGAAAACAGCCCCATTAACAGGGTATTTTTGAGAATCCCTTGTTTCCGGTTCCTATATCTTGCCGAGCGTTCAGAAGCTTAAAAGTAAAAGTAGGTAATGTCAAAATTCAACTAATGGTAAGGCAAGCGAATGAGTATTAACTGATTAACATATAGGGCCGGCACGTGTCTATACTAGTGGCTGCATAATTAGCATAAGACGTTGCTCTCTATTTTGACACTTGATAGTCTTAATACGAATCTGCGAAAGCTGCCGCCCTAGGCCCTCGGGTCGCATTGTGCTTGGTTATGTGATGTAACTATGTGTTCGTGCACGTAAGAATCCGTCGGCGCGGGGTTGTTGAACGTTCGGTACGTCCGCGGCTCTGTTCGGTGTTTTATTAATAAAATCTCCGTGACGTGTATCGACGGGCGCGCACCGGATCGGGCTATTTATTGAGAGGCGCACGCGCAGCGCCCGCCGACCGCCTCGTCGGTATCGATTGGTGATGATGACTATTTGTTTTATTAGTTGCCGTATAAATTAACAATGTTTGATCATAAACATTCATTTATTGTAATCTTGCAGAACTTGTGCGCAACACTGTATAATTGGCGATTGGTCTCGATGAAGTCATGTGCTACATCCACAGCAGAATTGCACGCTCGATCGTATAATTGACGATTGATGCAATGACAATATATAATATTATAAGATTCTAAACATGCCATGTCTGTACATTGTAGCTATTTAAAAATAACTGGAATACACTAGATACACGATGGAAACAGAATGCATTTTTTTTAGATTTCTTGTCTGTTTGTTCGGGGTTGACGTAAAAAGTAACTGGGCCGATTTCGATGCGATTTTCGATGGACAGCAAATTTCTACACTTAAAATCTGCGCTAATTTTTATCCCGGGAATCCCTCGGGAAATTTTCTGGGCATGGTTTAAAACGGCCAGATTAAAAAACAATCGAATTCCAATGTGATTTTTTCACTGATCGATAGCAAGGAAGTCCTACTCCTTCGCAAACATGTCATGCTCGCAGAACAAGGAGACGGCGACTCCTATCTCATCCGAAAGGGTGACATCACGTAGGCTTCTCCACAGGTGCTTTAAACGTCTATAGACGACGATAACCTCTTTCCATCAGCAAAGAAAGAAGCAGACGGCACGACGTTTTCTTGTATGCCAGCCTCGCAATAAAAAAGAAATTTATATTAAATCATTCTTCGTTGATTAGTTTGATATATAATATATATATTTTACCGTGCAGGAACGGAGAAAGAATAAAAATTCCTGCGGCCGGGCGGCGGCCTGTCTTTAGAGACGACAAAACAACCCACAGCCAGGTGGTAGGGCATTTGCCCGACTGGATGGCTACCACCCCTGGTCTAGAGTATGCCGCCATAACAACCTTGAGTTGTATTCCGGCATTAGTGGCCAGGTTCCAGTCTCCCTTAAGAGAGCAGCAGCGCATTTGAAGCACCTTTGGTATTGCAAATGTCTCTGCCTGCCTGCTGAACTCCTGCAATAAAAATAAAAAATATATTAAAAATAGACTAACATGAACCAAGTTCAGTTGAATGCAGCATTTGCCCGTCTATTTACGTCGTTGCTCTTGACACAACCATTAGGTATGTGATGCTGTTATGTCGGCGTATTAAAACAAAAGCAATGCAGAGAGGGTGGCGTTTGGATAGGGCAGCTGCGTGTCTCGGGGCCGCGCAGATGGCTTCGATGCGGCACCCGCTCTGAGGCGGGGGTCGATTCCGGAGGCCCACGTTATCAATAAAATAAACGATTATGTTACGCGCGCCACTCCTCGTTACACCAGTTCATTCCACATTTTAACTTTTATAATAGCCCTCGCAAGTACTCGTGCCTTTATGTACTTGTTCCGCTATTACGAGACGTTTTTTCCCTCACGTATCTTTAAAAGTTAATGTACCTATATTTTATTGGTTACCTAAATTACTTCGTAATTGAAGGGCTCGATCTTTAACTTATTTCATTGTTCTTTATATAAGTATCTAAAGAAAGACAATCCCCGTAGAAGCTTTCGTTCTGAATAAGTAATAATGGTGATACATCGTTAGCACATTTGGTGATACTAATGTTCATCGTCGACGGTGAGTATTTTGCATCAGGTTCCCCGTCAGTCTGCTGTAGCCCAGAAGAATACCTACTCTTATCAATTACTACTTATGAATGGAGATTATGTGTTGGAAGTTTGTCATCTAGCTGCTGGTTCATTATATCATTATTATTTATTAATTTATTTTATATTAAAATTTGATATAAACTCATACCATACAAGTATAGTCAAAATTTAACCGATGCGATGGTTGAATGAAAGTAATATTTAGGAACCGGCAATTGGTAATGTCAATAAGTTGTTAGATAAATATGCGTGGAAAGTGAGATATTAAATTTCGGATTAGATTCGATAAGCTGATGATAATGCTGAGGAGCCTATTGGATCACCCGTGACGTTGTAGCCTAGTGACGTCACACGCACGTGGGCGTGCGCGACCGGGTGGAACAGAGGCCGCGCCGCCGACCCCCACCACCACACACCCTTAAACTGGCGCACTGAAGGAAGCTCGCGAATTGACAGATTTTCACGCGTTCGATACTATCTTAAATTACATTACAAGGTGGCAAATGAGATAGGCTACCCATCCGCCAACCGGCTAGCAAAAACAAGGCCCTTAGAGGAATATCAAGGCGTACTATTTGTGTTCAACCTGTTTCTTTAATTAATTATCGAAAATTAAGTCAAGTGAGACAAACAAAACAGAAATATATAGGAAACGTACATATTGAGAATTACAAACGTGTTATCTGCATCTGACATGAAGTAAAAAAAAACAGAATTTAATATTTCTTGAAAAAGTCTCTTCTGCTTATAATTTTCGCACTCCATTTCAAAAGCTCGATCTCCAATTCAACGCAGAAACAAAACTTAGTGGCTGTCAAAGTTGTTATTTCCCGCCCATTTCAAAGCAGTGGTTTTATAAGGCTCACGTCCGTGCGGAATACCGCGATCACCGGATAAGCAGGGGTCCGTATTAACAAGGCCCTACTGTATTTATTTAAACAAGTAATAGGCAGAAATCCTTTCTGGTTCATGTTGGTTAGTACCGTTTATTGTGTATGGTGTGTGTATCATAATCATCCGATAGGCGTTTGCGGCCCGCCTCCTGCAACCCGCTTGCACGGCCGTCGATCGCGTTAACCCGGCAAATGTTACCCGCTGCGTGGTTCACCTCGGCCGCCGGTAGTAGGTTGTAAACAAAGCGCGCGCAGATTTAAAGCGACGTTGCCATGTCGCACCGACCGCGTCTTTGTATGAAGCTGTCACTGAATGTTTACTATTTTTCTCCCGTGGTCTCGCACTAAATTTTTCATCTCTCATTAATGGCTTAAATACAGCAAACGTGGTAGACTTAAAATTAATGCAACACGTTTGTTCTTTTAGAAATATGTATTTAGTTTTTTATCTGCGACGTTATTTATAATATTTCATTTCATCGATATTCTACAACCACTTTAATTGTTTTTTACAATAATATTGACATTATTACTATTTAAATACATGTTTACGATTCGTTAAGTGACTTAAGTAGCAGTTGCTTCATCATTGATGTAATTTTAATGTGTTCTTAAGAAAAAATGAGGATATGATTTTAAAAGAGTTTGTAACGACCGACCCAAATAATTGATATATCTAAAGCGATTCTGCAAACTCAAAACTGCTTTTGGAGCAAGGTGATTGCAAAAGCTTTTTAGTGGCACAAAAGCTGTGGAGGGAGATTGTTGTAATGTTGGCATGCGGGAAAGAGACGACCTGTGCTCCGCTGCCCACGTGTCGAACGCTAATGTTGTTGCTCTGTCACCGTCGACCATAAATCTTCCGCCCGCTGTATACTGGCTAGTGGTCACCACTGGTCACTCATTTAACAACATATTTACTACCGACGTAGTAACACGCATCACCCACCTAAATGCTTTACAATTATCAAATTAAACATTCAAACGTTAGTATTTATGACAAAAAAATTAAAGGTACACATGTACGTCTTATTTTCGTGAATGATTTTTAAAAAGTCATAAAATTTTGCATCTAAAGCATTGAACACACTAGCGTCTTAATTACTATATGACATGATTTAAACGAATTAATCATTTTAACTGCAATATTCTCTACAAAATCTTAATAATATTTTCTTAGATTTTCGTGACTGTTAGATAAAATTAAAACTAGGCTTTAACTATTTTTAACCGCATGTTTATTGTATTCCATTTTCAAATAATAAAAATATGATTTAAAAAAGGGAAGCCAGACAGACTGGCGCCGTAATGCGTTACGTAACGAAGCGGTTTACCCTCCCATAAGAAGTAATCACTTAAAAACTTGCTCGTAAGATTGACTGCATAGGGTGAAACATTTTATTATCAGGGACTCATATTGCATAAAAAATGTTGCATGTGTATGATTTGTCTATCGTACCTGTTAAACGATGCTGTACTTACTCGCGGCGTGTTATCAGCATCTTATCGGAGACATTAGCCGCGACGCCGCAACTAGATCCATACAAACAGCATAGCAACAACAATAGTGATAATCATATGGCTATTACCGCGTTCGGTACGAGGAGGCGGGTACGGCGCGGCGGCGCACGTCGTCGGCCCGCTATCGATCCCGGCCCAAGGTGGTGCC
Organism: Dendrolimus pini; assembly: GCA_949752895.1. Lineage (NCBI taxonomy): Eukaryota > Metazoa > Arthropoda > Insecta > Lepidoptera > Lasiocampidae > Dendrolimus > Dendrolimus pini. The sequence goes on from OX457128.1 coordinate 2,737,710, forward strand.
AACCACCGCCGTTACACCGCGACAAAATGTGCGCGACCTTGAACCTTAAATTGCGCTCGTTATTGCACATTGAACGATGCACTTACACATCGTCCCATGTTATAACATAAACATATTATATGAGAAATTTCTGAATATTTTCCGAATTCTCGGCTAACGACTCTTAAAATAGTAAGGTCCTGGTGCGGTTCCGCGCCTCGTTTGAAAAGATTGTGCTGATGGGGAATGTATGAAGACCACAATTTCACCTTAAACGTACTTGTTAGCTATGCCGTCGAATTCCTTAAATAGGATCAAGCCCAAAATTGAGAGGTTTATGAGCTGTGATATTATTACTCATTAAATATACAAGTGGTAATAAGTTCTTTCCATTAACCTTATTATCATCGCTCCAGTTTCAGGATCGTATATGTATTTTTGCTTTCAATTCTTCAATATTCATATAACATAAGTTTCCGCGGCCATGTCATTATCGGAAATACTTTATTGATACGAAATCGCGATGGCACCGCAATGTGCCCCCCAGTCGTGACTCGTTTCGGCGTATGAGTATATCGGTACTGTAAACGTGCCGTTCTTTGCGCCAACGACCTTGGGAGGCGAAGTCGATGGTGCCAAACCGGACGGCTCAATAATTGCAACTCGTACCGATCTATCACATATTTAACGGTGTCTGGATTTTTATATCCCGTCCTATTGAAAACATTGTTTGATCGAATTTTTTGTGTTGCCGGTTTAGGACTTTATGACTCAAATATAATTTGAATATCTCGTATGAATCTTAAGCGTGTTTCGTTCTATATACACCACTTTTTTAAGACTACTCAAAAGCGGATCTATCCATCGTTTGATGAGCTTTTAGCAGCTAACTAACTTTAACTATTCCACCTCCTGAAGAATGCGTCCCTTAATTTTGCCATAGACCCTCCGTCTTTGTCCTGTCTAGTGCAATATTTTGCCCAGGATGCTAACACTATGCTGTAGTAGGTGAGCAATTGTATCTTCCGCCTCCAGATAAGAATGCCATATTTAAGTTTATCAAGCACGTAATTCGTTCGAAGGTTAGTACATTTGTATCGGCCGCTTGTCGTTAAACCTGACACGGCCTCGCCCCTCGTTACGCTGATCCCAATAGATACGAAGATGTCCGATTCATTTGTTACGCTCAAGTTACCAGCTTGACCGCGCCACTTGACGCCCTTGAATAGCAACTAATCAATCTCTGATTGGTATTGGTAAGTTCGATGCGTAATGTTTTATTGTTGTCTTTCTCTATTACTGGAAAATGTTAAGCTCTTGAGTAATTGGGTTGGGATTTGTTCTTCAAAGTCCTCTGTCAATGAATGTTTTCAAAGTCAATAAAATACTAGACACTATAACATAGTGGTAATACCAGTTCGTTTAGAGAAGAGTCGACAGTGTCATGCGTCATCGCGAATGTCAAGGTTGAATGCATGGAAGTTATCCAGCGTAATGTTTTTCACCTAAAGATTTAATTGTGGTATGCCATAATACAGGTTGAGATTTTTTCTGTCATATCCAAGTTTTAATTTATTATGAACATAAATATAAAATTTACGTATACTTAATCACAATGAAATTGTTGTATTTTCGCAAGAGAAAATTCAATGTCAATTGTCAGCGGACGCTAACCACTGTTTTGGCTCGCATGTGTGTCGTATGCGGCGTGCGCTACAAACACAAGCACGTGCGGCGCGATCGCGACCGCGTGACGTCATACGGGTCGCCCCCGCCCCGCCCCCTTGTGCGAGCGAGTGGCAAGACTCAATGCACGGAGCGGCAACGACGCTCGCGCCGTTTTGTTTTCGCCGTTTACCCGCCAGTGATAGGCCGAGTTTGTCTTCCGATTGCGAATGCAACGGCGGTCATTTTCAGAGCGGTTTCTCTACGTAATACTGCATGCGGATTGACCCGATTTTTATCATTTGCACATCCCTTTGCTTCGTTGTTGCGAAAATTTCTGTCGTCACAATATCAGCGTTATCTGAATCCAAATGGACTTTATCTAGATTCAACGGCACACGTTTCGCGAGTTTTACTACTTAATCACTTTATCTAGGAAAAGGTGGCCAGTCAATGTCAAGGTGAATCGACGCGGCTATGACAACAGGCTTATTCGTGTTAATAATCTCGAGAAGAATTCAAAATCTATATTTGTAATTTAAGTGCACTATTGCAATACTTTTACAGGTCCGTAGTTATTTTGGCGAAAACTGAACTCAACTATACAATCCTCGTGCCTATCTGTCTGTTAATCTATGTCACAGCTATTCTATAAATATGTATATCTAAGAAAATTATTGGGTCTTTAAAAAAAATTGGTACTTAGTACCTAACTTTTTACACCGTTTATTAGATTATGTATTTTTGATGACACGAATACATATTTATGGCTTGCCTGGCTGGCTACCACTCCTGGTCTGGAGTATGCCGCCATAATAACCTTGAGTTGTACTTCAACATCAATGGCTAGCCAGACGAATGGTACGAACGAACGGTAATCACTTTCCATCAGGTGGGTCAATGGCCTGTCTGCTGGACTCCCACGATAAAACAAGGACACTGCAGTAAAATCAATCTCCTCCAGAGGTTTTAACCGAACAAAATTTTATTTATTTCTAAGGTTTCTGACCACTTTCTTTTCGTTTATTACAGAAGGCGAGCAGGGGTCCTGGGAGAGTGGCTTATCGTACGAATGCCGTTCGCTTCTCTTCAAGGCTCTGCACAACCTCATTGAAAGGTAACGTTGATGGAAATTCATACAAAATTTGCCGATAAGTAACATTCAATTGTCTGTACATTTAAAATACATATTATCAAGCCTGTTTCCCATGGGGGTAGGCAGAGACTATGGATCGCCTCTTGCGACGATCCAGACAAACAACTTTCTCTTCAATTATTTTAATTAATCTGTTCATACATGCCCGTTTATTTGAGATACTTTCTATCTGACCTCTCTTTATCATTTCTTTTATTTATCATGGTGTGTACGACTCGGTCTACTGAGAGCCACTCTACCATTCACAGTACTGTCATACACTTGTTTTGTGATTCTAATTTTATCCATTCTCTCCACATGTCCGCACCAACTTACCATTCCCTTTAACAATAATTTATTCAATTTAAACACTCAAAATAAATGGGAACAAGTAAGTGAAAACTGGTATAAGATACTTATCAAAAAACGATCGTTTAAAGAATTTTCGTCTGTCTGTCTATTAGTTTGTCTACAACTCCATCATGGCTCGAAAAATTTTAATAAAAATGTTTGAGATTGAACCATTGTTACCGTTACCACCACACCACTAGTTGTAAATTAATTTTTAAAGTGAAGTGAGTGAAGTGACCATAAATTATCCTTACCGTGTGGATACATGGCACCTCCACCGTGCCGCCGTTGCGCTGCCAAACTATGTAAGCTAGCTGCAAGGCAGCCACTGACTCATTTTGGATCCCTTAAACATACATTGAAAAACCACAGAAAGCGGCGCGGTGTCGGCAGTGCCATCTACACAAGCGCTTAAGATCTATACTAATAATATAAAGAGGTAAAGTTTGTGACGTAATCTCTGGATCTACTAAACCGATTTTTAAAATTCGCACACTGTTGTAAAGCTACGTTAACAAGGAGTGTCATAGGCTATATAACATGGCGCTATATACCACGGGGGCGGGATAGAGCGGCGGGCGATACCACGCCGGGCCGCTAGTAATTTATACGAACATTATTTGATTCGATTTTACTATAATAAACAAAATAAATTAAGATATCAATTATTGTTTAACCAAATATAGCAACGAATAACCGAATACGTCTTCTGATTATTAAAATGTAAGTAATTAATAGAGAGTGAGGACTTATGGCCAAAAAAACTTTTACAACAATTCAATTAAACTCGTTTCTAGTCATTAGTCATGTGGTACTTTGTAATCTATGATGCGATTGACATACTATGTGTTGAAGTTTAATGCACGGTTAGCAATTATTAATTGACGTAGTCAGTCAAGCCGTAATGGCATCCAATATGCTCATTAGAAACGTTGCCAAATAGTCGATACATTCAACAAGTTTAATCGACCAAAGAGAATAATCTTATTGTTAAACCGTGTGCACGGTTATTGTATCAATAAAGTAGAGAAACACAACTTTAACCTGTTAATAGAACAAAAACACTTGTTTTTTAAAAATACAAGCTTTTGAGATCCTGGATATCATGTAGCAGCAGAGTGCTAGCCAAGACGAGTAAAACGAGTCCAACACGACGGGTCTATTTTGTTTAGTACAGGAGTTCCTACTCCTTCCGACTCCATCATCAGATCAGCTCCATGGTACCATATTATTGCATTTTCACGCGATATTCATATGCGTTCAAAATTTCAGCTCAATTACAAACCGGAAAGTTGGTCAAATTTAACTTGCAAGATTCTACCAAAACCTACATACATACATATATAGGTACATCCATTGCAAATTAAATAAATGTTAATAATTGTAGTGTCTGACTTTGTACGTTTTTTTAACTTTCCCTTGTTTAATATGTATGGCCTGGGTGTCTGGGATTGGCCCTGGAGTGGTCCATTATATATTAAGCACAACCTAAGCGTAACTTACTTAGGTTGGGAAAATAATATTATATATCCAACGTTTGCCGACTGTTATGAAAAAAGAAAAGAAAGAAAATGTGTTTGTGTCACACATTATTTAATTTATTACTGAAATTATTTAATATGATATTTACAATAATATTAATATGTAGTCTGGATTCCCGGAATAAAAAATATTTCACATTTTATTACATTAAATTTGCTATCGATGAGTGAAACAATCACATTGAAATTAGTTTTTTTTTTAATCTGGCCATTTTAAATAATTTCCAGAAAAAATCCCATGTGATTCCCAGGATAAAAAGTAGCGCAGATTTGAAGTCTGATTTGCTGTCAATCAGCGAAAAGTGCTTCGAAATCGGCCCAGTAGTTTTTTGTGGATCCCGAACAAACAGATAAACAGACAAACAGTCAAAAGGTCTAAAAAAAATACATCGTTTTCCATCCATCGATTATATAACGTATTCCGGTTGTTTCTTTTAAATAGTTCCAATGTACAGACACGGCACGTTTAGCAGTTTATAGTATTATAGATATTTAGAAGTGCCTGAAGTTATTTGTAACATGTCTAGAGTATAAAGCTTCATCAATAGTTATCTGAAGTTATATGTTGTTGAAAATTGAAGGTTTCCTTATCAAAAATTATTAGGTCTCCACGTTTATTATGCCGTTTATTTCCCGAATACAAACAATCAAGCACGTAGGTATTAAACAAATGCAGCATTCTGAAATTATTTGTCACTGATGTGCGAAACCGCAGGAGTTGTTTGATAAGCATTATTTCAAATATAGTATAATTATGTACATAATATCCAATCACTTTAAAGCATAATTGACTTTATTTAGGGCAACAATCCTATTTTCATAAATTTGCAATGTTAAATTATTTATTTTGTGGGTTACAAGGGTAGAATTTTAAACAATGCGGAATTTCAATCTCTCTTTTCTTTGACCTTCTCGCATTTATTTGGGGTCGGCACAATATGATATTCTGTCACAGCACAAATCATCATGTTATCCTGTACACAAACCACCCATCGCTTTTTTGGTCTACTCTTATTATTGTGACTTATCCCTCCTCATTACGTGTCCGTACCGCCTTAGTCTTCTTCATCTCAATTTTTCAATCACTTATGTACTCATGTCGTGGTAGCGTAATGGCTAGCGCACGCGTCCAGACTCAAAGGACGCGTATTCGATCCTGGGCGGAACGCATGCACCACGTAGGCAGTTTTCTGACCTAATATGCATATTGTTAAAATTACCACGGGCTAATTACGGCGAAGAAAAATATCGTGATGCAACCTGAACATTGAGATAACCGATGTGTCAAACCTGCTAAGCTCCCTTGGACAAGCGTAGTCCGAGCCCAGCAGTGGGACCTTATCCATTCTTTTAACACCACACATTCATCTCGACATTCTCATCTCGGTGGCATTTAAATGCATTATAATTAATATTCATCAATATAAGTATTAGAGAGCCTGATTCGTAAATAATAGCGAATGTTTATAGTAAAAATGGAAGCTAAATATAAGCGCTATTTTATAAACGGAGTTAATTCTAGCACAATGTAATGTAATTCGCGCCAAACGATTTCGCACCTGGCGTATCGGCGGGATGGTGTGGTGTGCGCGGGCGCATCGTCCGTCTTGACGAGACTGCGAAGGTCGACGCTTCGCTGCAGAGGCGTTCTAATCACGTTTTTGCAGCGCTTTTATTGCTCTTGCTAGATTTTAATAAGAAAAATGTTAAAATGACCTACTGGTGCAATGTAGTTGCGGTATATTGTTGTTCTTTTTATTGGTAGGGAATAATCGTCGTTTCTTTGTGCTTATTTCGACAGATACTATATATAAACTTGGATAGTAAGTTGGTTCTTTTAAGATAGCAACTTTTAAGAGATGCAGGAAACCTCAATTTATTGCTTCAGAACAATTATTTTTGTATTATTTTTCAAAGTAGTTCACTTTAGTTTTGTTAATATATGAATATTTATTTTGATCTATGATAAGACAAACTGTTTTGAATAAATTACAAAGAATAGTAATGATTTTGAAGATAGATATTATTACAAATAAATATTTCCTTATCTACAAAAATATTTAATTATACAGAGACTAAATGATGCAATTATAGTATAAAACGCTTAAAAACCGTATATAACTCGTGACTTCCTATTAATTATATTGTAAATTATAATGGTAGACGATATATTTGAATTTTGGTAAGTTTAAGATGCGAGTTATGTAACATCGTGGGCGTTAGTTTGATTGCAATGTTTTTAAGTTACGTCCCATAATTAGTCAGCGTCAGGCGCACTCTCGACTAGCACTTAGCGTGTACCCAATCAATTGGGGGCCGCCATGACGTAACGAACGAGCATCGGTGCTGTGCTTAAAGCCTCGGCCATACACAGTGAATAGTCGTTGCGAACAGGCAGCGAGAACTCGCTGTGTGTGACATGCTTTTCGCTGCAAATAGATTCATTCGCTGCCATTTGAATGTTCAACTTTACTCGCTGCGAGTAGCCATTCCGTTTAGCTTCTGATGTACGTAGAATACTTCTATAATCTCCTGGTTCCTCTGCAGACCATTTTGACATCTCTGCGCTCTAACCGTTTACGAACCCATTTTCAATTCTGAGTTCTGAGCATAATGAGCATTTAGTGTGCTAACTACATATATATATATTGAAAACCAGCGTCAGGCACCTGTTGCCTGGCACATGCTGAACTGCACCTATTTGGTACCATTGCGAGACTATGGTATATCACCGTACAATTCTTTGTCATATGTCTCGTTGTGATGACCAAATAAACGTTTTTTCTTTGTTTCTTTATTTCTAACGCTTCAATTGTCAACCGAATATACTGTTTTGGACATGTGCGACGAATAAACGACGTATTTGTATTTGTGGCACAGACTCGAAATTCTCGTGTAGAACTCGCTGTGTGTGTGACACGGAGGCAGTTAATTGTCGCTGCGAGTATTATTCGCAGCGAATACACTCGCAACGACTATTCGCCGTGTGTGACCGAGGCTTTACCATGCATCTCTACAATGAGCCGGGGCGGCATTCGGTATCACAGAATATGAACGAAATCCGGACGAGTCGTTGACCCGCGCGCCGGCTGGCGGCACGTCAAAGTAACAATGCTCTCGGCGTACGACGACAGGACGCGATCTCCTCGCGACACGCATTTAAGGATGCTGCCTGCACTGAATTTTTTTTGTTGCAATACAAATGGAACAATATCAGTTGCTTAAATGTACTCGGTAACGTTCCGCACTCTCATGCTACTGCTACGTCTAGATAACGTTTGTGTTAGTAGTCGTTTCACGCATGTTATTGATACTAATGTAGCTCATCAACGGCATTATTTTGTTACGTTAAGTACAAGATGCATTTGGCTATAGCCGCTCATACTACTAGCCTTATCCCAGATGAAGCAACCTCATAATATTAACAGACTTGTTAAGTAATAGCAAATGTAATCTATGTAGTTTCATATCATTTGCCCCTTTTCGATTCGATTTTAATATGATTATTTTAAATTCAAATTCAAGTTTCAGAAATTAATTTATTGATATCATATATTCAAAGTAAGCTCTACTGGAGAACATTTTTAGAAGCCCATATAAGTTAAAATTTAAGTCTACTTGTTATTCTATGTACACCACTTACGTTATCGCTGTTTTATAAACTGCTCAGCAACAGGTCTAGTTAAAAATTGTTTTACTTCTTAGTTGTCTATTTCAATATATATATATATATATATATATATATATATATATATATATATATATATATATATAAGTACATAAGTATTACAAGTACAATTACTTTAGTCGCGATCAAAGATTTAGAATGATTTTAATAATGTGAGTTCTACTTCAGTACTATATATTTCCATACGCGACAATGTTTATTTTTATGATGTGGTTTACTGAAGTATAGGCAACCCTGCCAACCTTATGAGACTGCATAAAAAAGAAGCATCGGTTACCTTCATCGCGCCTTCAAGCTTTGATTGAGATAATATTTATACAGGCCGTTTTATAGTTCCTAAATTTGTTTTGTAAAACGCCGCATTAACCTGCATTGGTATTGCGTAATTAAGCTTCTCGTTCGTTTCATGTAAAACCGACTGTTATTTCTAGAGATGCCACGAATATTCGGTTGGTATTCGGCCACTTTTATGACTATTATTCGGCCGAATACCGAATTCTAAAAAAAACCGCACAATACTGCTCAAAATTGTATATAGTTCCATCAAAAATTGATTGGTAAACAACGTTTAGATAGTGTTATATTTATTTTTTTATTTTGCATTACGTTTTGGCCAAATGTCAGAATCAAATAAAAAATAATTTAAAATCGCGCTTAAAATGGTTAAAACATACTTTTAATTATGCGCGTTATTCACGGGAACGTAATAAAATACTTTATAAATTATTGCTTCAATACTAATCTGCTACTCGCGAATTGCACGTATCTTACTCCGGAAATTCGGTAGCCGAATATTCGGCGTTTCGGCCGAGACTGTGGCCGAAATAATAATGATCAATTAAAAATAATATTCGGGATTCGTCCAAACCAACATTCATCTCCAGTTATTTCACCACCAGTGCACTGTAGCTCCATAGGTCGCTGGCTCATATCCGGCTCGAAGGACCAATCTGTGGAGAGCATGTAACTGTATATATAACTTGGACATGGAGTGATACGTTAATTTTCTTGTAAGAATATTTATTTAATAACGACTTTTATCCGTCCAAGACCGGAGAAAGAATACTGATTCCTGCGTCGGGGCGGCCTGTCGCAAGAGGCAACAAAACAACCCACAGCCAGGTGATATAGGGTATTTGCCCGACTGGATGGCTTCCCCCCTGGTCTAAAGTATGTCACCAATGCAATAGAATTAAGAGTTTATTAAATAAATAAAGCAAAAAAAGAAAAAAAAAAGAAAAAGATTAAAATAAAATAAACTTACAAAAACACAAAAAAGAAAGAAATAACCCTGACACATCTAGGTCGGTCAGGATGGAGAACTTTAAAAAAAAAAGTATGTCACCATAACAACCTTGAGTTGTGTTCCAGTCTCCCTTAAGAGAGCAGCAGCGCATTTGTAGCACCTTTGGTGTTCAAATGTGCATAGGCGATGGTAACCGCTTTCCAACAAGTGGGCCGTCTGCCTGTCTGCTGAACTCCTGCAATTAAAAAAAGGCAAGTTTACAATGCAAAAACAAATTAGAATGAAGAGAAAGATTAAAGGAACATTGACACTGTCAAATTATTAAAAAAGGAACACCACTAAAAATGTTGCTTCCAACAGTATGTTTGCAATTTATTTTGGAAATAAATAATATTACTAATACATTATGTACACAGACCAAATAACACACATTAATTATATATTTCACTAGCTGACCCGGCGAAATTCGTACCGCCATATTTTCTGAATTCCTAAAAGACTTTGTTTCATGACAAAAAAACAAAATCACCATAATCGCTCCCGGTGATTAGGAGGATTCTAGAACCCGATCTCAGCGCCACCTACCGGTTCTAATTGCGAATCTAAACCATCCGGGAACCCACTCAAACACACAAAAATAAAATCACCAAAATCGCTCCTGGTGATTAGGAGGATTTTAGAACCCGATCTCAGCGCCACCTACCGGCGTCAATTGTGGATTTAAACCATCCCGGGACCCACTCAAACACACACAAAATTTCATCAAAATCGGTAAAGTAGTTCTCAAGTTACGCGCTTACCAACACATATACACGAACATAGACGGAATAAGAAGTAAGATGCGAATAAATAAAAGACTATCTAGGCCCCGAAGAAAATTAGGAGTGATCTAGGCGACAAATAAAAAATAAAATTAAAAACAGTAAGTTTGCCTCATTTAATGATATACTTTTTCATCCTATCGCTTTACATAAACACGTATTTAACTATCAACGAGATTCTGGAACGCAGTAGAATTGGACCGGGTTCAAAGACCGGCGCGAAATAGAGATTATGGGCTCGTACCGATCCTTACACACGAGTGCTTGTGCTTATACGATACGCACTAAAGTTAACTTTTTATAGGTGTTTTATTAACTGTCAGTTATACATTTTATGGGCACTGAAAGAAATTATCGAGCTGTATCTGTTTGGCCATTATCGACGTAACGCTTGCGCACCTTTTTTGCGTAAAATGTTAGTAAATGATTTTAGGGTCTGTAGCTTTTTATTACTACCCGTGAGCAGAAGGTTTGCTGGTAGCCTCATGATGTCACGCGTCGATGATCAGCAGGGTTGACAAAAAAGGTTACATAAATAGTTGTTGCCATAAATTTATTATTGTATATACTTTACATAAGTATATACAATAATAGTGAGTAATACAATACAATAATAGTAGGTAGTCATCGGCAATCTTTCTGCGCGTTGTTTATATTTTTCTAAATGTTATTTTAATTATCTGTGCTTCGAAAATTTATAATGGGAATGCTTCTGTCACATTTAGTTATATTTTTTTTAATATATCTCATTAAAATAATTATATACACCATTTCTAAGCATTTATTTTACTTTTGATAGCTCGATGACGCATCAATTAGTAAGTCCTAATGCGTTACCGACTCCACTTATTATAAAAATCTACGTCATTTATAAATAATTTTTAATCAATTAGTTTTCTTTAAAGTAGAACATTTTTTATTTCCCAATCAATTTTTTTACGTAGTGTCGATGGTTTAATAGTCTGTGCGTTAAATGACTCGCAGAACATTACTATTACGTCACCCACAACAATAAAGTACGACAATTATGCCATTAGTGTCGTGCGGGGTACTGGCAAGACATATGTAACTTGATAGACGTTTAAACGTCTAAATTAAAGTAAACACTTGGAAACCGTATAAAGGGGTTAAAAAAAATTTTAAGATCAAAAAGAAAGAGAAATCACATTTAACCTATGTTCTTATACAATTTCTTGTACATCCAAATGTGGTCCGGAAGAAATCGCTAATAGCGATAAGACCGCCTATTATATTGTAAATTTTTATTTCTGTTAACTGTATCTTTTAAAACACAATATAGCACATTCATTCATTTATTAGTCGTTCAAACTAAAAGTTTTAAGAATAAAAGCATCTCATTCTAATATTAAAATTTCATCTAAATATTACCTAAATATTATATACAAAATGCTGTACTATTCGTGTACGAGAGTACCGGACCAGATGTACACATCACTTGAATAATATCGCGCGCGAGATCCACGCAATAAAGTTCACACCTGCGCGCGCGCTTCGCCTGTGCATCTCTCCCGTTACGACGGCAGTTTGCATTCTGCTCAGCGCGCGATTATTCCTACTCAATTGCTACAACCAGTGTCCAAGAGTTTTATTGACAATTTGTTTGTTGCTTTAATAACTCGGTAAATAAGGTACGAAGCTTTCTTTGTTATCAATAGAGAGTTGAATCCATTCTCTATAACACGCGTAAGCATATTGTTACATACCGACAAAGAACGTACACCTGGCTGTCGTAAAACGCAGCTTATTGCCTTTCCTGCATTCGGAGTTCTTATGTTTACTTCGTGTTTAAAATTAAAAAACATCCTATTGTTATCGTACTTATTTTATGCCCGTCATTAGTGTCGGACTAATCCTTGTTTTTATTACATTGCGTCGAAGCTTGCCAGATGTGCGGATTAACTCGGTGAACGCGGCCCCTTTGTCGGTATTATACAGTTTAGTATAAAACAATGCCCGAACAGAGGGGTGGGGCAGTCAATCGACGATTACGATACTAGCAAGACGTGTGTAGTACTTTCGATTAGCGATATAGTGACGGACTTTGCGCGTGTTATTGAATTGTGCATTACATTGGGACTTATTGCGTCTAGTTATATTTGTACCTATGTTATACGTGTTGGTATAATTTTAATAAATTCTACAGTAATTCCAACGGCATTTTAATTCGAGTCCTGTAGCTCGTAACAATATAAATCGATACGATTCTTTGTTCATGGATTACTTAAGCATTAATACAGTCAAGGCATAGTCGTTATGGTGCGTGGCAAAACAAAAGGAGCCAGTTGAATGATTCACGTTATAAGTCTCTATTTACGTACGGTATGCGCTCGTGTAGCTATGGTGAGCGCAAGTTAAAGATAGTCTGTGATCGAATATTTATTATTGGGTACCTAATGCTTCTTTCATACCTGTATCATTTTTGTTTAGTTTTTGCATAACGTGACCTTTGTAGAATGCATAGTGTTAAACTCTTATACTATCATTAATTGGCTTTTGCTTGCACGAGTACAAGAAACAGTCATGTCGACGTTTTAATAAATGTTACGTTTATAAAATACTAGCTGTGCCCCGATGTGATTTTTTTTCTTGGAATCCTAAAAAAATGTAGCTTAAGTTACTTACTAATAACATCAGTTATCTTTATCTACCAGTGAAAGTCTGGTCAAAATCGGTCTAGCTGTTTCAGAGATCAGCCGAAACATCTAGACAGACAAAAAAATGATTTTTTGATGTAGGTACCGTATATACTTTATGCGTTTAGTGAGAAGTTGTTATTCTGACTTTACAAACAGACATTTAATTTTATTTATTTGTATGTATTTCACGTTTCTATTTCGAAACGTGAAAAAAGAAAATTGCAATGCCAACATTGCAATTTTCTTTTTGCAATATTGGCAATGGCAGACGCTGAGATTAACAATTAGAAACGAAGAGGATATAATCACTACGCTTATCATAAATATTAAAATCAATAAAAAGTTTTTACATCTTTAGACAGTCTTCTTAGACATGATAGAAAATCAAACCACTTTGATCTAAGTAATTTTAAATTTTATTGTCAAATAAAAAGTAAAAAACAGAATAATAGATCATAAGTAATAAATTGTCTGTAATAGAAGCAAGGAAAAGTAATAGATTTAAGTTTTGTTGAAAAGAAAGAAAGAAATGAAATAAAACATATCCCCCAAAGAAGGAAAAGAATAGAAAAACAATAATCTCCATTTTAATCTATAATAGGTTAGAAGGCGTCGTTAGGAGAAAGCTAATAAAAAAATGACCATAGCACAGTTATTATAATATCACAATAACTATAGAATCTTTCTTTTAGTATCTAAAGTGGAAAAAGTCATACTGGTTATTTGAAATATTGTTCTGTACTGTCATTATGAAGGTAAGTACCCTCATTGGACTAATTGACCTAGTTTTGCAGCCCAGATTAAGGGCCTCCATTATTTGGTGGTTCTTGTCAGCCACGAAATTATAATTTCATCGTTGACACTAATTCACAGGGCTGCTTTGCATTTCCAAAGGAATTAACTTTGTCTCGGCTTGAATAAAAAAAAATATGGTAGCTTGGTGGCTAGAGTATTTGCATCCTAAACTCTAAGGGCGCGGTTTCGAGTTTTGACCGGAAAGCATGCACCACTTGGGTTGTTTTCTATCCTAATGTGCATATTTGTTACGATTATCATATGCCAACGGTGAAGGAAAACATCGTGATGAAACTTGCACATCGAATTAACAGATGTGTCAAACCCGCTAATCCTCCTTAGACGAGCGTGGCGGTTATGCTGTCGGTTCCGATATAAAAGGGACGTCCAAGCCAGCATTGGATCTTTTATATGGATTATAATTGTTCCTATTTACTATAAAAACAATGTGTGTGAGGCGTGAGCAGTTCACACGCAGTAGAAGTGGAACTTAGAAGAATATACTCACAGATAATTCTTCTCTAACTTTTATTAATATAAATATAATACAGCCGTCAACATATTCTAATTTAAAATTAGTTTCTTAAGTATCACTTTAAATATTTTACTGTTTTAGTCTAAAAAATATTATTATCAATTTTATTTCGGTCCAAATTCGACATTATGTTTAATCATCGGTCTTATTGACTCTCTAATCTGTGCTGCTCAAAGTAAAATTCATATCTCATTCTCTCGCAGGTTCAGTCTTATAGATTTAATTGTTTATAATTATCTTTTTAGTGTCGCTTTTTCGCTTCATCTAGTTTCAAATCAAGGCGATTTTGAACAAGTTTCACTTCAAATAATGTCTCCAATATACGATCGGTTGAATGATTCATTCTGTATCGCTCTATTTACAGCCACGGTATGCGCTTGCTTTGCTTTATGGAGTGCGTAAGTTAAAGATAGTCCAGTGCGCACCGCCAGAAATAACTTCATAGTGCAATATTTGGGCGTTTGTTCTACTTCCTTGCCAACGATTGCAAAGGAGACACGCTTTGACAAAAACGTATAGAAAAGGAAAACAGTTTATGTAAACAATGAGTTTTTAGGTACACACCCTTGACCCACTTTGTCTAATTACAATGTTTTGTTCGACACAGAGCTACGGACGGCGAGCTTTATTTTAACGAGCATATCAAAAGTGAGAAATTATCTGCACATTGCAAATTGAGACCTTCGCAATTCGTTTCTATTTAATACCTAATAAACTCGCGTGAAACAATCATGTTTATCAGAATACTCAGTAGTAAAATGTGGTAATGTAATCGATAACTACCGACCGTGGCCGGTTGTGAAATGCCTATATGCCAATCTCCAACATGCCAATATTCCAATATACCAACTACGATATGCCAAGAAATGTTCTGTGTGAACAATACAACCGACTGATACGTGCTGTGCAGTTATAGCGGTCACTTATCTAGGAAATTGTGTGCACACCGTGTATTCCAATGTAACATAAGTTTCTACGTTGAAAGGATTATGTTGAACATTTTAATGTTATATAGGCATAACTTAGAAGTTTTCTTTGAACACAGGTGTGCGGAATCAATTTTTATCATACAATAGAAAGTTGAATGCACTGACATAACTGACTACCATAAAAGTTTATATAGTTTATATGTTGTTTCATAAGATATGAATTGGCGTTTGGCACAATAATTGCATTCAAATCTAAATCTTAATAAGAAACATGATATTCGCTGAGAATTGCAACTTTCTCATGTCAATACAAGCTGTGAATCTGCCACGTTCAGTTTCTCTGCTTAATAATCGTGAATTTTCGAATCGAAAAGTAATATTAAATGCACGTATTATCTATATAATAATTCGTGAAGCAAAAACTTTGTACCACTTATTACGAAAATTGCGCGGACGGAGGAGTATGAAATTTCGCACTGTTATATTTTACATAGAGAAGGAGCGACGAATGCTAATATTTTTGTAAATGTTTTAGTGGGTGGGTCCTGGGATGATATAGATTTACAATTGGGTCTGGTAGGTGGCGCTAAAGTTGTAGGATTTAATGGGGTTTGTTTGTGTTAGAAATAAATCGGTATCATTAGATTTAAAAAAAAAAACAATATAAGCGTGCGTGACGTGAGTTCTCAATTGCGGAAAAGGTGGATCTCAACTAAATTAATTTAAAAATTGTATATATTTTTCTAAATTTTCTGCCATTTTTTATATAATATATTCATGGTTATTCTGCTATTTGGGATGGGCTCAAATCCAACAAATCAAAGATTATAAACAAAAAATCAATCATGTTGTTCTTGGGTTAGAAATCGTGTAATTTACCCGACTGTTTTATAATAGGAAATATATTGTTTCAGAATATATTGTGAAATGTGTCTAATACCTTAATCTTACTTTATCAGACAGCAAAAGTGGCATCTTCGTATCATAATGACTATCGATATGGAACCTGATGCTTCTAACTGCAAAATGTTATTTGATATCTGTGCTATCACGGAACACAGTGCCATTACATAGTTCACATGCAAATATCTATTATAATAATTATTAACATTATTTTCTCGTATAGATTCTGTGTTGTTATTTCTTAACACTTAAGAAATATTTGTTGTCTGTAATGAATTAGCATACAATATGTTTGTAAGTGATATTTGCTGTGAACATAAGGAGTATGCATTATATTGATTAGATTCGAATGGAATAAAAAATTAGATAGATGATTTTAACGAGTTTTTTTATTATTTACTTACAGATGTCTCCTGTCAAGAGATTTTGTGAGGCTTGGCAAGTGGTTTGTTCAACCTTACGATGGCGACGAGGAGGATGTGGGGAAAAGGTATGAATCGTTAACTACGTAATCTTGCTTTCACTCCCAGGGCCAGATTCACCTAAGAGGCACCGTGAAAAATACTGCCCTATTATCTATGCACTGGAACTAGACTTTAAAACGTAAATATCCAATGAGAACTCGAATTTTAAGATTTGGCATGAAACCAATAACCTACCAATTTTTGAAAATAGTG
Source organism: Dendrolimus pini (assembly GCA_949752895.1). Classification (NCBI taxonomy): domain Eukaryota; kingdom Metazoa; phylum Arthropoda; class Insecta; order Lepidoptera; family Lasiocampidae; genus Dendrolimus; species Dendrolimus pini. The sequence goes on from OX457128.1 coordinate 2,754,632, forward strand.
TAAATCCATCACTGTTCACTCCGTTGGAAAGTTTTCCATAGAACCCGCGCTCTGCTTTCTCAATCGTTGCCATCTATCCAGTAGATTTTCTGTACTCTTAATTGTGAAACAATTGGAATTTTACTTGGGCGTAAGTGTGACCGCTCACATTTATGTACTCGTGCTTATTTTATAAAAATGATTGCTTATCCGGAAGAAAACTTTGGATCAGTTCTCTCAATGGATTGCGTCCAAATATCGTCAGTGACAACACAGGCGTTCTTCCTAGAGCAATGCGAAGATCTCTGTGTGGTGCTCGTCAAGACACCAGTGCATCGCTTCGTTCTCCTTCGAACAGTTTTATAATTATATTAGTGTTTATACGCGTAAGCAGTGCTTCTCCGGTCACGTTTGTCGCAAGACCGACGCCTGATGAAGCAAACGAGTCCTGGAATAGCGACCGCGTATCGGTAAACTTAGAGTTAGGACGGTCTTCAGTATGATGGAGTGACGACCCGTGCAAGGGCACTGACTGGCATAGACTGGAACAAGAACGCGGGAAGAACTTGGGGAAGTCTAAGTCCAACAGTGTATAAGTATATGAATTGACTGAAGAACAAGAAAAAGCTCACTATTTAATTATAATTAATATTATAATATTAGTTCATTAACATTATCATTATATTAATAAGTGAAGCAAAAAACTTTGGTACCCCTTTTTACGAAAATGATGCGGACGGAGGAGTATGAAATTTCGCACACTTATAGTTTATATAGAGAAGGAATGGTAAATGCTATTTTTTTTAAATTATGCATAAAAAACTTTTTATATCGATAAAAAAATATTACACACGCATATACACTCTTTTGTTTATTGTTAAAGTCAAATTAACAGTGTCACCTTGGTGAAATCTGTGGTTATAAGAAGTATAGTCTTTGACAACAGAACCTTAATAATGTTCTGACTTATCATTTAAATTAATTATGGTCGAATTTCGGCCACTGGGCGACGGCTAGTAATATTATAATGGACTATTTTTTACAAATATTGATTGGTATAAAATAAAGATCTATATCTTATTGTATTTTGCGAGCTGAATGATAAAATAAGAGTCCATTTGGCTCTCCAACTCTTCTGTATTCTCGTAGCATATTCAATATCTTCTATCAAATCATTTTTTATTTTGTTCTAAACCCTTAATGTTTAGGATTGAATCTGCTGCACATAGATCATTGAACTTTCTATGTTAGTGACATTGTGTGCAGTTATCATCCACATGTAATATTTATTGCCATTTATAAATATCTCCTAATCGTTGTAACAAGATTAAAATAATTATGAAGTTCTTATAATTACTTTTATATTAATGTTATATTCTCTTAGTGATACGGATCACTGGAGACTGTGTGACACCTCTTTGCCAACAAAAGATGGCTGCGTCATAGTCATACAATAAAATTCATCGTTCGCTTATTATGTACATTATTTAAAAAAATATTGATTATGATTGTTTTTAAAAGCTGTGGGATCTCCGATTATAAAGTATTGTCTAGAATCAATTGAAAAGTATTGTTTTATTGTTCGTTTCCAGTCCGTGGCACCTGTCGTTCTCTTTCGCGTTCTTCCTGCACGGTGAGAGCACCGTGTGCGCGTCGGTTGACGTGCGACAGCACCCGCCGGTGCGCACGCTCACCGCGAAGCGCATGCAGCGGCTGCATGCGGCGGAGCGCCAGCCGGATGCCAAAGGTCAGTCTCCATTTTTACAATTCGGTGACAAACATAGAAAATTTCTTCATAACCAAACCTTGGGTACTTACCGAAGAGGACAGAATGAATATACATTTTTTTTAAATTTATGAATATCTGTTAGTATCAATGGCTCTGTAGAGGGAACAAACATTCTTATACTATATTTCAAACAGGATGGTATGGGTGATGTACCTGACAGTTGATTGACATTGATTTGATAAGTCTAGAAATGTGAAATTCATAAAAATATTTATGACTGGTTGTATGAACTGTATAATATTGATAAATTACTAATATTATAAACGCGAAAGTTTGTAAGAATGTTTGTTACTCTTTCACGCAAAAACTACTGAATGGATTTTGATGAAACTTTACAATAATATATAGCTTACACATCAGAATAACACATTAATTTATATAGTGGGAATTATCCAAAATATAATGATTTTCCATCACCACGCGGGTGAGACCGCGGGGCGCGGCTAGTAAAAAACATACTCGAAATAAATCAATAATTGAACATGGGCGTCGATTATTTTTAGCCGACTTCGAAAAAAGGAGGAGGTTCTCAATTCCTCGGAATCTTTTTTGTTGATTTTTTTTTAATGTATGTTCGTCGATTACTCCGTCATTTATGATCCGATTTACGTGATTCTTTTTTGTTCGACGCGGAATAGCTTCCAATTGGTCCCCTAAAATTTTTACATAGTTTGGCCCAGTAGTTTTCATTTTATGAACATTTTTTATGAAAAAAAATTCCTTTTCGTTTCATATGTACACCGATTACTCTGAGATTTATGATTCGATTTACGTGATTCTTTTTTTGTTCGACGCGGAATAGCTGCCATGAGGTCCCCTAAAAAATTGACATAGTTTGGCCCAGTAGTTTTCATTTTACGATCATTTTTTTGTTCTCGTTTCTTGGGACCTATATTTTTTAAGAAGCGCGGCACCATTCTTAAGTCCACCCATACATAGCTAGACAATGAAGTCGGTGCAAAATAAAACATAAAAATTACTATATTTTGAAAATTACTAAGCACCGACTTTAAGATGTTTTAAATAATATATATTAATAATAATAGCTTTAGAAATAAGTTATTTTATACATTTTAGTTTTTTAGTTTTTGAAGTCGGTTTTTTAAGTTCGATATAATTGTTGTAACGAGATTAAAATTTGTGTCTAATTCATAATACAAGTATAAGATATTGCAACAAGTTACGTTCTAATAGGATATGTCACAGAAATTAGAAGATCTTCTTTTCCCAGTATGTGAATGAACTTACAGTCAGCCTCTTCCTTGTAATAATTAACATGGACAATCCCGTTGCAGTGATCCTGGCCCCCTTCGGGCTGGAGGGCACGCTGACCGGCCGCGAGTGGACGGACAGCGACCCGGCGACGGCGCGCCTCTTCGACGCCTGGCGGCAGCACTACCCGCTCGAGCAGGGATGCGCCGCTGTCGAGGTTCAAACTAATGCAAATTTCTTGTACACTTTGCCGTAACCGACTTGTTGCGCACAAGTGTCACATGGGATAAATGAATCCGCCAATTGCGTGTCATAGTTTCAGTAATTCGGTTACGAAACACTTAAAGTAAAACGTTTACTACATATTTCTATGAAATTTGTTCATAAAGACTGTAGTTTTCTAAAAAATACATCTATGAATGGAACCAAAGCTACGGAATTTTAAGAAGTTAATACAGAAGTTTTCTTCTATTCACGCTGTACATATTAGCGTGGCTGCTCAATTTTTCTAATTTGATATATTTTTATGCCAGAAGTATTAAAATTTACTAACCCTAATTTGACAAAGTTGGCAAAGTTGACAAACGGGCAGATCGCCTACATAACGGAGACTGGTTATGCAGCCTATTATAGACGTATGCAACACCAAGCCCTTAGGATGGGTTAGAGGAGATGGGATAAGAGGGCTCAGACATTAGGAATGGGATAAATGGAATAGAGGGAGGGAGATAATTCTCTAATTAATTTTCACTGCCCTGATGTCAGCTGACTAATATGTGTTGTTGCGGGGGCCAGGTGTGCTGCGGAGGTGCGCGCATGCGCTACCCGCTGCCGTACGTGCTAGTGACGGAGATGGAGTCGCCGCCCGCGTCGCCGCCCGCGCACAGCCTCGCGCACCGCGCCCTCACCGCGCTCACCACGCCCACGCCCCACCAGGTAACCCGTCGTCTCATCGGCTGATGTATATCTCAATCTCATCATCATCGTAGCGTTAGCGTGTGGTCTTCGGCAACCGCAATAGGATGGGTAGCGAACAGTCAAATCAACTGAGATACAGTTATTAACAGCAAAAATGACCGAGTGTTGCTTGCTACGCGTTCTTGGTTCTGTCGCGCTCACACGATTCGTACACTGTCGCGCGCTACTAAAATTGGAGTATTGCGCAGGAGGCGGGTCGGTAGGCATTATTAATTGTGTAAAACTGTACTTTTTATATCACCTTATAAAACGACGAAGCCACCTAGATTTTGCGCAAGCTTTGCAAATTGTGACGTCATTTCTATAATTATTATTAATTACAGTTTAAACAGTAATTAAAATTTGTGATGATCATCAACCACCATACATTATCTATTATTAGTTTTTTCGACTAATACATAATACGACTCGGTACTTGACTAAACGACATCAAACATCTGTAACGGATAAATGTTTCAATGTACACATCTGGAACAAAATAAGCTTTATGAAATTATGTACTTCCAACGACGGGAATAAAATTAGCATTGTTTATGCTGTATATAAATATAGTATATTTTCTTGTTATTATAGTTACATGAAATAAGTATAGTTTTTCCATTGATACTGAGTAAACTAATTTTCGACTCGTGTCTTTATGAAAAAGGAAATAAGTATTAGATATTTTGTATTCCAATAATGAGATAAATTTCTTGTTTGAAAATTATCCAATATTAAATTTAGTTTCCATTTTGATGTTTATAATTAAGCACACCTAAAATTAAAATATGAAATCGGCTAAGAATAATTAAAAAATTATCTAACATAATTAATATTCTAATTTGTATAGAGTTTATTACTTATACCATAATTTACGAAGTATAAGACAAAACAGTTTTTTAATTACGCGCCAACAGCTGACGGCAACCTTATGCAGTGTCAATGACCTGATAGTGCAGTGATAATGCACGATAAAGCTGTAATCAAATGCAACAAAATATCAGCACAATGTATTGTATATGATTGCTAAGTTCATAAACCCCTTACACAATTATATTATCATGATAATTTATTGGATAAGTGAATAACTTAAGTTGTATTTGTTAATAATAATGGAAAGCATTAATTCTCGGTCATCTTAACATAGATTTGGTATTTTTATAACATAAATTACTAACTAAGGCATACTTGTAATATTAGAGTAGCATGGGTAATGACATGTTTCTTGTTAGTTAGTTAATAAAGTAATTTATTTCATTTTATTTTCAATTTGCCAGATTTTTGTGAATATATATCTAATGTGATATAATAAAAACACACGTATGTCGTACGAAGTCAGATGGGATTTAAGCCACGGGTTATAAATATTCTCCAATACATATATTATGACATGATACAACTCTTGTATTGTTAAAATTTGGTTTTGAATTTTTAACTGAGGATGATGGTTAAAATTGAGACAAAACGATATATTCGTATTTAGGTGGTATTCCAGCCGTTATTGGTGCCACAAGCTATTAGGTATTTAGGTAAAAAGGAGATAAATTAAACACTTTATAATATAATCTAAAAAGTTAGTGAATTGCCATTCATAAAACTAAATATCATCACGTAATGCAAAACTACTTTTACATTCTAATATGTTCTAGTTAGAATAAAATGTCTCTGAAACTGTTTATTGCTACTTTAATTCTAATCTATGTCTGAATCTGAAATGAGTAATATTCGACTGTAAGCAATTTAAACTGTGTCATACTAAAACTAATGCAGTGTAATGCATTGATGATATATGACACGTTGCACATTGAATAAGCAAAGTACAATGTTTATAAATCCATTAATCATTGTTAAGGAAATTAGAAATAACTATAGAAATAAATATACACCTTCCATGATCAAATTGATCGTGTACTAGCAGAAGGTGATGTCAGGAGCCTTAAGAACAGACGAGCACGCATGACAAGAGCTATGAATGTCAAAGAAGCAAGTGAAGTGTGTAAGAATAAGCCTGAATGGCGCTCTGTTGTTCTTGCCTACCCCGCAAGGGACCTGGCGTGAAGTTATGTATGTATGTAAATAAATATAGTATATATTTATTCGATTTTAATTTAAAGGTAGGTTATTGGTTGCCGACTACTGTAATTATTAGGGAGTTTACGCAGGATTTATGTTTGTATGTTTTGTGTGGAAGCAGGAAACTGAGCCACCTTTGTTTGTCGGGTGGCTTAGAGTTATACTTCCTATATTCATTAGGAAGGAAATATGTATGCCTTATGTTATTTCAATGAGATAGTAAAGTAACATTTTTTCCTTCCTTACAATAAATATTAGTTTCTCTTAAAAGCGTACTAAATTCCAGACACGTATATTGTATTTTTGATAAGCACGGTAGCTCAGTGCTTAGCTCAAAGGGCGCGGGTTCGAATCCTGGCCGGAAAGCATGCACCACTTGTGCAATTTTCTGATCATGATTATCGATGTGCGAAAACCGACTTTTGACAAGTGTGACTGGTTTACTACCATACGTACAGTACATGCAACACTTTGCTTTTGAAAGTACTTTTGAAAATAATTTGATTTTTACAATCCTAGAAGTAACTTAGCAATCGGTTTGTTTGTGCTCAAATGCCTACCAATTTCGAAACTTTATAGATTTTTATTTGTTTAGCCCACCGCTGGGCTTGAGCCCGCATATTAAGGGGGAACTGGGCACTGGCATTATTACCGGCACGACGAATTAATTTTTAATTCTAGTCTTTTATTGTATTCTACACAATTTTATCTCTATACCTCCAAGGAATAGTACGCCAACTTAATTTTAGGTGTTTTCGGTTTTTAAAGGAAAAGCACTCATTAATGTTTTAATATAATTCATTTTCATAACTTTTATAAAAAAATATTAAAAAACTAACAATCTTTTAGTTTTTATGAAATTTTAGGTTTATAATTAGAATTAGATAAATTTAATTTTAGGATTAGAATTAAAAAATATTTTTATGAAATTTTAGGAACTTAATAGAAATAAGAAATTAATGAGTGCTTTTTTCCCCTAAAAACAGAAAATACCTAAAATTAAGTTGGCGTAGTATTCTTTGGAGGTGTCGATCTGTTAGTAGAAAAATAAAGAATAATTTGTCTTCATTTATGACAATGGTAATTACTTTATTCAATTGATCACCAAACTTTAATTACCCATTAAACCTTCTGAGTGCGACAATGGATTATTTGCATTTTACAGTATCACTCACCATTTCAGACGCCGGAGGTATGCTACGGCGACGCTTCCGGCGACAAGAGCGAGGATTTGGTCGATCCCACGCGCAAAACACCCTGTACCTGCGCCAAGTAAGTGAACCGCCAACCCAGTAGTGTAGTGTAGACAGACTGCTGTTCATATTATACATATATATATATATTTATATAATATAGCATTTACATAGTTTGCAATGTCTATATATTATGCGCTATGTAATAATGCCCTGTTATTTGCATAGCGTTTCCATATACATGATTAATAGTAGTCCAATTGTATAAGTTGTATAGCGCATAATATGGGAGACTATTAAAGGTATATAAAGTAGAGATGAGCAGTATATAGCAAGTAGTTGTAGGAAAGTTATGTGTTATGCATTTTAAAGTATATTTATCGAATACCGATTTTATATTTTGTAAGAATAGAACGTAATCTGGATATAAACAAATGAACAAATTACGATAAAAAACGAGAGATTTTTTTGAATTATGATTTAAAAAGCGTATTTTGATCGTAATTGTTGATTTTTAGATTTTTGCGAACTTGATAGGTAGATGTTATGTATGCGTATGTTTTTCTTGATTTATTTGTTTATTTTTTTTATTTAAATAAAAGTAGTTGTTAAGATGTAGAGGGAAATGCTTTATCAATAAGCATTATATTTTGGATGCTTATTGATATTTAGTTGCAGCGAAGGAATATTAACACAGTGTCAGCTGTGTGTGTTGTATTTAAACGTTTGGTTCCTTCGCCGCAAACGCCGCGTCCGGACCCTTTTCACACTTTAACATCTCCTTTAGTGAAAGTTTGATGTGGATAATTATAGCTTGGCTTTACATATTTGTATAGAAATAGAACATAAAATATTTTTATGTATTGTGTTATCTGATATTTATACAACGCGCTAATTCAACAAGAGAAATACAAATTGTGGCTGAAATTGTATTTAAAATTTTCTCATAAAGGGTCCAACCGGTATGGGACACTTGAAAGCTCAATTTAAATTATGAAATGGGTAAATGATGATGATGATGTCGTGCGACGCGGTGCTGGGTTAACGGCGAATACGGTACATAGAGGGCGCGGCGCGTGCGCGTTGAGTGTCGCGCGGAGATGAAAGTGTGAGGAGCGGTGGTTTGCGCCCTCGTGCGTGGGCGGGTTCGGGCCCCGCCCGGGTCGGGCTCGGGCTAGCGTTGTTGTGGTGCAGGTGGCGGCGGCGCCGGCTGCGCCCCCCGCCCTTCCACCGGCGCACGCGCCCCCATCAGGTACAGCCGCACCGCCCCAAGGCCCACGCCCACGCGCAGTGAGTATACCGCCACACCACACCACACTACCGCCACACCACACCACACTACCGCCACACCACACCACACTGCTGCCACACCACACCACAATACTGCCACACCACACATAATACTGCCACACCACACCATACCACAATACTGCCGCACCACACCACAATACTGCCACACCACACCACAGCCCTATTCCGCATTTCTATACCCCAAATAAAATACGCACTCTCCCACGCAGCATATGAGAGGATAAAAGCGAATCTGTTTCAGTTCTATATTTTTTTGGTGTTGAATACATCAAAATGTAGCTGTATTGTAATGATACAGTTTTGTGTATTCAGTTTAGAAAATCATAACTTTCCGACTTAACAGTTTTGCTTTTACCCCTCACATACTTATATCAAAAGTATGTTGCAAGACATAAGATCTGCTTTGATCAATATCATTTTGATTATGAAACCGTTGGATATAATTTACACTTACAGATTATCTGCTTGATAGTGACATTGTACAACAATATGTATAAACTTTAATCTTGCCATTAATTTCAAAGCACACTTACAGAGATATACTGTAAAACTATTACACAATATTCTATAATAAAGAGTCACAAATTATGCAATGCCGCTTGAATAATGCATGTTATATTATGCCTAATTTATTTTTATTTATAAATATCATTTTAATATATGCATATGGTAGAGAAACGGTAGTGCATGAAACTTATAGAAAATTGCATGTTTTGTGTCTTTTATGATAGTTTTAATGTTATTTTACGACAAAATTGGTCTTGTAAATCCAACAAAAATGTACACATAAAAGAGACTTTGATTTTTTGAGATAGAGACAAACAATATCTTTTGTGTTGCATAAAGGCTGATTTATATTGATCGAGTTACTGACTTGGTAGCGCTATACTGACTTCAAATCGATTTACACATGCCAGTATGTAGTCAGCACTGTCTTCCTTCGAATTGGAGGTCAGCTGGATCAATGTTAAGTCTTTAAGTTTGCCAGTCTGCCTTTTTAGTGCATTTAAGTCAGTCAACATTCAAAAATGTCTGTATTTAAACCTATATGATATCTATAGTCAGTAACAAACGTGTAGCATTTCCAGATTAGTTCCAGGAGTCTGACGGTAATTCACATTGTAAGAAAACTTTTTGAAGTGAAACTTTTTGGCTACGGTAGGAATTCTTTCGATGGGAACGAAAAAGCGTGACACCATGAATTTAATTATTTAAACACTATGCTCATGAGTTGGAAATATTTTAAAGTTTTGAAGTTCATAAATCAAATTGAAACTAGAGCATTTGTTTCCTATTTTAATTATCATAAGCCTCTCGTGTCACTTGTTCAAAATGAAAACATGGAATCTGAATAATATGTGTTATAATATATCCTAGATATGTTATATATGAAATGTAATATTTTTTGCATTAAAATATAAAATATTTTTTGAGCTTGGTAAAAAAATGATAAAAATAAACCTTATAATTATTCTAATACTCCTGATACTCTATATTTATCTCATTCTCTTGTAGGATACTTTTCTGAAGTTTCGCTTCTGCCGTGTATGAATTTTTTCACAGTCATATGTTGCTAAGGGCAAATATAAAGTTTGTTACAGACTATATATATAATGTTGTTTTAGGTTTACAACGTAATCAGGACCATTTTTGTTGAAGCGTACTTATTTTCACAGATATCAATGTAACGTTCTGTATGTCACGTTATTAAAAATATCAAGATTATTGACACCTTCTATCATTGAAAAGTGTGTTGCTCAGTGGAAGAGTGGCTTAATCCACTTTACTATAGTAATATAGTTAAGTATTTATTTGTAGATCATTGAAACCAGTGTCCTAAATTTAGTTTCGGTTATTTTCAATATACTATGACACAAGTGTGGTCTAAATTTGTGATCTGTTTCAAAGATCTACTCATAAATAAAATAGTAGGTTGTTACACGAGAGGTGAAAGTACCATTTTAGGCACGAGATGGTTTGGCGCACGAGCGTAGCGAGGGCTCTAATAATTCGAGTGCTTAAATAGGCCTTTCAGGCGAGGTTAACACTCTGCTTTTCGTTTCGAATATGTGGAAAATAAACAAAAAGTGATTAGTTAAACATACAACTACTTCTGTAATAAAATCAGGAGGTAAATCCATGTTTAAATCTGATGAAGTAATTTTTTTTCTTTGGCATTCTGCCAGACTATTTTTTTTGTCACTGATGGTAGTATTTAGCTCAAATTTATGTGAATTAAAAGATAATTTAGTGAAAAGTAATTTATAGCCATTAAATGATTTGACAAGATTGTTGCCATTTTTTTTATTATAAATTCATTAATTTATGCCGCAATTTTACAGTGAAAATGTTTATTTAATTTTTATTTTATTTCTTAGGAAACTTATGCACAATTTGTAGACAGTTGCTGGAATCTTCTTTTAAGCAAAATTTACTTGTATCAGAAGATCCCGCTCTTCCATATCTTAAATATTGTAAATCTTAAATAACAGTGGCTGTATAAAAAGTTGGGTCGTGTGTCACATGTGATTATGTTTGGTTCACATAGGTTTTTAAATTTTTTGACACCATTTAGGATCGCTTCCCAGGGACGAAGGCAACTCCAAGCATTCTTTCAAAATATGAGAAATGAAAAAATATTTTACTCTGTTACTTTAAAGTGGATTGGGCCACTGTTCTGCTGAGCGACCCGAATCTCATCAAGACCATGGAAATTACATACGCCTTGTATCATAATGCACTGACTGCATTACATCTTTGTTTTACACTTTGTTTTTTGAGTTTCTTTTCTGTTTGTGAATTTTCTTTTTCTTTACTTTGAACTTGAGGCAGAGAAAGAATGGTCGATTTTCACAGGTCAAAATTATAGCAAGGTGTTAAAACAATGTTCACGTAATATTTGTACACGATAACATCTACCTTTCATTTGTCGGACATAACTCGCTCGCAACCTCGATTTATTCATAGAGATGAGGTGATGTCGGTCTCATATTCATTGATTGGGATTCGCATTGTCTTCATATTTATGTTGGGCTGTAAGTTTAAAGATTAACCCATTCTTAACCTTAACCCTGGCATAGTTGTACCTGATGTATAGGCTCGTTAAAATAAGGTTAAAAAGTGTTATTTATAGTCGCGTCTTTTAACTGTTTTTTAACGAGAATAATAATCTTGTATAACTACTATGAATAAGTGGGTAAATAATTCACTATATTTTTCTAATGTCAATTTATTATTAGACAAAATGTTTTTGAGTTTACAGCCTAAACTTATCAGATTTCATAAATAATCAATTCAATTCATTATGTTATTTTCGTCATGTTTAAAAATTCTAGGAATAAAATAATGCAAATAAATATAACAAAAAAAACTCTAAAGGTTTTTTTTACAGTATTAAATTTTGTTTAAATATTCATCAAAATTGCATTTTTAAACATGGCCAATCGACACGTCATCGTTCATAAGTAACGTAGCTCGTGTCGTCCGACCGTGCGTATTGAACGCGTCGTGCGCGTTGCTTATGCGCAGGGCCGTCGCTGGCGGCGCGGTGGGGGGCTGCTCGCCGGGCAGCGGCAGCTGCGGCGGGGGCTCCCCGGGCGCGGGGGGCTCGGCGCCCCCCTCGGCGGGGCCCCCGCCCCACTCGCCGCACCACGCACACCACGCCCACGCCCAACACCACCACAGCGCCAACAATAGCCATCAGGTAACTTACTGATACCATGTACACATCAATCACACCGCTAGGGCGTTCGAAAGCTCGCGGCACCATAGATTCCATATCAGCGTAGCAAGTTATGGCGTCGCAACTTAAACGAGTCAATTAGTGTCTTATTTATTGCTTAAAGAGTGATTAAAAGATTTTTTCCTGATATATTGAAAGTAAGACGATAGTATGGTTAGCTCCCGTTGTTTTTTTTAAATATATCTAAATATTATCTATTGACCTTTATATTAACAACATATAAATCTACAAGCTAAGAAACAGTCTTATGGTCATATTGTATACTATTGATTAGTTTAGTTTTACAATCCATCTATGCACAAATGTTACAATTTATATCATGTGTCTAGTAACTAATAATACATAATATATTAAACAAGAGTGTTCATAGTTTGTCTTACACTGAAATATCTATTCCATATATCCAGTTAGTATTTATACTGTAAGGGAACTAGTTACTAGCCGGGGTCCCCATTCTGCTATTACTATAATGTCAAAATGGCTTTTTACAGACATAACAATCGCATCAATAAGTTAGGTTTTGTGTAAAAGTCACCCTTGTGCTGCCACTATGACACCAGAGAATGATTATTCTCAAATTCTTGTAATAGCAGACTTGGGGGGCTTAAGTTAGGATACACTAATTCCTACTGATGTACATGCGCAGTACACTAATTTTAATACACGCGACAGTATATGAAATCATGTAAGCGGGATAGAGCTAAGAACGCATAACAAGCAACACTGCCTTTGTCGGAAACCGATCCGCTTAACTGCGCATACGAAAATTGCCGATCGGAATTATAATTTGTATAAGACTGTAGAATGGTATGACATTTGCGAAATGTGTGTTGTGACGCGCGTGTAATTGTGGTGCAGTCCGCGAGCGCGGTGCCCACGACGCTGCACACGCCGGCGCCCACGCCCGACCCGCACGCGCCCCCCACGCCCGCGCCCCCCAGCCTACCCCCGCCCAAGGCGTACAACCAGGTATACTCTCTACACCACTCACTTGCCACTTGCCATATCACACACAGATACAACTCGATCGGCGGAAGTAGATAACAACATCATGTTCGTTGCAGAAAAAAAAACATATTTTAACACTGTAACCGACATTATAAAGACCTTTTCTTCAGGTCAACAAATGGTTATACTATACAATTATGTTAACAGCACCGACTCTGAATTGAATCATATTACTTGACGGAGCACATCATAGTGTAACAAGAAAACCATAATAGGGGAGGGAACAATTTATACCTTGTATTTTAATTGTGGAGACCAAGCTGTCTGACAAACATTTACAAATGTCAAATTCCCTGTCATTTTTTATTTTCCTTAGTTTTGAAAGTTGTCAATTATTGTACCTAGTTTTTGAAGCCGTAGTTTTAATTTTTGGTGCACAATAAAGTGTTTTCATATATTCATTTAAAAATAATGTATGAATGTTGACACATGTTTGACAAATTGACATCTGCAACTGTCTGTCATTTTAAGTCTCTATAATTAAAAAAAAAGTATTGTAGGCAGTTATCGTCTTGCCGGTTTTGCCATTTTCTAGGGTAAACCCAAGAAATGCTGGCTGGATATAGAAATGTGAACACCAGACTCTGATGCAAAGCTCCAAAAACATCTGGGATTTAACACTGGGACGATGGATTTTAGCACGTAACAGACTATTAATGTATGTTAGGGCAAAGAGTATATTTGTGCACTGTATGATTAGGGCGATTCCCCACCGAGCGGCGTGGGCGCGAACGCACTATGCGCGTCTGACGGCGGGGAGCAGCCGCTGATGGAGCTGGGGAAGCCGCCGACGCTGCCGTCGGCGGAGAGGCGCCTCGACCCGCTCGAGGACGAACACTCGCTGCACATGCTCTATGACTACTCCACCGTATACGCTTGGTGAGTGAAATATTTATACTTTTAACTCATTTTGTTAGAAAAATGTAATAGAAATAAGAGTTTGTTAAATAAATAAAGTAAAAAAAAAAGATAAAATGAAAAATAAAGATGTAAAAAAAGAACCTGACGCATCTAGTTCGTCAGGATGGAGGAGAAAAACCTCCACCTGGGGCAACATGGCCGCACCACCTGAGGTGCGGCCATGTTGCCCCAGGCCTTGATATAGCTGCTGCTGTCCAGTATGTCCTTCAAGGAGACTGGAGACGTCTCGTTGGGTTAAGTGACCAAATAACATGGAAATTTATATCACGTTATGCACCTAACGTTAATCTGGATATATATTAATTTAACTAAGCAATTCTCCAAAAGTGGCAATTATAAGATCCATGGTCGATGAAAAATGGGATTGTTGTTCTTCATAAATTAGGTTGTGTGATGTGTGATCATGTGTGAGCCAATAATGTCAATTTATTGGCTCACACATGGGTTAAAACAATAGCCAGGATTATTAATTCCCTTGTAATAAGTAAGAAAGATGTCAAATTTAAGGAGGAAGTTGCTCTCTATAGTTTTTACTCTTCACCTCAACATTGATATATTATGTTGCAGAGGCAATATATAGAATAGATACCACTTTATTGCTCACCAAACATACAATTACAAAAATGCACAGTTATAATATATACTAAACTAAAAAAATAATGTAATTGAAACTTAGCATCTTCAAAAAAAAATATGAATTTAATTTAAACTAACTGTTACTGACTGACTTCGTTCACGATTTAATTTGCCATCTGATACGGTGGCGACATGCGCGTGAGCATTTTATGTTTTTCCAAAATAAAGGTAGCCAAGTTATTCCTTATAACATGAGCTATCTGCCAGTGAGAGTCCCGTCAAAATCGGCCCAGCCGTTTCAGAGATTAGCCGGAACATACAGTACATACAGGCAGACAGACAAATTTGTTTAAATGGTCTATTGGTATTAGTACCTTATATACTTTTGTGTACGTTTAGTAGAAAGCTGTTTTTTTACATGATTCTAAATTTGAAAATAAAGAAAGACAAATAACAAAAAAATATATTTCATTAATAAATTATCTAGTGTTTATAGATGTAAAGTTTTTATTTATCAACATTTAATTTCGTCAATAATAATCATACCAATATTATTGAAAATAATTCATATGTCAATTAAATTGTTGTATATATTTGTGTTACAATACCAAACGTGGCAAATCAGGTATGCAAATATGTATTGAATTTTTGACATTAAAATTATTTTAATGATTTACTTTTTATTCCTATTTATTTTATTTCGCATGCGAGATTACACACGGACACATAGGCTTCAGTAAAATTTATGTGTATCTTCCTCGCTATATTAAACGATATGTACCAGTTCACTTGCGACAATTTGCTAAAAGAATTGTAAATGTACGTAAACTGTATGAACTGGTTACATTTATTATATTTTTGAACTTCTCCAATTTTTTGCTGTTATATTAATACCAATATAATATAACCGCAGGGGGGCTTTGTGACGAACCCTTAGGAGAGTAGCAACACCTGACCTGACTCTGGGAGCCAAGGCGTGGCCCCCGCTTCCGTGCTTCCCTTAACCAGCCGGCACGGAGTGGAGATCGCTAGAGCTAAGACTCAAGCTCCGGGGTTGGAAGTGATAAATGGCATCACGTCAGAAGTAGCTTCGGTGAACCTGCAGCCCACCTTTCTACACCCCTTAGCCACTCACACCCATGTTGCCCCTGTCTTTTATGGCATTTTTTGGGGCCCATGCAGGGAGTGGCGAGTCACCGTCTGCCCATTTTCCCTGAACATTGCGACGGGCAGACGCCATAGTCCCCATATTCCCAGACCCCTAGTACCACAAGCAGTTCACCCCAATAGCCCGATACTTTTTGTTCTCATTTTCCACAATAGTCCTACACTGGCCGGGGCTTGTCCTTGCGTGTATTACTAAATAGTGTAGACAGAGATAATCGCCGATCAGTATCACGCCACATATACATTAAATTTGTCAAGGAGCCTCTACGTGTTGGCCTTCCCATGGCCCCGCGCAAGCCCTCCAAAAGTTCGAGCCATTTTATGACCCGTGGTCTTCAAAGACATACATTATAATAATAATAGTGTAATAAAAGTCTTCCATTATGAGACTATAATAGTGAAGGAAACAGGCAGTTACATATATTGCACCATTATTTACTTGCAAAATATGGTGTTCGTTCTTTCGGTTTTTAACTAGCTGATTGAAAAATCCACTATAAAGCGAGTGTACATAAGTTACTGAAAGTTACATTAATTGCATTTGTATCAAGCTTATGTAGATATATAATATACATAAATAAATAAATATGATAAAAATGACTGTTTACGTAAAACCTTCCTCATTGACTTTTGTAACCTATATACATCAACATGCATATTCTTTTAAAATTTTAATTTCTTCATTAACTCTTTTGTTTTGTATCGAATTATAGCAAAAAGACTATTTATAATTCGCTTTTTATAATATTCAGCCGTTACTTAGAAAAATAATTTTGGCTCAGGCTGGAACATCCAGTGAAGCGGTTCAAGACGGAGGAGGTCTGTTTTCGGGAAGAGTTAGCGTTGGGCAGCAGCGAAGGGGACCTCTACGCGGGCCACGAGCACACCAGCATGCCGGCGACGCCGCACCACGACAGGCGGGACTACAAACAGGAGAGGCACGACCATGTGAGTATACACTGGCCAAATATCGCAGATTGGTCTAAACTCTAGCGACTTCAATATAGTGTCAAGAACAATTTTGATACTTGCTAGTAACTTTTTGGATTACGTCCAACATGTGTGTATCTAGTTGCTTTACTAACGACATACTCGTTTTGTCAACAAACCTTGATGTTTACGCCCTTGGTAAACTTTAAAAATCATAGCTCATGTAAAACTTAGTAGTATTATATCCATATTAACTTTTTTGAAGTGGATTTAAAACTTGTATCAATGTTAAAATTATAATAAGATGGATAAATTCGGTTTGTTTATAATTGTCAAAAAATTATATAGAATATTGCCAAAAGACAAAAAAAGAGTCATGTTCTAGACATTATGGCCACACTTTACTTATTGTCCGGCTCGAAGGACCAAACTCTATATTGTGTTTATTTGAACTAGACAATAATCAATTTGGCGGTAAGAAAAGTCTACAAATAGGGGCAGTTATGTCCCCCAATATAATTATTTCTTTACCTTTATTTTAAAATCTAAAGCTAAAATACATTTGAATAAATAAATTATAATTATCAACAAAGAGCTAATGATAGGTTTTCACAAATAACCTATTGATTAAAAGCAACATGTGGACATAAGAAATTCACCGAAGTATTTAGTGACTGTAGAGAACCTTAAAGCTTAGACACCGCTTGGCTCCTGTAATACTAACCATAAACAGTTCAATATCATCTTCTGTAATATAGCAAACTTGTATTATTATAATGATCTATTTTGAAATTTATTGTTTTACTATTTTATTTAAGTTTGCATTTGTTAAAATGTTATCAAGTGAAAATCAGACAAGCCACATCCACTTCTAGATTTAAACACACGGTCATTGACCATTATTTGTCCATTTAACAATAAAAAATCACTAAATAGAGTTATATTATTGTTCAAATGTAGGTTTATGTCATTTATATTATTATAATCTATTTAATTATGTATATCTGTAGTAGTTTATTTTTTTGTTTCTTCTTTAATTGTATTTAATTACGATTGAATTAGTTTAAATTTCGTTAAATCACCAAATGTGATTAAATTTCTCTTTCTTTTAATGTCTCTTTGGACCCCGGGTTGCCAAGAGATCGCTATAAGCGATAAGGCCGCCCATTGTTCTAATGTATGTATTCATATTAAAGTGTCTAGGTTTAAGTAATGGTGAAAATTAAAGAGTTCTCGTTCATTCATTCATGTGTATTTTTATTCTCTGTCCAGGATGACACGAAAGAGTACAAGAACCTGTTCACGTCGGACGGCCTCTGTGCGACGTTCAAAGATCTCGATCAAATATTCGACAACTCAGACGACGCGGCGAGCGGTGATGAGACGGTAAGACTTGTGAGTGTACGAATCTTTATTTATACCCGTAGATGCACGTACATGTATAACATTTTTATTATTATGTTCAATTAACACTTTTATTGCATTTGTATAAAAAATACTTTTATTCTTTATTTTCACTAAAGAATTAAATCATTTTAAGAATATTTCAGCTATTGTTCATATCACACTGTTTGCCTAAACCAGCGCCATTCTGCTCGCTCCTTGAATTATTATTTATTAATTTTGATTGATACATATGTTTTATTGTCTTTCATTTAGTTATTACATCGAGGCCCAAGATGTGCAAAGTAACATACAATGAAATCGCTGTCACTACAGCACTTGTTGGGCTTTGTGTTTTATGTATTTTACCGCTCTCCTTCATAACTTCCATATCGGATTGTTCTCCTTGATTCTTATATGCATAGGCTTTTGCCAAATTCATATTTGAATATAACTCGTACAATTAATTCTGCTTTTACAACTAATTCGATGGCTTCCGGTTGAATAGGCTAGGCTTTTTTTGGACTAGCTCACAGCAATGTGGAGGTCCCAAATTTGTTCTGGCATGGTAAATTTTGTAACAAAACTTTTCAATATTTACTGTAAGCTTTGGTGTCTTGGATCAGCCTAGCTTGTATCCGTTGTATTACATAAATTACTTGGGATGAGGGTATAAAATATGTGTGTTTGTATGTCAATATAATATAAACATTTTTTTATTTCATTAAAATTCACGACCACCCGCAAATAGATACTGTGAGGGGAGAAATCCATAGCTAGTAGTAGAACATACACAGAGAGGCGTGTCATCTTGAAACTCGAAAACCACTGGACCAAGTTGACTCGGACCTTATGAGAAGTGTTTTCCACTTGGGGACACATTCGCATTGACACTATACGCTCAACACATTTGTTGATAGTTGTTGAGACATGATACAAAAGAAAACAAATAAATTACAATTTATGTATTCTCTTATATTGGGAAGTTAGCAAACAGGCAGACTGTCCACTTAATAGAAAGTTGTTACTGTCGCTTATAGACATTCGCAGCATCGGGAGCGAAGCAAACACGTTGCCATTTTTTTTGCAGGAAGTCAGCAGACAGGCAGACGGCCGACTTGATAGAAAGCGGTTACCATCGCCTATGGACATTTGCAACACCAAAGGTGCTACAAATGCGCTGCTGCTCTCTTAAGGGAGACTGGAACCTGGTCACTAATGCCGGAACACAAATCAAGGTTGTTATGGCGACATACTTTAGACCAGGGGTGGTAGCCATCCAGTCGGCCAAATGCTCTACCACCTGACTGTGGGTTGTTTTGTCGCCTCTTACGACAGGCCGCCCAGCCGCAGGAAATTGTATTCTTTCTCCGTTCCTGCACGGATAAACATCTTCCATCATCTGCCATCTTTGATTATGATCACTATCACCTCCGAGGATAATGTTGAATGTGGTGCGGGGTGCGGTGGTGCAGTTGCAGGTGTCGACGCCGCCGGACTCGAACAAGTCGGGCGAGGAGCGTGAGCGCGGCTGCGCGGGGCGCATGGTGCGCGCCGAGGAGCTGAGCAAGATGTTCCCGACGCCGCCGAGCATGGAGGCGCACGCGCAGCCCAGCCCGGGCTTCTCGCTGCCCGACGACGCCACGCCGCTGCAGCGCCACCTGCACCTCGCCGCCGGCTCGCCCTCGCCTGACACCGCCATCGAGGTATGACAATCCAAATTGAACAAAAAAATATCTCGAAAAACTCCTATACAGGCCCCAAAAATTTATTTTTCTATTTTCTCTCAAAATTTGACTAATCCCAAGTGAAAAAGAAATATTTGTAACATAATTATTTGTTTTTAGCTAATGGTTCCTCATTAGCTATTTAAGTCGTAAAATAATTTACTGCAGTTCTATGCAGTAACACTGTGTACAATTGCTGTATTTTCATTTGCACTGTGTGGAGTAAATAGCTAGTAGCTCTTGGTCAAAAAGTCAAATTCACTAAATTTTATTTATGCTTTATTAGGATCCTCTACTGCACTTCTAGGAAAATGTTAAAGTCAAATTTTATTCCACTGCTCATTTACGTTCACACAACTGGGCTTGTCTAGGTTCACTGTTAAAAATCTATCAGGAAGAATTGTGAAATAATTTAAATCTATAAGTGTATAAGATTTCGACCGTTCCACACAGCGAACACGGTCGTGACGGTCGCCGCGAAAACGTCATAACTTTCGCTCACACAATGCTCACCGAGCCCCATGTCAAGAGGGTGAGTCGAAGTGAGCATTGACTGCAGAATTTTCTCTATCAGTTGATAAACGCACGATCTTCAATTCAATCATACATTAACCAATAGCAACCATTCCACTTGAGTTTATGATCGTAACGCTCGCAAGCAAGTGGAACGGGAAAAATCGCGGTCGTGAACGTGGTCGCTGTGAGCTTCAAATGGAACGCGGCCACTATGTATCTATGCGAGGGTCCGTGACTTGTAGAATTATTATTTGCTGATGTAGCCAATTTGTATAATATGACCGTTTGACAGCCTAGACAGAAAATTATTTATTGTTCACCACACACACATTATAGTAAATTATTTTTACAAAGGGCGGACTTATCGCTTTATAGTGTTTTCATCCAGTCAACCTGGGTTTTTGGATCGTGTGAAAGGAATCGAAAGTATGACGGTGGTGTGCAAATAAAAATACATATAAATTAATGTTGTATCCATCCATCTAGGATTGGTCGTTCGTGTTCAAGCCGCCGACGGTGTTCAAGTACGTGGGCTCGTCGAAGTACGCGCCGCTGGCGACGCTGCCGAGCCACCTGCTGCCGCCGGTGCTGCTGCCGCCGCACGCCGTCTACCGGCCGCGCCGCCGCCGCGACGACGACCTCGAGCCGGACAACTGTCGGACAGGTCGGTCCACCGATGTACTGCTGCTCTCTAAACGGAGACTGGAACCTGGCCACTAACCAGGCGTGGTAGCCATCCAGCCGTAGATCCGGCTCGATTGATGCGTTACCCACACACACACGTTGTTTCGTACAATTGGTGATATTCGATGACCCAGTTTCCCCCTTCTCTATCACATCTTGTATCCTATCTATGCCTGCTGTCTTATCCCTCCCGTCCCATCTTAGTCTGGAAACGCATTAGCTTTACCCCAAGTATTGCTAGGTAGTAGACGATGGTAATCATTTTCCTCTAGATGGGTTGCCTGCTTGCTTGAAAGTGCGATAGTGTATGAATTATGAAGGATTTCGTAGAGGCGATCAAAGTCGATTGTTTTCGTCATTTGGCAATGGAACCATAAAAAGTATTTATTTAAAAATACCTTTTATCTCAGTAAGAAATCGAATCTTGTTCAAACCAATTATCATGGATTTTTTTAAAGTTCTCACTCAACTTTAATTTTTTTTCACAATTTCAAATGTTGAAATGAGGGATACGCATGTTTATACATAGATATGATTTATTAAGATTTTTTTTAAATCAATAAATTAGCAAGTTACTCTTGTATTTGTGGGTAACGAATGAAAGGGCGTCGCAGTGAAGTTAACAAGAGAGTGCACTGTTGCAGGGGTGAAGCGGTCGGCGTCGCCGGCGTCGGACTGTCGCGAGAGCCGGTCGCGGCGCTCGTGCGAGGTGGGCACCGGCACGGGGCCGCCGTCGCGGGGGGAGGCGCACGCGCACGCGCACTCGGACGAGCCGGGCAGCGTGGGCCGGCACCACGCGCGCTCGCCGTCGGCGGGCCGCGAGGCGCGGGGCGGCGCGGGCGCGGGCGCGGCGGCGGCGGCGGGCGCGGGCGCGGGCGCGCAGGCGGACCCGCTCCTGCTCAACGTGTTGCTGGGCGACACCGTCCTGAACGTGTTCAGGGACCACAACTTCGACAGTTGCACGCTGTGCGTCTGCAATGTGTCGCCGCAGGTACCGCTTTTAACATCTATTATATCGGAGCCTTTACCCGTATTTTATCGTAAGCGACAATTGGACCTAAGTATATTTCATATTGTAAATTGTAGATTGTTACACGAGAGGTGAGTGACATATTTAGACACGAGATGACTTGGCGCACGAGTGTAACGATCTAATAATTCGAGTGCCTAAATAGGCCTTTCACCAGAGTTTAACACTGCGCTTTTCATTTCGAATATAAAGAAAGTAAATAAAAACTGAAACTAACAATTGCTCTAATCTATTAGAATTAGAGAGAATAATTATTTCTCTGTGGTCAAAGCCCATTTGACATGGATCGTTGTGAGCACCGTGTGATCGAAATGATGACGACATTCGTTTTCGCCGCGACAATAACGACCGCGGTCGCCTTGTAGAACGGCAGACGGACCATTTTGGGTGTTGTGAGATACTAAAGCAACGTGTCTTTTGTGTATACCATTTATGTTGTCCCACCCAGCAATATAAAGTTTCTACCCTAGTTTATGTTGTTATATATATTGTTATGTCGTGTGTTGCGCAGGTGGTGGTCGGCAACATCCGTGGCGCGGACGCGAGTACGTACCTGTGCGGTTGGGGCGGAGGGGAGGGGGCGGAGTCGCCGCTCCCGGAGGAGGAGGCCTGCAGGTGTACGTGTGGCTTCAGCGCGATAGTCAACCGGCGACTGGCGTACAGGGCGGGCCTGTTCTTAGAGGTAATATTATAGGTCAATTAACTAAAGCTAGCACGTTCGCGGTACTTACACTAATGCAATTTTACTATACAGTATGTGCAAAAATAAATGCAGGGTTTGGGTGGGTTGTGTATAAACCAAAAAATGTTTTATGTGTAATATATCTATTTATTTATTTAATTTGTTTGGGAAACATATTATAATATTAACGTACTGTAATTGTTTAATTAAATTGTATTTGTTCTGTGTATGAGTCTTCTGCTACAATCTCTTTCTAATAATCAAGTACATTTATTAATAGATTATGAATCTCGAGTGTTCTCCTTGTGCTCACACACATGTGCATTGAACCAAAGCAAAAGTAAGAACCTGCACCCGACCAAGTCAGATTTGGACTGTCTTTTGCTTTGGTCAAGTAGTCGGATAATCAATACAAAATACCATCTTATATTATCTACTCAGTAATACAACTTGTCAACCGTAATGTAGTAATCTAACGATATGGACTTAGATATGAAATGTCAATGTATGTGTAATTGTGTTAACGTAGGACGAGATAGAAATAACGGGGCTGAGCGAGGAGCCGAGGCAGGGCGGCGGCGGCGGCGGCGGGGGCCGCGGCCTGGGCGAGGTGGCGGGCGTGGTGGTGGCGCAGTGCGCGGCGCTGTCGGGCGGGCGCGCGTCGGCGCTGGCGCGCGCGGCCGCCGCGGCCGCCCGCAGCGCCACCGACGACGAACACAGGCTCAACCTCTTGGAGTGAGTGTACAATACAATAATTCAGTGTATTCTGGAGTTTTTGGCGGGAACTGAAAGGTGATGTTGTGCTGTGCAGTTTTATTTTCTAAAAATGTGTATAATTACTCTAAAATGAACAACAGTTGTAGGATATTGATAGTTTTTGAGTAGTGATTATGTGTTTTGTGAGAAATGTGAACTGTATAGTCAAATGTGGCCTTTTGAGTTGTCACAAGAACTCCGTTGAATGGCACTAGCTGATTACCTACAGTTCAGCTGTGCTACACATAGGCTTAAGAAAATGAAGAAACTAAATGTATATTATAAACTAAGATCTGGCTTAAAGGCCTAGTTGCCAAGCCATAAATATAATAAAATAATTCAGTGTATTCTGGCCTAAAGGCCTAGTTGCCAAGCCATAAATATTATTTTAAAAAAACTGTATATTTACTTACTCCGTTGGCTCAGCGACCCAAAGTGGGTCTTGGCCTCCGAAACGAGAGCATGCCACTTTTCTCGATCCTGTACGGTTTCTTGCCAATTACTGTCTCCTAGCTGCGACAGGTCAGCCTCCACTCTGTCCTTCCAGCGATATTTAGGACGGCCGACCGGACGCCGACCTATCGGCCGTCCCAAATATACTTTCCCCACGCTGCGATCTTCTCCCATCCGTTCTACGTGACCGAGCCAGCGGAGGCGGTGCGCTTTTATTTCTCCTATTAAGTTAGACTCGGCCACGAGATTCTCAATTTCGAGGTTGCTTCAAACCCTCCAGCTGCCATCTTTTAAATAATTCAGTGTATGATAAATAATTTTATTTAATGATCGTCAGACAAAGACACACTGAATTGAATATCTTCAAGCTAAGCGAGTTACGCTTATGTTATGGCTAATATACAATGGACCACTATGGTGCTGATCCCAGACATCCTGACCACACTTTATAACAGAAATTTTGTTTACGAAATTTGCCATGCTAGGAATTGAACCTGGTGCTTGTGTTCCAGTGAGTTCGGTCTGCTAAGGCTTAGCCCACTCAATAAAAGAGGGTATCGAGTTTTGGTTGATTCGTCCAAGTTGAAAGATTGAAATGAACAAATTCAAAAGTTTTTATTCAATATTCAAACTTTTTGAAGGTCGATCAATACATATGAGTTAAACTTTAATTTTACTTCCTAGTCTATGTACACCGCTTCGCAATGTGTTATTGTTGTTAAGGCGAAGAAGCGGCAAGGAACTCCCCAGCAACACACCTAGCTAAAAATTGATTAAACTTTTCTTTTTTTATAGTAAATTTTATACAGAAATACAGTGGATTTATATTAATAAAAATCAGTTGGAGGATGTAAGGCGTATAAAATACTGAACACCAGTGTTTCTCAACGATTCTTATGTCGTGACCCACGAAAAAACCAAGAAATTAAATAAAAGTCTTGCGACCCCTTTACTGTTAGGTTATAATAATATTTTACTTTTTATGTTTGATTTGAGTAGAGGTCTTATTTTTTTTTACCAAACATGAACCACAAGTGTCGCGACCCCCAGGTTGAGAAACGATGCTTGGCACTAATATGCCTGTCTCACTTTAAACAGCCCCTGTGGTTTACACACAGTTCCCGGATTAAATTAATGGTGTAGTAAATGTTGTTAATGAAGTTTCCTCGATGTATAGTTAAAATGCATTCGTCGGTTAATAGGTATACGGACGGCAACACGGCGGCGACGCGGGCGTTGCGCGCGGCGGTCGGCGCCTCGGCGGCGCCCAGCGGCGCGACGGGCGCCGCCAGTGCGGTGCACAGGTGGCCCTTCATCAGCGCCAGGGCGCCGCGGTCCTCCAGGGACGTCGTCAGGTATTGCAACTAACAACCAAAACTTAATTGAACTAACATTCAGGAACATATTCTAAATTTAAAAGTTGTCTTACAATATAAAGAACCCATTATTATCAATTTTGATGTATGTATGTGTAATTACAATAACAAAGCCGAAAAAATAGTTTATACTAGTTTCCTCATTACATTATTCTAATATTTTTAGGTTTTGTTTAAATGAAGTTTGAGGAAATGTTAATTTGAAATTCAGTAGATTTATGTCATAATTTTAATAGAACATTTTTCATTAGAAATTCGGTATGTATGAGATGTATGCAGTAAGTATTGCAGACTTTCCTAATATCTTTCATTAGTAAAATTTGTCACATTATAATGAGTTTGCCCAATGATGAGAACTCATAACGGAGGGGGGCTGTTTTGTGAATGTAGCAGTGCGGTCTGCAATATTTGGCCATATTGCATTGCTTACCGGTGTAGGTAATGTGTCCGTATTGCCACATCATAAGGCAGAGTTGCCCAATGACCAAAGGATTATGAGAGCTGAGGGCTATGACAGCACTGAAGAATGTAACAAAATTTTGATTTTGAGTTTCACAGTTTTAAATTTGGATCCTTGTGTTTCGGAAACCCATAATTTTCACAACAAAACAAAAATATACGTTGTATCACTTCAAAATCAAAAAGGTTTCAAGCATAGCAAAATTAAATACTATCTTAAGTCAGTTTTAACACAGAAATGTCTCTGACAAACCTGTTCTTTCACTGGACTTTTTAGGTATGCTATGCTACCTCTTCCCTGCATGCCCTTTCTCAAACGTCAAGAACTCTAAGACTAATTCATGTTTTACCTTTGTAGTACTGGAAATTGCCTACAAAATCACATTCACAAAGTGACAAGTTGGTCTTTTTCCCTGGAGTCTTCATATGTGATTGTAATTGGTCGATTTCCCTTTGGCAGATTAATGCGGCGCCTCCGGCCGCTGCTGCAGGACGCGATCCAGAAGCGTTGCTGCGGCGCGCGGATGTGGGACGGCGTCACGGGCCCGCTCACGTGGAGGCAGTTCCACAGGCTGGCGGGCAGGGGCAACGAGGACCTGTGCGAGCCGCAGCCCGTGCCGCCGCTGCTCGTCGGCCACGACCGGGACTGGATATCGCTGTCGCCGTACGCGCTGCGCCACTGGGAGAGGCTGTCCCTCGAGCCGTACTCGTACGCGCGGGACGTCGCCTACGTGGTGCTCGCCGCGGACGGCGAGGCCCTCACCGATCCGTTGCGGACTTTCTTTCGGGAACTGTCGACCGCGTACGAGTCGTGCCGGCTCGGTAGGCATCAGCCGATCAACCGGGTCGCCCGCGACGGCATCGTCCGGACGTCGCCCGCGGACAGGGACGCCAACTGCGAGGAGTGGACGGGGACGTTGCCCCCGGGCAGGCTAGGGGAGTACATCAAGGCGTACGCGGAGACTCTCAGGACGAGTTTAGTGCCTCAGCTGGCGGCGTTGACGGTGGACCGGTCGTTGGTCGAGGAGGAGCGGAGTACGTTGAACGAGCGGCCGGCGCCGTCGCCGTCGCCGATGCGGCCGCCCTCCACGCCGGACCACCCGGCGACGCCGACGGGACACAGTGACCACGAGGGTGATAATAGTGCAAACAATTCCGGGTGTGGAACGAGTAGTTCGAGTGGCTTAGGCTCCGGGGCGATGGGCTCGTGGGAGGAGGAGGAGGGGGGGCCGCCGGCGTTGGTCGTGTATATCGTGGAGCCGCCCGCTGCGCACGCGCACAGGTCCCACGCGTTGCATGCGCTGCTCAGGCTGGCGGCGAGGACGTATAACCATTTACATCATCACAATCCACTTATCAAGGTGAGTTTAATTTAAACTTTATAAGAAACTAGAATATGCCCGCGACTTTGTCCACACTTCACTTGAAATTCCCGCCTGATTCCCGAGACACACAAAGTACCGCAGTATTTAAAAAACGAATGAGAGTTATCGTTTTAGTGAAAACTGTCGGAATTAGCTAATTTTTATTCTCCCAAACAACAGTCCTGGGAAAATTCCCGAGGTAAAGAATATCACACATTTTTATCACAAACATTTTGCTATCGATCAATTAAAAAATCACTGGAATTCAACTTTTTTCTATTTGGCTATTTTAAATCATTCCCAGGAAAATTCTCGCGAGATTCCGTCTATAAAAAGTAGCGCAAATATATAATGCTTTCGCGCTTCCTCACAAAGCGGAACTCTTAACGAGTCTGCGAAGATGTTTGGTCCGTCAGATTTGTCTGGCTCATTGGAAAATATTGTAAAATATTATACTTGATAATATATATAAAATTCAGCCGTCCTAAAATGACGTAAGTTTTCACATTTTCTTTAAAAGTGTCTGTCAAAAGTTATGGCCCACGGGAAGTGTCTGGCAACTGTATATCTTTGTTTATAACAATATCATATATGACATATGTAAATACTAGACTTGCTACTTTGACGTAAGTTAGCATGGTTTTTTTTCCACCTTTGATACCTGCTACCTGAAAAACGGCCCCGCTTTCAGCTTAGCGAGTATCTATTCCTTTCTAACTTGTGTTAAACTACCGATCCTAAAAATGTCATTTTTCCTAAAATCAAGTAAGTCTGGGGTGACTGGGATCTCAGTCTATTGGTGAAATATGCATCTAACAGACTTCTTCATTTAGACACTTATTTATTTGTATACCGTTATATGAACTTATAGATATGTGTTCGTTCGTCTGATGCAGAGAAGTCCATACGGCGGCCAATTCTATAGCTAGGAGCGCGTTTGCAAATTGTAGTGTATTCGCAGATAATATCCCTGGAGAGCGTGTGCTCGACGTGGGGGTGCGGCGCGGGCGGCGCGGGCGGCACGGGCGGCACGGGCGGCGCGGGCGGCGGCTGGTGCGGCGAGGGCTCGGAGGCGCGCGCGCTCGCCTTCAGCGTGTTCAGCGGCGCGCGCCGGCTGCTGCAGCACCACGCCAACGGGAAGTCGCTCACCGGCTTCGGCACCGCCGCCGACGCCAACCTCTTCCTCCAGGCCAAAGACGTCAGTCTCTTGTTACTCGAATTTGCAATTATAGTACTGTATTGTTGGGCCGTTTGGCATCTGTAGAACTGAATTTAGTAGTATCGATGATGATGCAATCACATATTACTGAATCGATTAAATTTAAAATGATTTATGAATGATCTTTAAAATATAGAAAATATGTATAACTTACATACATACATAACTTCACGCCAGGTCCCTTGCGGGGTAGGCACGAACAACAGAGCGCCATTTAGGCTTATTCTTACACACCTCACTTGCTTCTTTGACATTCATAGCTCTTGTCATGCACGCTCGTCTGTTCTTAAGGCTCCTGACATCACCTTCTGCTAGTACACGATCAATTTGATCATGGAAGGTGTGTCGTGGACTTCCGCGACTTCTGCATCCATCCACTTTTGCATTGTATATCTGTTTAGTCATTCTTTCATCATACATTCTTTCCACATGTATAACTTAATTACGATTTAAGTTTAAACATTTCAATTATCCCTTAATATCCAGGTCACTTCACTAATATTGAAAAAGAAAATGTTGGCAAATATAATGTTGTAATGTTTTAATTAAATATAAATTATTTTGATACTGTCACAAAGTTAGTTAGTCAATATTTATATGAGTTTTCAAATTGGGCTTTTTAGAACGGCTCAACTATAATAATATGAATATGATGAATTTTTCTATGTACTTGTATAACTCTGCAGAATGTGATGTAATCATTTATTAAGTATAATTTCTATAATATATACAGGATATAGTTTATTTATTAGTATAACATATTTATACATATCTCCTACAGTAATCGATTGGTTTCATAGTTACCTGTATGGTCGCCGGCAGCGGATTCGAGTCGATGATGACTATTCGTCATGGCGTGATCTCTCTGCTGGCGTTCCTCAGGGCGGCGTTTTATCTTCCTTACTATTCACGATTTTTATAAATTCAATCTCCAATAATCTTACTTCTTCCTATCATCTCTATGCAGACGATTTACAAATCTATACACAATCACATGTTGCGAAATTACAAGATGCAGTCTTAACAATAAACTCTGACTTCGATCACATAGCACAATGGAGTAAATCATATGGACTACAAGTAAATCCCGAGAAAACACAGCTAATTATCATAGGTAGTTCACGGATGCTGTGTAGAATTGACAGGACCTGCTTACCTAATTTCGTATTTAATGGTACATATATCCCGGTCAGTGAAAGAGTAAAAAATCTAGGTGTCATATTTGATAGGGAGCTATCTTGGCGACCTCACATAACCGAATTGAGTCGACGTCTCTTCCTCTCTTCGAAATCCCTTGGGAGGTTGAAAAACTTCCTGCCCATAGCCACCAAAGTTAAGCTTGCAGAGTCCTTACTACTCCCCATTCTTGATTATGCTGACGCCAGCTATATTGATTTGACTCAAGAGCAACTTAATAAGCTTGAGCGCCTCCAAAATTTTTGTATAAGGTTCATATTTGGGTTACGCAAATATGACCACGTTTCTGAATTTCGTAAAAAACTCAAGTGGTTGCCAATTCGCTTTCGCCGGAATACTCATATTCTTTCACTCCTGTACAGTGTATTGTTTATCCCCACAACCCCGTATTATCTCAAAGAACGCTTTGAATTCATCTCTTCCTCTCATAATTTACGACCTTCTACGAATCTTAGACTTAATACTCCCAAACATTATTCATCTTTTTTCAACAATTCTTTTACTGTACAGGCTATTCGACTCTGGAATGAGTTACCTGTTACTGTTAGACAAGCTAAATCTCTAACAATATTTAAGAATATGACAAAAAAGCACTACCTACAACTTAGTGATGTCTGATATTTCTACGTATGTTTATGTATGTGTATAATATAATAATATATGTATCTATATATTTATGTATGTATATATTTATAGGAGTATTCATATATGTCTATTTAGTATAAAATTTATGTAAGTAGCTGCATATCCTCTAATATTTATGTATACCACCTTTGACCAATTTAATATGTTTTTATTCCTGCCTCGGGTTGTCTGGAAGAGATCGCTTCTTAGCGATAAGACCGCCCATTGTGCACATATAGAATATTTTTAGGCTATAAGTTCATTTGTGTTTTCTGTAATGGTGTACAATAAAGCGTTATCTATCTATCTATCTATATTTAAATTATATATTCCTAAATAGAATAAAGTGTTTTTTTGATAAGATAATTTTTAAGTCTAGATTTACCAAGCTTGGAAAGTCCATGAATCT
This sequence comes from Dendrolimus pini, assembly GCA_949752895.1. NCBI lineage: Eukaryota > Metazoa > Arthropoda > Insecta > Lepidoptera > Lasiocampidae > Dendrolimus > Dendrolimus pini. Next base: position 2,785,369 of record OX457128.1, read on the forward strand.
AGTCTATTATTTTTGATGTGGTATAGCCATATTGGAATCAATATTTTTATTATAGCTCTTAGGCCCAGCTCGGTCACTGTGATACATTTTCACATAATATTAGTGTGAAGCAGTTAGCTTTCTAGCTAATTGGGTTTCATATGATGAGTGCGGGTTCGGATGATTCATTTCCCCTTCTATACCAATCCCATATCCTATCCCTTCTATCATAGTGCTCCTGCTGATTCTTACAGACTGATAATACATTGGCTTCTCCCCTAATGTTGTCAACAGCTTTATAACCACTTTATTAGTATATTAGTTGGGCTGTTTCTCTGTATACCAGCTTCACACGAAAAATATTTTTTATATACCAAAGGATCTTCTTCTTTCTCCTGTTACGAGCGGGCGGTTTCCACAACTTGACGATATAGCGTCTATTTTGCGTGCGAGGGTGGATCAGGGGTTGCTCCATCCAGCCCAGCTCTTCCGGGAAGTCCACCAGTTTCTTAACGTCTCTGAACACTTGGGGCTTCCAGATACATCGCCCTGTATTGGTCCACCTCTTCACATACAAGCAGGCCATGGGCGTCTGTTTCTTCTGCCTCTAGGCATACTCTGCACAGAGGGCTGTCGGTGACACCTATGTCCTCCAGGTGGTCCCATGGACTTATAATGTGTACTATATATCTCGTGGGCATAAGTTGATACGTTGCCCTGGTTACGTAGGAGAAGAACCGCGCGCCGTACAAGTTGTTCTCGCCGCTGTGGGTGCTGGCGGCGCCGCGCGCGCGCGCCGAGGCCGAGAGCTGGGCGCAGGCGGGCGGCGGCGCCGGCACCGGCGGCGAGGGCGCCGTGCTCTTCCTCGCGTACTGCCTCTCGCACGACCAGCGCTGGCTGCTGGCGGCCGCGACCGACGCGCGCGGCGAGCTGCTCGACACCGCCGCCATCAACATACACATGCCGCACAGGTAAACGGAGCATTCAGGACGAATTACATCAGATACATTATCATACGGTAGTTGACAGTATGAAAAATATAGGCTGATTTTTTAATATTATCGTAGATTACGATCTAAATATGACAAAAATAAATTGTTTTAACTTAAATATTAATTGATATTTTTGAGAAATAAAATTGTTATATTGCAGCCATTAGCCACGTGACAATAAACGCCGATCAGAGCGCGTGACATCATAGCGTGCAAAATGACTTCTCAGATAACACTTCAATGAGACAGATGTTTGTTTTGCACACTGTGACGTCATGCGAGACGCCTTGACAGCTTGACGCGTTTTTGTGACGAAACGTTAAAATATTTATAAAATTGCTAAATTAAATATGTTAATGTTGTTTTTTTGCTGAAATATTAATATTTTGGCTAAAATAGACCATAAGGCTCAAAATAAACCTGTTTCTCAAAAATGTCAACTACCGAATTGCTGACATATTTAACTACACCAACATAATCGATTACTAGAATAAATGTGTAAATATTTGGAGTTTGGTAAATTGCATTTAAATATGTAAAAAAATCAGGGAGGATAATTTGGATTGTGAGACTCCGAAACACAATTTAAAGAATTTTTATCTGTGTGTCTGTCTGTATGTTAGAACATCACGGTAAAAGTACTGAACGGACTTATATGAAACTTGACATAGAGCTAGATTATATCTCGGGGTCTAACTTAGGATACTTTTTATACCGATAAATGACGTAGTTTCCGTGGGATAGACGAAAATAGCGAAAAATATGATGTTGCAATCGCATTTTTTCAATTCACTAAGAAGTACCTACCTACATTGTTATAAACAACATCTGCTTCGTTGTAATTCTTTAAATCAAGTTGCTGCGACTCGCCTCTGTTTCGCTGCGCAGTTGTGTAGACTATATGGACTTAGTTTCTTCGTTATTGTAGTGAACTTAGTAACAAGTAACAGTGAAGTTTCAGGCAATGACACGCGGCAGAGCCGCGGGGTAAAGTCTAGTTTTGTCATAAATTTGTGAAACCCAAGGCTGATTTTCCATTAAGCTCTTAAGGTATCGCATTAATTTATTCCGAGTACGTTTGTTGGATCAGATCGCGGCGGAGGGGCGGCGGGCCGGCGCGGCGGCACGGGCTCACGAAGCTGATGGACTTCGCGCTGGGGCTGATGAGCAACACGGCGGCGCCGTGGCGGCTGGTGGTAGGCCGCGTGGGCCGCATCGGGCACGGCGAGCTCAAGGGCTGGAACTGGCTGCTGTCGCGCAAGCACCTGGAGCGCGCGTCGGCGACGCTGAAGCAGATCTGCGGCGGGTGCGCGGCGCTGCACCCGGCCGGCGCGCCGTGCATCCTGTCCGCGTGCCTCGTCTCCACGGAGCCGGACGCGCGGCTGCGGCTCATGGCCGACCGGTTCACGCCCGACGAGCGCTTCTCGCAGGCCTCGATCCAGTCGCACCTGCACACGCCGCGCGACGTCACCGCCACGCACATCCTCGTCTTCCCCACCTCGGCCACCACGCAGGTGCACTCGACGGCCTTTTATTACGCTATCACTTTAACAACTACTAGCTGACCGGGCAAACCTTGATTTCTGCACGACGGGACGAACATCAAACCTATGAGAGTTTTTGGCGGGAACTGAAAGGAGATGTTGTGCTATGCAGTTTTACTTTCTAAAAATGTGTAAAATTACTCTAAAATGAACAATAGTTGTCGGATATTGATAGTTTTTGAGTAGTGATTATGTGTTTTGTGAGAAATGTGAAATGTATAGTCAAATGTCGCCTTTTGAATTGTCACAAGAACTCCGTTGAATGGCACTAGCTGATTACCTACAGTTCAGCTGTGTTACACATAGGCTTAAGAAACTGAAGAAACTATTATTTATTTATTTATTTATGGAAACCTACAGCTAAAACATTTGGTTAGATATCTAAAATTAATACAAGAAAGCCAATGACAGGTTTTCACGGATAAGATATAGCTTAAAAGTAACATGCAAATATAAAAATCATTAAAAAGGCACCGAGAAGTCTAATCACTGTTGAAAAATTTCAGGCTTAGACACCGCTTGGCTCCTAAAATACTGATTGAAAATGGGTCAATATCATCGTATTTAGTTACATTATTTAAATAGTTACTTGCTCGCACTAAAAATGAATTTTGTCTATAATTAGTAGAACTTAAAGGTACATTTATGGGTTGATTGAAACATATAGATTTCGAAGGAATATTAAAATGGACTTTACTTAGGAGATCTGGACAATCAATATCAGAGGCGATAATCTTTTGAAGTAGTAAAAAGTCAGCAATATCACCTCGGTCTTTCAGTGGCAATAGGTGAAACTTTTTACAGAGATCAAAATACATATCACCAGTGTATTGGATCTTTTCTCTATAACATAAGTACCGAATAAAACGCTTTTGTATACTTTCAATGCGGTTGATATATTTGATATATCGTGGGTTCCATATATGAGATGCATATTCAAGATGAGATCTGACATAGGTACAGTATAAAATTTTGAGTGTTTTTATCTCATTAAAGCAGTTAGATATTCTTAAAATGAAACCAAGGGACTTGGAAGCTTTATTGACTATTTTATTGATATGAACGTCAAATGTTAACTTGCTATCGTGGTACACACCCAGATCACGGATTTCGCTAGCCTTCGGTAACACCTGACCCGATAGGGTATAATGGGTTAGGATGACATTCCCTTTTCGCGTGAACGTCACGAGGGCGCATTTGAGGGGATTAAGATCGAGTTGGTTGACGGCACAGTAATGTTCCAGGCGCAGTAGGTCTTGCTGAAGAGCATGCATATCCTCCACTGAAGATATGGTTGAAAAATTTTTCATATCGTCCGCGAAACACAGTAATCTGGATGTTCTCAAACAGTGTTCTATATCGTTGACGTAGATAATAAAAAGCAAAGGTCCAAGCAAAGAGCCCTGCGGGACGCCGCTCGGGATCTTGACCCAACTCGATATGTAATTATTTAATACGACAGCTTGCGATCGATTGTCAATATATGATGAAAACCATCTTAGCAGATCTCCTCGAATACCGATATTTTCAAGCTTACGAAGAGAGAGAAGAATATTGTGGTTAATTCGATCAAATGCTTTGCTATAGTCGGTGTAGATGACATCGATTTGGCTCCCTCTGTCCATATTTATGGTTAAATAGTCATTGAGTAGTATTAGATTCGTAACAGTGGACCTACCTTTCAAAAAACCGTGTTGGTAAGGACTCAAAGCGTTAAATAACGAATGATAAACCTGATTGTAAATAATTCTTTCAAAGACTAGCCACAATACAGAGTTTGGATATCGGTCTGTAGTTAATAATTTCTGACTTAGGTCCTTTTTTATGAACAGGCGTTATAAATGCTGACTTCCACAACTCTGGCACTATTCCAGAGGATATAGACTTTTTGAATAGAATTGATAATGGCAAAGCAATAAATGATGCACACTTTATAAGAAATCTGGGTGAAATATTGTCAGGACCAGCCGACTTACTAACATCTAATTTAAGTAATAAAGTCTTAACTTCTACTGGGTTAATAAAAATTGTATTTATATCCCCTGTAACTGTAGGGTTGGAGCTATTCATATATGTGTTATGATTAAGGGGATCATTATGAATATTATTTGAACACTTAAGAAAACTTGATTGAAAGTAAGAAGAAAATGCTTTACAGATGGATTCACCACAGTTAATATATTTTCCATCGTATTTTAACGAGCTAGGTATTGCATTTGACTTAGAACGATTTTTTACACATGCCCAAAAGTTTTTAGGATTAGTTGCAATTGATTTTTCGGTTAAGCTTAAGTAGTTTTGGTAACACTCAGATTCTAAGATTTTTACTCGTTCACGCAAAACTTTGAAAGATAGTTCATCAGATTTATTACCGTATAATATGTATATTCTTAAAAATGTATGTTTTTCCTTAATTACCTTTTTAAGTGAATTGCTATACCATATTGGATAACATTTATTGCTGACAGACTTAGTCGGCACATGTTTGTTTTGAGTATCATAAACAAATTTGTTAAAAAATGATACGGCCTCATCTACTGATAATTCTGAGAAACTATTGTTCCAATCTACCTTAGATATATCCGTATTAATGGAGTCAAAGTCACCTTTATCAAATAAATATTTAGTCCGCGGTGCGTGATCAAGCTTGTTGTAGTCGACAAAATATGTACTGATTATTGTAAACTAAGATCTGGCTTAAAGGCCTAGCTGCCAAGCCATAAACCTAAATAAATAATAATAATTGATTATTTAACATTTGATGTTTGCCCCGTCGTCTATAGTTTGTTTGAGGTAGGAATGGTTTCTAAGGGAAAGCGAAATTGTTGCTTTTACTGTATTCCATTTTTTTCATATTTACTCGCCTTTTAAACCTTCCCTGGACTTCCACAAATAACCCATAATCAAAATTAGCCAAATCAGTCCAGCCGTTCTCGAGTTTTAGCGATACTAACGAAGAGCAATTGATTTCCTGTTGCTGGAGGGCTTTGTCTAATTACTAAAAACTAATAACTGAAGAAAAGATTTGTTTCTGTAATGGGTTATTGATAAATTGGCAATTGATGTTAATTAATTGTCGACTCGGCAAGAAATGCATAGTGAATAGGGTTTTTTTTGTCGCCCGGTCTGTCCGTCATAGGTCAAGACAGAGTCATCATATCTTTTCTTTATTACTCTTTATTGTTACATAGTGAATAGGGTTGTAACAGTTTGTTGTGTCGAAATTTGCTATGTGGTAGACCTTGCTGATATCATTATCTTTATTACAGTTATTACGGTCAGCTCAATCGGTGAAACAATTAGCCATCAGCTAATCATATTTGGTTCAATGAGAGAAAGTCCTAATGACTCGCTTCCCCCCTTGATCTGTCCTGTTTGAAATGTCTAGAAAATGCTTCAATTTATCTTTTAGAGGGCGTGTTAATGTTGGATATGTTTGTGCGTTCTGTGCAGTCGAACCAGACCACATTCGAGCCATCGATGGCGAACGGCGAGGATGATATATTCCTGAGCGTGGACATGGGCGAGGAGGAGATGGGCGAGGAGAACATCACGGACCTGCTCGTCGGGGACATGTTCAACATCTGGCCCACGTCCAGCCCGCGCCGCCACGACGACGACCCCGCCAGCCCCCAGGCGCAGCACCACCACAACGCCAACTACCACCACCAGGACGACCACAACCAGGTACCGCCACCCACCCACTCTCCCCGTTTCACTCACCCTTCATTTGGGTTTTTCTGCAATAAGTCGTTTCTATCCTCGTGTCGATTTTTAAATATAGTAGATCAAAGTAATCGTATGACAAAATCGATTACCACCACCAGTGAAAGCGGTAGGGATTTGCTTTAAAGGATAACTGAAGGATAAATTTATAAAATGTTTATTCAATTGACCAAAGATAGGAGTATAAAGGAGCGAGGGAGCACGCGCGGTGGCCGCTATTCGTGTACTGACTATTAGTTAATATAAATTAATAAAATGAAGTAAAAATGCAATGTATGCAGTGTTCGGTTTCACCGTACATGCTCCCGGGTCACACAACCTCAATCGAGTCTTATATTGTCAAATTATTCCCTAAAATATTTTGTCTTTGGTGTGTAAAAATTCGTGCCAAGCGATAAAGTGTATCTGTGTGTACTGGATGACAGAGCAGGGTCTAATTTCGCTGTGCTACTCAGGAGCAGGTGGGGCTGCTGCTGCAGCAGCCGCTGGCGCTCGGGTACCTGGTGTCGACGGCGCCGCTGGACGCGATGCCGGCGTGGTGGTGGGCGCAGTGCGAGCACCTGCAGGGGCTGTGCCCGGCGTTCCTCAAGAGCGCGCTGCACCTGCACACGGCGGCGGCGCCCGACGAGGACGCGTTCTCGCACCCCGCCGCGCAGCCGCCCGCCAGCGCGCCGCACCGCGCCGCGCCCCACCGCACGCACCCGCTCGACTCGCAGATCACCACTGACGTGCTCAGGTGGGCCCCCGCCTCCTTCCATCATCCGACAACCAGACCCAATGGTAAAACCGAAGCCTAGCATGCCCCTTCATCATGCGCTCCGTAAAGGAATAGAACTCGTTGTCGAAGTCTGTATTTCTCGATACTTACAACCTGGGTATATTCAATTCCTTCGTGAATAGTACCTTCCTTTTAGGTAAACGTGTACCATCTTAGACAATATCTCTACTCTACATCGCGCGAGATCATAGGCCAAAGGCGAACTTAAATTACTGTAAAAAATTCCAGTCCTCCTTTCTAGGTCCGTCGCAACTCTGATGTTGCAAATGTGCAAAGGCGGCGGTAACCATTTTCCATCAGATGGACCGTCAGACTATCTACTGCACTCCAACAATTTAAAAAAATGTGTGCGTGTACTAGTGTACACACGTAAGAAGTGAAACTTTATGACCTTATTTTTCGAAAAATTATCTACTATATGCAACTTTACAGACATTGGTTAAATAAATAAAGCTCCTATCACGGTCGAGTCGACCGTGGTAGGGGCAAGAAAACAAGATGGCGCGTAACCGAAAAAAGTGACGGTAATTTTTTTTTCCAACGCCGATAAAGAACTTTCACTTTAATAAAGAAACAAGTTTTAATACTGATAAACACATCACCATTCCAGATACGTGTTGGAAGGTTACAACGCCCTCTCGTGGCTCACGTTAGACGGCGACACCCACGACCGACTCTCGTGCCTGCCCCTGCACGTGCAAGTGTTGATGCAGTTATACCACACGGCTGCAGCGCTGGGCTGAATCAGCTATCGCCGAATCAGCGGAGGAAATCGAAAACCAAGTGCTTTGGTAAACGTTTTAGGTTCGTATTGTAGAACGACAGTCAGTTTTTTCGTTCAAAGTTGGGTATTAGAGAGATATCTATTTCAAATAGATGACGCTGTGGTCAGTGAATTCATATTTACCTTTTTTATAGGCATTTTAGAGTAAATAAGCAATCCGGTTCGAAGGACCAAAAATGTCATGAAGTACTAATTTATTAACATTAAAGGAAATTATAGAAATAATGCTGATTTTTGATTAAGGCTATCAAATAACGAATACATTGTCGTTTTTAATATTATAAAATGTGCTAATTTTTTTCATGTTTATTCAACTTAAATTTAAAAAAAAACGTAAATCGTGAAGTTACTGACTAAAACGTCATCTTGTTGAAACAAATGTTGATCGAATAAGTGTACGATTGAAGAAGTTGGAGAGTGTGAATCTGCTGGATGCCTCATGAGTAAAGGCTTATTATTATTGCTGTATGAAATCTCAAACCTGGATACTCGACTGAAAGTTGTTCTACAGTACGATACTTAGCTAAGTTGTGGTGACCAAGACATCGGATGCTACAGTTTTGTACAATATGAATATGTTCTTTGTTAAAGTATCAAAAGCAGTCGTTTCTAGGCTGTAGTGAAAGTATACAAAATTGTTCTCTATGTCAATGATAATAAAGTTAAAGCTAAAGATATTTTTATTAAGACAATTGGCACTCCTGTTATAAAACTACTGTACTGTTTGCATCCTATGATACGGGTCGCCAAACATAAGCTAGCTTTTGGGGCTAGACAAGATGTTTTGTGATGGTTTGACAATCAATTAAATAAAATTGCTAATAGAATTCTCAAATAATTGACTCAATTGACAAACCTTGAATCAATTGATCATTGTAGAACTTATTTACTAGAACTACGTGCGTCAAATTTCTTTGTCACAATTTTGTTTTAGTAAATTCTAAAAGACCATGCATTAAGTGGTCTCTTTAAATAATGTTTTTTTTGTTATTTATTCTATATACGTATACCATAGACACATATTTGAATCATTTTCATACTGTTCGAAAATTTAAAACAATTTGTCTTGTCTATGCCCTTCTGATACAATGTAGCTCGTACATAACTTAAAAGATACTTTGGTTAGTTAAGTTTAAAAGTTACTAGAAGTGAATATAGTTTGTGATGGAGTGTATAACGGTGTTGTTGGAATACGGCTCGATGGTAAATGTTGCTTGCGTTGGTCGTTTAATGGATATGGCTATCGTTGGTATTTGCAATATTATTGTGAATTAGAAGAACAAATTAAAGGGATCCACAAATATGTTGAGTTTTGTAACTTGCTGTGACAGCGTAACTTCGTTTGCGTTGCCGTGGCGAGATGTATTTGTTAGTGCATTGCAACGGTGGCAGCAAAAAATAAAAAACTCGACCACTCTGTGTCATTCATGTGTTTAGTACTTTTTACTTGACGCTCTAACAGACAGACCGACAAAAAATGTAATAGCTGTCCTCATTTTTGGAATTTGCTGGTTCAAATTAGACCCCCTGAATTTTTCTCTTTTGAATTTGTTGTACTAACTTGACCCCTGTGTGGATTATATTATAGTTTTTTTTTTCAATGTGATTCGATAATTATTTGACAATGTAGTGTGGTTATTTATTATCTACTTTTGAGTGAATTCAGACATGCTCTGTTCACAATACTTGTTACACTGTCATTCTCTTGAGAATGACATTTTATAATTTATTTATTCACCTGGTCCATTCTACTGTTATGAAACCAAAACCTAAGACTTATTATTGAGCCAGTTTCATTTCAAATTTCGCTTGGCTCTTTGGATGAGTTTATGCGAGTGTGATATTTGTTATATTTATTTGTTATTCTGTAATATCTGCAGTTGATACATTCATGACGTAATAACTTAAAAAAAATGTCTAACATTCAATTTATTACAATGAAGTTTTGAAACAAGTGTACTAAAAAAGTCGGAGTGATTCTTAGTGAACTGAAAAACTTCAACTAAAAATTGATCCTTGAGTAGCTATAGCAGCCTATCAGAATGTTAATAGTAATTTATGAAAAGAGGGATGAGTTTTTCGAAAAGTCAGCTTTTGACTGAATCGCTTTTATACACTTATAGTCGACTAAAGTTACACCGAATCTTCCGATTTATAAAATACCATTGTTACTCTAGAATCACTTGGCTTTTTTGTCTTTTCAATTTTGTTCGAAAAATGTCTATTATCACACTCGCATATATGTAGCTCGAAATATGCAAATATAAGAATGTTATAACTACGGAATGATGTTAATGTAAGAGTTTAATGGAGTAAGGATAGTATTCTAGTTGAAGGCAGTACTTAGATAAATTAATATAAAAATAGGATGTGTAAGAGCCTCGGTAAAGTTAAGACGGTTTGAGGTGCTTGTCAACACAACGGAGATTTGATAGGGCTGTTTCTTAATTTAATTCTGTGATCTTTTTTTTCTAATTTCAAGATTCGATTCTATAGTTTTTTATTTTTTCAAAGTGTCTCCTTATATTTTCATAAAATCTTTGCAAGATGAAAGATTGATATAAATATTTAAAATGTTTTTAAATCATCATTCAATTTTTATATGATCATTATATTTTAAATGAAACGCAAATTACAACTGTCAGCTATAATAATTTTAAAAGTGTAATTCATTTTTGACCTGTCAATCTCCGCTTTGTTCCACAAGCGTCGGTGTGTTTTATTTATTTACCAGTGGTAGTGATTTTGAAGGTTAAGAGTGGCTCAAAATTTGTTGAGTTGTCATCGTAGTAGACGAAGGGTCTTAATTGAAGGTTTGATGCTTTAGCCCCTACAATGACAACTCACAGAGAAATAGTATCGACACGCGAACAGGAGGAATGTATGTTACCGCGCACGAAAAATTCTAAACGGAAATGAATATCAAAAACTTTAATGATAGTAATAGAAAAAAATTAAGTTAGATAAGCCGGGAAATATATATATAGGAGAATTATTGGATAGTTAAATTAATTAACTCTTTGAACGGTCCAATTTGGCGTATGTGCAGTATTTGACATTAAAATACTGAGATTCTCACGTAAGGCATTCATTTTTTTCATAACATTTGGATGATGTCAAGCCAAAAATTTGGACAGGAGACTATCGCCTTTAGTGACTAAGTCATTTGTGACATATACAATTTTTTTAAATCTCAGTTTATGTAGGGCTATTCGCGCCCTACATGTGAATAACATATTGGTATGAACTCTCATTGAATGTATGTATGAGGTGACATTTGATACATCATCAATTCAAAATTAACGTTAAAAAGATTGAAGTCACTTATTTTACTAATTGTAACACAGGTGAGATAATAATATTAAATAATAATAAATTTAATTATTATGTCAAAATCAATTTTGACTTGACATGGTCCAATATGGAATGTATTTTAATAAAGTTATCATTGTTTAATAGGTAATTGTTATTAATCATGTCCATTATAAAACAAGAGTAAATCACCCAAATTTTACTACTTTTGCCAATGTTAAAACACATTCTTCCCCAATTGGAAAATGTAATGCAACAAGATACTGGTGATTTCCCCAAATATAGAATGTGGACAAAATAATAAAACTTCATATACTCCGTACACAATAACATGACTCGCAGGGTTACCAACAATCAAAAATATTTACACCTAAAGCTGGAGTCAAAAACACCTAAAATTCGAACAAAAATTAAGAATAATTTATGTTCAGTAATAATCTATATTTATAACATGATATTAAGTGATGTTAATTTATAAAACTAAGTAACCCTGCACGTCAAGTTATCGTGAACGGTGAATACTTGACAGCTATATCTGTATTATCAATGGTTCAACGTTGCAAAAAATTAAACTTCTGCAGCTATAGTCGGATGTTTGGTAGTTGTTTATTTGAATGGGGAAACATTGATGATAGTCCATGGAATACTTAAATTAGCTGCTTTCGTATGATAACTGCATATTAAGTAGCATTCACACGATCAGAGTATACTCGGTCAGAGTGAACTCTTATGGAATAATTTGATACGAGTGTTCATGGTAGAGGTTACACTCATTTTTGTTCTTAGTTTTATCAATCTGTTCTGTATTTCAAGTAGATTTTCAAGATTAATGTTGTCAGACAACATTTGCTTACATAATATTATGGTAGTAGATTCGTAAAAGTTGAGTTCCGGTCCGAGATTACTCGGATCAGAAGCTACTGTCCGAGTGATTCAAATTGTTAATTTGCCACAATACAAATACTATCCGAGTGTACTCGGACGAAGAACACTCTGACCGCGTCAAAGTGGCACTATGCAGCAGTCATAGTTTTGCGAGGAATACACTGTTGTCTTTATTACTTTACGAGATTATTTAATATGTGCCAGTTTCCACTATGTTCATTGTGTTGCCATTATTCCTTAATATTAGGATAACTTCCATAATGGTCTTGTCTACCACAATACTTCCGAACCATTCTCTCCATGTTTAAATATGAACCTCATTTTGTGTAGCGTAGCCATTATTTTAATTATTAAATTCAAAACTTAACATCGACTTATATACATAAGTGTATTTTAAAGTTCTTTTAAAATTTTGCTATTAATTTGATATTTAAATACTCTGCACTAAATTGATCAGATATATATAAAAAGATCAAAAATATATAACAAAATATTTTTTCTTTAATCCACGCCGAACTTAGTGAACTCTTTTGATTAGCAACAGAAGGCTGCTCAGTAACTGGTTTTTATCTAAAGTACTTCTACTGCACGCCCCATCTCTTGCTAGTTAAGAGTGGTCCCACAGTTTGGCGAGGAATGGAGTTTTACAAAAATACAGTACAGGTTTTACGCTCGTCTTAAAGCGAAAATCATTAAAAACATGTTATTAAATAAAATTGATTTTATGTTTTAATGTACTGACCACTTTGCTCATTGTATTTATTTAAAATTATAATTATTGACTTTTTTTAAAAATATTAATATTGTTAATAGAATAGAAGCTCGTATTTCTCGACAATATTTAATCAATTTATTCATGTTTGACGAGTTAACAATAATCATGGTTTTAGATTATGCATTCTTTCTCAGCCTTTTTGACGATTTCTCCAAAAGACAGTTGTCACAAGTCACGTATTTTAAACATTGTTGTGCTTAATTTGTATAATAATGTAATATAAATATCATTTTATTTTTCGTTATTTATTTTAAACCGGTTTGAATTACCAAAGGAATTAGCTATGTTGTAGTGTTTTAGAATATTTTTAACCAACGTTTTCATAATTTTTTTTTAGTTTACATTCATTAGCCTGAAACAAGTGAAGCAGAAATAAAATCCACAATTCTATGTTTGTATGAACGAGATTTTATCTCAAAATTTTTTAATATTATTTCCTTAAATGAAGCTTGTGTTATCGATAATGTGTTACGGCCAACTCTGGGGCAGATCTCAGAGTATACAACGGAAATTTAGTCATGAAATTTACCTTACCTTTGTGTTCTAGTGAACTAACTTGGTTCACTAGACCAGAGAAGCAACTAAAATATTTATGAAGTTAGCTAAATAATAATAGAAAAAAATTGTAAAAAAGAATTGTTTGTTTGAATAAAATCTCGTTCATCTCAACCAATAATGTGAGAATCAAGACCATGTATCGAAAATGATAAATTTGTCACGGACTAATGAATGAAGCTTTAATATCGTCGCAAGCCCAATCATAATCATCATCTCTTAGAATTCTCATTGCACCGAATTTAAACAATAAAAGCCATTACTCATTAATTTAAACGTTATATTTATAAGCTTTTTTTACGTTTGTAAAGATCATGTAGGGGTAACTACCATTGTTGCTCCCTCCCTATGGTGTGCAATTTGTCAAATTATTTTATATCAGTACCATAGAATAGCATTATTATTATATGTATATTTTATTATTGATCAAAAAAATTACATAAAAAAATATACATAAAAATACACAATTATAAAAAAATACATTAAAACAATAGGCTTTATAATTATAATATTGTTATTTTTTGAGTATTGTTTGACAAAACAGTTATACTAAAAAAACAGTACAAAACATTTTTTTTATAAAATAAATAACACAATATTCTTGTATAAAAAGTAACCCATCCAAAATACATTATTTAATAATAAAAAAAAATATAAAATCTTGTAGTCGCCGGCAGCGGGGCGGGGCCTTGTTTTTCTTATAATTGTCTCTCTCTTTTCTTTCACTGTATCCCAATTAATTGGGGTCGGCACAATAGGTATGTCTTTTCCTTCCACAGTCCTCTACTCTGACATACATCTTCTGTCACACGTTTTTCTTATCATTGTATGGCTAGAAAACAAAAATACACAATAACCTAATGTTTTGAATAAATTGAGAGGGTTCGAACAATGGTATAATTTACTCTATTTGTTTATATGTTTTTAGACACGGTTAGATGCGTGTACGCATGCTTTATATTTAATTTCGATGATCTTCTAACAATATATTCATTTGAATAAGCTTCATAATTCACTGTTGAATGTACCGAATATAATTAAATATTAATTCATGATGTTCTGAATGATTTAAACGTTCTATTTTGCTTGCACATAGTTCATATACAGATACCTAATTAACGATTTATAACGTAATAATTGATTTTGTCTTCACATTAAGTTTTTATTTAAATGAGTGCTCTTAAACGCAGTGCGCTCGCTGCATACACAATATATCGCTTGTTTGGATGAACGGGGTAACTTATAAAATTACAATCAGTACAATTAAAGTGTTTGTATAATTTTATAACAATAGTAAGTTTGATGTATAGATGAAGTTAACCATAGGAATAAAAAAATATTGTGGTCGAAAACTATATCGTTCGTCTAGCACATTTTTTTGAGTTACCCTGTTCATATAGACCAAAGATATAAAAGGGAACAAAGCGCTCGAAATGTTGCTTCGCCGTGGTAAAGTACCGCTTCGCACTCTCAACTCCCAACTTATAAGCCGCGCGCAAAATGTTTGCCGACGGTCACTCCTGCTTCCAACCACCGCGATCCGCGCTTCTCTAACTGGTAAAAGGGGCCGAATTTAATATTATTGTCCATAATTGGCCAGCTGCCATCAAAATTTGCGAGCGCCAAAACCACGAGAATTATATCGTCTCTTTTATTCTAATACAAATTCTATGTAGTTAGAGGGAGAAAGCATCAGTTCAGCGTTCGTCTCAATTATCTGTATTTGACCACTTTGTGGTGCCGTGTGTGACAGTTCGGCAACAAATTTATGGTGGTTCCGTTTTGAAAGGTTAAATACCATTTTAAACAATAATAATAAATTGACGTAATGTGTGTATCATGCTATGCTAATACAAAATGTAGGAGAGATTAAAACCACAAACTAGAATCACGGTCCTGGAAGTGGCAGGTGGGGGTAGTCATCGGCAAAAC
The DNA here is from genome assembly GCA_949752895.1 of Dendrolimus pini. Lineage (NCBI taxonomy): Eukaryota > Metazoa > Arthropoda > Insecta > Lepidoptera > Lasiocampidae > Dendrolimus > Dendrolimus pini. The sequence continues at coordinate 2,800,631 of OX457128.1, forward strand.
TTGCACGCGAGTTTCATATGGTACAAAATGGTGCAGATGAACAGTGGGCGTGCGTCGCGCGTCACGTCCACACAAACATACAAAACTGAATTAGGAAATATTTGTCTTATGATACGATAAAAACCTCCGCTATATAAATTAGTAACACCAATAGTTTAATGGTTAGTTGAATAGTGATAATGAGAGCCCCCTAGATCATGTTTCAAGTAGCATTTGTATTAATTAGAAATTGTCGTTTTATATATAATATATATAAATAAAATTGAATGGAGCTAATTGAAAACAACAATGGCGATGTTTCGTCGAATCTCCAACAGTTTAGTAGTTATATTAAATTTTCTATTTTAATATATTATTAAAGGTTAAGTAGGGAGGTGTGCTGTGAACACATTGTATGTAAATATGTCCGAATGCGTGAATCGTGTACTCATTAAATTAGATCAATCGATTTAATACTGTGTATTCCACTATATTTTCTATTATTATCTTTATGACTGAGTTATGAAATCCGGCTCTTTATTTATAGTATTGAACAAATTGTCTGAAATCAGTTGTGTAAATTATTATTATTTTTTGTTGCTTAGTACCTAATTATTTTCGTATTTATATCAGTCGCCGAGCTAATGATGATAGGCAATTTGTACAGTGGTGTTTTGTATGATATCGGCGTATGCGCGCGCACTTGTCACTCGCGTCCTAAAGCCGGTTCCACTATCTTGCTATCCACTCTTACTCCTGGTTTAAATTTGACATAACTTCATAATGTCAATTTTCTACCACTAGTAAACGGTATTGGTATGATAGAGAAACCGCATGTTAAATAGTCGCATATGCGCTTGCGCATATATTCCACGTTAAACTTAGTTAATAGAAGGCTACATATACATAACACACGGTTTTTCCACAGTCTTCTGCAGCTAATATAGTTGCAAGTGCGCGCCGCGGCGGTATACATAAGTTATTTGAAAATGGCTGCGGCCCGCCCGCAACTTAACTGAATTACGCCTAGTTGAATATGAAATGTTTTAAAATGTGTTACAGCATTTGAGAATATTTAATGATGTTGTATATAGTTTATATTTTGTTTTTGTAAAAGGACCCTTGTACATAAGCTCGAAGTAGTATCGAATATCGTTAAATCATTTTGCCCACTTCGCCTCGTATGTGTATGGAAACACGTCTTAAAGAAACCACTCGTAATATTTTGTACAGTTGTTTGTTAAGCGAGATTTGTAGTTGAACGAATTATTTTAGGTATTTCGTTTTTGACCTTTTTTTGTTATTGTGAATTTGTCAATTTTTTTAGGTAATCGGGATGGTACTGTAAATAGTCGTCACCATTTTGTCATATATTAGTTTTAAGCGGACGAATCTGATGGTTAATGTGGAAATTAAATTTTCTAGATGGAGCAATCATTAGAGATTCGTAAAACAAAAATTAGCGTAATACTTGATATTAATATAACTTTATAAATAACTGTGAAAATAGGTAATAATAATTATGAATAAAATATTACATATTTAAAAGCAATGTTTTATTTCCTCATCTTTACACATAAAAATATGCCCAACCGTACAATCAATCAGTAAACATAACATAAAAATTTCTTACTTTTAAATAAAAATAATAATTTTGTATTGCATTTAAAATAAATTACTCGAATTATCTTGAAATTCATTATAACGAAAATACTCTAAACAATTTGACACCTTTCTTTTTTCTATATATTCTATTATTTTTTCTTATAGTGTAAAATATTCTTACTCTTATAAATAAAGTTTTTAAATAATCTAAGGGAAAACAAGGGCAAGGCAATTCAAAGGTGCAACTACGTAACTCTTCCAATAACTGATGCCCTATACTTATTATTTGGGTGTCTGGCATGAAGAACTCTTTGAACTTAGTCTCAAGCAACATCAGGAACTCTGTAAAACTGTCAGGTGGGGGTGTGATGTTCTTAGTTTCGGAATCTACAGAGACCCTGCCAGACTGGCTGATATCATTCTTATTGCTCTCATCTTGGTGGTATTTTACATAGCTCTTAAATTTCTCACAGGAGTGTCTCTTTATACATTGCATATAGCAGTATCCGCAAACATAAACAAAGGCATTTTTTTCAGGCAACTCTATTCTGTAGTCAGTTGTGTATACTTCCAAGGGTTTATGCATACGACTATTCAAGTCTACCCATTGCAACTCCTTCAAAATGTACTTTGATAATCCTTCATTGCAATCATCGCTGTCACTACCTCTAGGCCTTTTCATCAAGTTAAAAACGAAACTACGGACAAAACGCCGGTTCAACTGGTGAGGTGTACATTCATCTCGTCCAACTTTCGCTTTTTGAAAAAACATATTCAGACTAGAATGACTCAAACGATTAGTAAGTAAATACTTAACACCTAAATTGTTTAGCTCTCTGTACAGTTGTAAAACAGACTTTATGGTTATCTGGAAACTTTCAATAAACTTCATATTTTCAGTTACATCTATGCCATCAACTTTTCTAACGACTTTCAAGTTTTGGAATAAAGTCAACATTTGCTTCATAAATTCACTCTGGTACTTTTTGTTGCAGTAAGCATTCCTAAATTGAGCCTCGGAATGCCTACATGTGGCATTCAACATGTCGCAGAGATTATTTAACTTTTTGAAAAAATCCAAAGAGTCACAACCGTTTACAGAGATTTCATTTTTAAAATGAAAGTTGCATGATTTCATATTGTTCCTTACCACTTTGAGCAATTGCGATGAGTCATAGATGTAGTAAATATCTCTACCATTTATTGTAAAGTAAGTTTTCTCTGGTGAGACCATCCTAGTTTCGGACGTAAATAAAAATTCAGATCTTGGATCAGAAACAAATGTTCTTATATCTAAGCCCAAATCTATAAGAGTTTCAATGATTTCATCTATCCACATTGAGATTTCAGGGAAATTATCGTATTCATAAATGAAGGAGTAGGCTATGGGTTGTTTCCAATCAACTAATATGCCCTGCACCATTAGTACTATTGCATATTTTGCTGGCTCAGCGATCTGTAAGCCATCTACATCATGGAATCCAATAATTCTGTCAAATTTGATGTCGTAATACAAGTTTGGCTTTAAGAACAAACTAGCAGTGGAAAAACTGCAGATCTTTTCCTCGCCAGTCATATTCATGATCTTACATTTCAATGCTGTTAACAAATTATCATTTAACTTTGTTGTTTTTGGAAGTAAATAGTACTTTAATATATTCTTTGATGGAAGACCCAAAATATCCTTCAACAGGTTGTAACTACTGCTTGAATAATATAAATAGAGAGCAAACTGAATGAGATTTTGTTTTTTATCATTAGAAATCTTACATTTTATAATTTGACACAAACTTTCAGGTAGGAATTTAGTGCTTAAGTTTAAAAACGTCTGTTTGTCGTCTGGGGTATTCTTATCAATCTTTTTAATAGACAAATTTGGAATTTTACTTATTTTATGTGCTATATCTTCCATGGTTTGGGTGGCCTTTGATACTGTCATGACACTTTCGCAAAAGTCAGATATATCAGGACATAAATCACTATTTTCAGACATATCTGTACGAGCATCCTCTTCATCCAGGCCTTCATCTGTACTTTTGATTTCCACATTGAGCAAGTCCTCAGGCCGAGGAACATAACTATTGTAATTCATTTGTGTGTTTTTTGAATTCAAACATAGAGTTGGGTAAGCTTCTCTAGTAAGAAATTTTCTGCTATCACCACTTTGTGAATTTTTTATAAATTTTCTTTCAAAATGCATTTCACATATTCTGTGGTTGCTCCTTGTCTTTGTGCATTCCAGTTTCTCCACTAAATCTAGTCTGTCTACTGCCTGGAGCCACTCAAAGCGCCTGAAAATAAAATTTGAAATGCTTGGTGTATTTCTTATAATTCACAAAGGCGAGTGGGCTTCACTTGTTATAAATGTGTACTTCAATGTTGGTGAAACCAAAAGCGAGTATTTTATTTTATTTGGGGGGCTAACAGCTATCATTAATAATAACTAAAAATAAGATAGATTCAGGGAAGCTATTAATAAGCTTCCACATTTATTATTGGATACTTGAGACTGATCATTCAGTCAGGTATGCAGACTATTGCTATATGCACATTCAATACAATCAATGTAATGGTAATAATAATGGTGGCTTCTGTGGTTGAGTGGGATAAGCCATAGCTGGCTGAACTCATTGTAACACAGAGGTTCCGGGTGCAAATTCTGGCATGGTAGATTTCAGAAACAAATTTTCTGTTATTTACTATGGTCTGGGTGTCTGGGATCAGCCTCAGAGTGGTCTATTGTGTATAACACAAGTGTAACTTGCTTACCTTAAGGATATACAATGTGTATACTTGTGTGCCGAATTATATTAATATGAATAACAAGTAAAACTCACTCACCTTTGTGAATGAATTACAAGAATTATAATTCTTAAAAAACAAATGTTATGCATGCATATTACATGCAAATAACTGCAACCCTAAAAAAGCTAACTATCATCCTAGACTGAAATATCGATCCTGTTCAGAGAATCCTTTGAACAAATCATATCTAATTATTATTATAGATATTTAATTTAGCAAGGTAGAAGGGGGGACACTTTTTTGAAGGCTTATAGGATTTTATATATTTGTTATTTTCAGTATGATTTTTTTACTGATCAATACCAAATTTTATGTAATAAAATGTGTGATACTTTTTATCCTGGGAATCCCACAATTTGAAGATGTTCAGATGCACTTTAGTGCATTACTAATTTTAATTAGTTTATTTCGACATAGTTTCACTAAAATTATGGCTTAAATTCTTTTTCAAATACCGTGGTATTTTGTGTCTTGTGAATTTCAGTTCAAGCATAGACATAGTCGTGGGCATATCCTAGTTTTACATAACAGCGGCAAGATCAGCCAATTAGCAGCACTTTTTTAGGTTAGATAAACACACCATTATCCACTTAAAATCAACACGCTGAACCAACAAAAACACATATACATAGAATTGGATATGGGGCATCTTAGAATCTGTCCTAATTTGCCTCATAAATTTTGTCTAATACTGCCATAATCCTATTGTGACAGGAAATTAAAGTATCTCATTGAGAAGTTATATTATTGTAATTTGATAATGAAGTAGAAAAATAGGCTATTCTAACTAGTAAGTATATAAAAGTAAATAGGTATGTCTTGTCTTGGACAAGACTTTTACAAAAACACTAAGCAAGCCAAAATATTAGCAAAATGAATGAATTTACAGAGCGGATTGAGGATAAGTATACACAGACACAGCAAGGTATGACTAGTAATGATAGGATCTATGGTTATATGAACTTAAAAACAGGAAATTTTATTATTAATTTAAAGATGTCCTGAACTAATCCCCTATGTAAATCGCACTTTAAGAATAATCACAACAAACATATAAAGCTTGACAAGTATCCAGAATAGCAGTTACGATACTTACTACAGAATACAAGGGTTCCATGTACTACCTGTACATGGAAAGTAATTTAAGGAAAAATGAATTAATGTGGGTAAGGAGCAGTAAATAAAACAAAGAGGTATATTAAATGGTTTAAACATAAAGAACTTAATACAAAAAAGGATATTGGGAAACAAACAAAAATTACCTTTGAGGTTCGCTAGGATACGAAAAAAAAGACACTCGTTTATCTACATAAGAACAGCGTCTACATACTGAACACGATTTTCCAACCATTTTACGGTTCGGAATCCAGGTTAGGTGGTCCCCTTTGTTATTGCCTGCTACTTTCTGTTTGAAAACATTTCAGATCTAGCGTTGCCTCAATTTACTGTAAAGTCACAAAGAATAATATCTGAAACAATAAAAACTGAACGCATAGCGCAACAAATTACGATTTTCTTTGACATCAATTCAATTTTGATTAAATTGTATAGATTATAATAGACGTCAAACACACACCGACCGACAACAGACCGTCAGAAAAACTCGCAAAATATTTTTTTAGTCAGGATTATGAAAATTATTGATTTGCCGTAGTTTAAAATATTTAATTGAAAATATAGTTTTGTTTTATTTGAAATGGCTCTATGAAAAAAAAGCTATAAATAAAGCTGAAATACATTGAACCAGTTACTGACTTTTATTTATATTCGAAGGAAATCAGTAACTGTCATATATTCAATGTACTCTGTGGTAACTGTTCAATGTAAATCAGCCATAAATGCTATGGCATCCCACTGCCCACATGACATTGACAACTTCTTTGTAGCTGTCAGTGCTTAAAAAAAGTTTAAAAAGTAAAAAAAATTACAAACAACCAGGAAAGGGACAAATGGAGTTATTTAAATATTTATGCTTTCATTCATAACAAAATAATGTGAAATTGTAAATGAATACTATAGAAATTAAATGATTGTTTGTGTAATCATTATCGAACCAACTTCCCAATAAATTGAAGCTTATTTTCTTTGTTAAAAGTCTTGTGTAAAACGTCGCTAATGACGATGAAAATAAACGAGAAGAATTTATGTGCTTTCTCGTGTTCCGCTACTCCAGTAGACCGAGATGGGTGGCTGGATATGCGGGGCGAAGTGGGCAAGAGTTATCAGCGACGTTGGTTTATGCTTAAAGGAAACCTCCTGTTCTATTTCGACAAAAAAGGAGACAAAGAGCCTTTGGGCGTGATAATACTCGAAGGGTGTACTATTGGTAAGGACTTGAGTATTAGTTCAGAAGGAGCCGAACATTGATTGATTAAAATATTTTCTCGTTCTATATCATGTATTTTCTCTTAATTTTCTGATATTTATAGAACTAACAGAAGAAGAAGCTTATAGTTTCAAAATAGTCTTCCAATGTGAGAACGGACGTACATACTACTTCTGCACAAACTCCCAGGCTTCTATGGAAGCATGGATGAAGGCACTTGCATGTGCTAGTTATGACTATATGAAGCTCATGGTGGCAGAATTACAGAGGCAGTTGGATGATGCGCAAGGTAATTTGGAGTGGGTACAATATAGTTTTAGGGCATCTTTAATTTAAGTAATGAGAGATGTGTAGGAGGGGGGTGGACGAGGAGTGTAGGGAGGCATATTTACTCTCTTCTGCAACCCTTATATCAAGAAAATGTAGTTCTTGAGATATTTATATTTTGTGCAGGGGTCAGCTAGTGTCACAACCAATTTGTAACTATAACTTAAATTGTTATCAATAAATAATAAATATGGTGATCAGTCTGTACTGGCACTCACCAGCCGTTGTTGCAACACTCACAGAACAGAGTGGTCACCATACATAAAATCATGCCTGTTTCCCCTGGGGCTAGGCAGAGACTATGACTTTCGCTTCACCTACTTTCATTAACCTCTTCATACATGCGCGTTTATTTGAAATGCTTTTTACCTGACCTTTTTTAACAGTTCTGATATTTGTTCATGGTATGTTCGTCTCGGTCTACCGGCAACAGCTCTACCATTGACAATACTGTCATATACCTGTTTTGTGATTCTATTTTCATCCATCCTCTCTATATGCCCAAACCACCTTAACATTCCTATTTCAACTCTTGTTATTACATCTTCTTTCAAACCACAACGTTCCCTTAGCACACTGTTTCTTATCCTATCATTCAACCTAACCGCACATATACTTCTCAAAGCTCTCATTTCAACTGCGTTTATCCTACTTCATGCTTCTTCAGCCATACCCAACTTTCACTACCATACATCAGGGTCGGCACCAACACTCCTTTATGGACAGCCAAGAGTGCCTTTACAGACACTTTCTGGCTATTCATAAAAGAATTTAGCGCTCCATTCACCCTATTACCTGCCATAACTCTCCTTTCAATATCCCTTTCATGCTTTCCGTCTCTGGTAAACATGCAGCCTAAGTAAACAAATTCACTAACTTGCTCTAACTTTTGATTTCCTATCTGTATATTACAACTTGTCATTCTTTCATCTCTTTCAAATACCAGAACTTTCGTCTTGTTCACATTAATTTTCATACCCTTTCTCTCAAAAGACTTATTCATAATTGTTACCATCTCCTGTAACTCCGTTTCCGATGACGCAAGTATAACTTGATCATCGGTGTAGAGTAGACATTTGATAAGTAACTCATTCATTCTTAAACCACTTTCACTTTCTTTCAAATCGTCCAAGCAACTGTCTAAGAATAGGTTGAACAGCCACGGCGACGCTACACAGCCCTGTCTAACACCTTTTTCAATGCTAAATCATTCAGTGTAGGCGCCGTTAACCCTAACACAAGCACTGGAATCGCTGTAGAGGGACTTCAGTGATCGTATCAGGTTGTCTGTTATCCCATACTTAGCTGGCGCTGACCACAGTTCACTCCTTATCACTCTATCATAAGCTTTCTCCAAATCTATAAAGTGGTCACCATTTATTCATTAATAACTATTTAAATTGGTTGCAACATTCTGACCTGATGTTACATTTACAAAAATCTTAAGAACTATATATATTTTATTGACATAGTGGTTGCAGAAGGGGTAAGTATTCCTCTTTCTACCCTATCTATAACCCTTTGGAGTTATTATCAGTATATTTGCAAAAAATATACAATCACTAAACCAGTCATTTAAAACTAATTTCTATGACATTTGATCCAGAGATTAATAATTAATATATTAGTAATTTTATTCTGAGGAATACATGTCTATTATTAATAGGATAGGTGACTGAACTTTACATATTGTTATATCAAATAGCTTGAGAGAGGCCTTCCTGAAAGGATATCTGGGAAGGAGGTATAATTGGATACCAATCAATGTATGAAATTAAATTAATTTAAGTGAAACTGAATAACATTCTTTCAGTAATAAAGGCTATTTTGTATTTTACTTATTATCAAAATAGAGAATACCTTACTAAACAAATATGTTTTTGATTTTCTGCTAAGTAGCTGAATCCTGAAGCCAGTTTTGTTCTGACACGATATGAAACCATAGGTGAACTAACAAACTAAGTAGCAGATTTTTTAATGAAAAATTATCTGTACATGTATCTGATTGTTTTGGTTTAGTGTCCAAAGAGTGCCATTGATGTAATTACTAAATTAATATGCTTTTTAAATACAAGCTTTTGAGATCCTGGATATCATGTAGCAGCAGAGTGCTAGCCAAGACAAGAAAAACGAGTGATGATGGATTTATCTTGTTTAGTGCAGATGTTCCAATGGCCACCTTCCAACTCCATCATTAAATCAGCTCCATTGTACCATATTATTGCATTGTCATGCATGCAAAATTTCAGTTCAATCGGAAACTGGAACATTGATCAAATTTAACTTGCAAGATTCCACCCAAACTTACATACATACATCCATTGCAAGTTAAATAAAAGTTTGTAAAAATGACTTAATTGAATTTCCAGCTGAGGCGGCAGCGGAAGCTGCTGCATTAGTCACAGTAACACCACCCGAGGATGAACCCAAAGTTCCACCACGAGGGCAGAGGTATAATCCTTTTAATAGAGTCACAGAAGGTGAAGGCAAAGCTGTCCAGGGTAGTAGACATCGTGAGTACCAAATTGCCATTATATCAAAACTAGGACTATAATATCTAACCTCCTTTGGTTAGATATTCCCAATTGATGATTTTAAAAGCAATGCTTCCTCTTTGTTGAAACAAATGATAGTTTTAGAATTTTTGGTTGTTCAATAATTTGTTTTGAATGTGCTTCAAAAATATCCAATAGATGAATAGATTTCAATGAAAGTAACAGGGAATAAACAGGAATATCTAAAAATTTAAATATATTGTAATTTTTTAATTTAACTATATTTCTCCTCATCAGCCACTCGCAGTCCACTGCTGTATGTAGGAGCCCAACTGTCTGGGCTCCTCCTTGTGGTATGGGGCTCTTGTAGTAAAAAGTGGACTGTTCTAATTGTATAAGCTTTATTTCGACAACACAATATGTAGATAGATAGATAGATAACACTTTATTGCACACCAAAACATAGAATTACAGAAACAGACCATATTTTCAATATTTCAATACAACAGGCGGCCTTATCGCTCAAAGCGATCTCTTCCAGGCAACCTAAATGAGAAAAATTTGAATCAGGCGAAATAGGTAGTGCAGAAAAATGGCAATAGAAACATAAATATACATAACTAATATAATACACACACATAATATATATATATATATATATATATATATATATATATATATATATATATGTATGTATGTATTATATTAGTACATACATACAATAATACACGAGTTATTATAATAAAAGTATTAGCATGATTATATTCTGTTAATTAGACATAGCTATTTGTGGACAAATAGTGTTTTCTGAGCAAATGTCTAAATATTGGTAAAGATTTGGCCTCTCGGACAGTAAGAGGCAGCATATTCCAAAGTTTGACAGCCTGCACCGTAAAAGAATTATCATAATAGGATGAAGTGTGTGCAGGCGTCATAAGTTTTCGGTACGTATCATGGCGCAAATTGTGGGCAGTGGAAAGGCGAAGGAATCTAAAACGTTCCTTAAGGTACTGGGGACTATTAGGAGTAAATAATATGTTATAAAGGGGAGTGAGAATGTGAGTATTCCGGCGAAAATGAATAGGAAGCCACTTGAGTCTTTTACGATATTCGGAAACATGGTCATATTTTCGCAATCCAAATATGAACCTATATGTCACATATAATATGTATTATATGTGACATATAAAATGTTGTATGGTTTATAGTATGTGTAAGGGCCACCAGATGGTGTAAGGCTAAGTCCAGTGCTGGTGGCTCCCTTCCTAGCAGAACCGGTTGAGCTCCGTGACCAACAGTTTGTGTCACATATATCATTCAGTGCCCATGCAGAGGTTGTCTGCGAGGATTGAGAGTACCTATACTACATTTACCTAGATCTGGAATCAATTTGAGGACTTATCTATTCTATCGGCAATGGATTATGCAACAGACATGACCTGCCTATTGCCACTTCAGCCTAATAATAATAATAAGAGAGGCTCTGAGTATTTACTACCTTTATTTTACGTAGACAAGAGTAGAACTTAATTTATTGAATTTCAGATAAAGAAAACATTAATCCAGAAATGCCACGAAAGAAAGTACCTTTTCGTGATATCCACACTGCTTATGGACGCAGTATATTAGCAGACAGAAGTGAATGGCGTGCGAAGCTGAAACAACGGGAGGAAGCGACAACCAAGCCTCTTATACAACTGTAGTTTCTTTTTGCGAAGTTCCCAAGTGAAATGTGTTTTCAATATACACAATAGTATTCCTTTTTAGAATCACAGCCTCCCAGTCTTATTCTAAGTGCCGGTTCTGATACTGACAAGTTACTAATAAGTAATGAGGAATTTGATATTACATGACTACTCCATATAGAGAAAATTTAAGTAATATTTACTTAAGTTTTCGCGACTTATAATAAAACTACGTTATAACGGTTTTAAGCGCGGTAATTTATTGGATTTTGGTTTATCCGACGTTTCGGCCGATTTTCAGTGGCCGTGGTCACGGACGACAAAGATGACATTTGTCCAACGAGTTTTAACTACGTTAAAACGTAGTTTTATTAAATTTAAGTAATTTTTTTACAAATGTAAAACACATGTAACATTATGAATTATATTAGAAACTAAATACAGGTGGCCCCAGAGTGACATTCAGAATAATTTTAGATAGTTTCCAAGAAGGGGGTACTTGAATCACCCACCTATGTTTTACCTTCTTTTCTAGTTTTCGATTTATTATTTTTTTAGGAAATTTCGAACAGCTTTAATTTTTTTTTAATCATTTTCATGTAATGTAGCGGAGGCCTTATAATTTTATTTTGCGAACTATAAAGTCGCATCAACTTTTGCTCGTACTAAAAGTTTATAAATCACTTGCCAACTGCCAAATTGTTTAGTTTTTATTACAAATTGACATTAGATTTACCAGACGAGTATTGCAATAAAATTATTTTGTATTAAATTACTTGGCTTTAAAATGTTATATTATGAAATAAATATTTATATAAGTATTGTACTTTTTGGAATTGTGTTTGACATTTATTACTTTAGAAGACGTCAAACGGATAACCTCTCTCCTCCCAAGGCTGATGAAATGAATATTCTTGTAGTGGAGTTACTCCGCCGCTAAGAATATTTACTCTTGCCTTCATTATCGGTAATGAGTGCTATAGAGATTAATTTATTTTATACAAATATGTGTAGATAGGTGTTTAAAATAAGTAGTTCGCGATATTCTGCCAATCTAGAAGTTTCTATGCTGAAATTAAACAACCATCTAATAGGGAGTATGTAGCTTATAACTGGCAGCACAATAGTCGACAAGAGAAACAGGGCAAATAATTAACAATCTTAAGCGGATATTAGACGTTTTATTTATCTCTCATTTCTTAATTTGGATGAATAAACCAAAGTGATCCATGTATACATAAATTTGAATAATTTTATGGCACCGACTACCGTCGTGTTCTTTTGTGTCTTTCAACCAAATCGATTCAATTTGGTTGACCCGTCCTAATAGCATTATGCTCGTAATCTATATTAACAATCAGATGAACGTGGCCATCAGCAATATTGTTTTTAATAGGATAAAAATATACGAAAAATACGACGACTGAACTTCCCCTATTATAAAAGCAAACTCTGTCGTCTGTAGGTAAAACATCGGTACATCAATTTTTCTGTCTACCCTCTATGTGTGTGAGGCGACGGTTAAAGGAGTGTATTGGCATCCTTTTGATGCATTATTCGCTGTCAACGTTCATCTCATCTTATAAATCAATTAATTGTAATTACTCAATAATTAATCTGTGTACAAAGTGATAGTTCTCAAGTGAAACCATAGTGCCTGATTTTCTAGTGCGAGGATCTGAGTCATATCTCTCTCATACAGTCCATAACGATAGAACCGGAAAACTACCCATGGTCTACAGCACACATGTGAATCATCAATGAAACAAAACAAGTGTATTACGAAAGTTTATTTAAAAATCTTTGTTATAAACCAACACTTTACAACGTCAACTTATAGTACATCGGCTAAATAAATACATCGCAAATAATATTCGTATTTCAAACAATAATTTAGAGTAACACAATACATTTATAAAGCCGAACGCAAAATAAGAAATTGTCCGTTTATTCCTAAAATTCCGACCAAAAAGGAAGACATTACTGTGAGCTAGGATTTTTTTCCTAGCCGACAGGAATTCTTCACAGACAGGAATTCGATTTGGCGTCATACAAAATTCCTGACTAATTTTGTGTAACGGGAATAAACGGAATACATGTAATATAAGTTATTTGAATTATAGCCGCGTATACTTAACTAGGAGAATGAAAAGCTTGTAATTACAATGCAATCTATTTAGTTTTGGTATTTTTTTTTAAATTTAACGAAACTAGAAAACATTGAGCAATTATATATACGATGTTTACGAAGTCGCATACACACAAAATGATGCGTATATAAAATGAGGCATACGTTTGATTCGAAAAAGTCCATCTTTGTGACTTAATATTTGATCATTTATTAATGTGGACTTGTTAAAAATCGTGTAAATATGTACCAGTAGAAAACTATTGAGGTTGATTATTTATTTAATACTGTTAAATTATGGTTCTAAAGACGGCTGCGTAAGAGACTCTTTCTCTTATAAAAGCGTATATTATATTATGCGCAGCTTTGTGTAGCTAAGGGGCCATCCACAAATTACGTCACACGAATTTCAAGTTTTTAACCCGTTCTCGTCACAGCTGGTCTCAATCGTGAGACTCCTCCCTCCCTAGAGTGACATCACATATATTGTAATTGTACATCAAAACATTATTAAATTAAAATAGCGGTTCCGTAATTAATTTTATTTCCATTAAAATTATTTTTTAATAATTAAAGTTGAAAATACAGTGTAATGTCCATGTAACGTCACTCGATTTAACGACAAACTCCCTTAAGCGTCGAAACCACTTGGCTTTGATTAGCTTAGCTTGTCATACCATACCATACCATACAATGATACACTTAATATAGCATTACATCCACTCTCAATAACGACAGCAATTAAGTAATAAAAAGTACCTTTTTTAAGTTGCCAAAATTAGTAAAAGCTGCGTAGCTGTGTACGTTCTTTTATCGCTTTATTATCTTAGCCCGTAATAAACTCGACTACTAGTGGAATCATGTATACCGAAATTCCGAAATAACGTAATTTCTAAGTACTTCACTTTATCACCAAAATGCCTCAATATCGCAAGATATGAATAAAATAAGTAAAAAAATACAACAAAATTACTGGTGCAGCAAGACTTCAGACAAAAATAACAGGCTTCTCTCCATTGAAAGCCAACTCTATAACGCCATAAAATGCAGTCTGTTAAGTGTCTTTATATAGAGTTTACACTGTATTTTGAAGGTTTTCGTTAATGGTTCAAATTTCGTGTTTTAAAGCTGAAATATATTAGTTTTTGAAATGTGACGTCTCGGAATTTAGGGTCGCTCCCATAAGGAATGGGACAGGAAGGATGGTCACGGAATATCACACTTGGTCAAAACCCCCCCCCCCCCCCCCCTTAACGCGTACCGTAATTATGGATGGCCCCTAACCTAACTAGGCCATTAATTTTGGAGGAAATTACCGTTCCTAGCCGAACTTTTGTATAATCCTCATGTTCCTCGGTCCATTTGTCTATTTAGTGGTACGGTACATTGTTATATCTGAAGGTACTTTTAATGAGAAAACTTTCGACAAGCAAAATTTTGTGTGACAGCGACTTTATATATATTTTTGACGCGACGTTTGTGAAACTATACATAACAAATTGGTTAAATACACGTGCGTTGGAAGACAGTATCAAATGCCCAGTGCTAGTATGGTAACGAGTTAGGTGTCTAGGCATATAAGTCGTGTGGAAAAACTACATAAACTAAAATATGCCTCTGAAAATGTCAACGCCCCTACAAAGTTCTCACACAGGTGCTCCCGCGGCATTCTTTTCGAATCTTGTATGTTGACGTCAAACAAAAAAATAAATTTATGTTATATTATTATGTATATAGGGGTGTTACTAATATAGGGGCAGTCCAATAAAGTACCATTGTATACAGGAGGAGGGATGACAAAATGTGACAAAGGGGGTTTTTTTTATAGCATGAGTTCAACAGAAAGGCTGACAGCCCACCTGATGGAAAGCGGTTACCATCGCCTATTTGTAGTACCAAAGGTGCTACTAATGTGCTGTCGCTCTCTAAAGGGAGTCTGAGACCTGGCCATAAGCCATTAATGCCGGAACAATACACAAGGTTGTAGTGGCATAGTCCAGACCAGGGGTCGTAGCCATCCAAATGGGCAAATACCCTACCACCTGGCGAAGGAGTCTACATAGACGTGACGTTCGCTATTCGCATCGTCGAAAACATTAAAAAATACAATAAGGTGTTTGTGTGTGTGTGTGTGAGCTTTAGTTTTTGTTACGTGACATTTAAGTGGGAGAGGGGGGGGGGGTGTTGAGAAAGTGTGACACATCGTGACGAGCGGGGGTAGGATGTGAAAAAGCCAAAATTATCGTCACGTACTTTATGAACGGCCCCAAAATATTTGTATGAAAGAATATACTTTCAATACAAATTGGCATTTACATTACACCAAGTTTCATGTTTAGAAAAGAACGCTGTGTGAACACCGGCTTAAACATACACAGACAACTAAATTAAATATTATATTTAGTGTAACAAAAAAATTCCTTCAAAAACTTTTACAAGGTTCGAATTTAATAATTTAGTATGTCTGTGTACATAATCAACAACTCAATACGATTAGTTAGAACTCGATTTGAAAGCTGTCAAAATCGACGCATGCGCACTACATTTTATCCATTTAGATAATTGTGCATGCGTCTTCTTTGAAAGAATTCAAATCGTACTGGAACAAACCGGATATATGACATAGTATTTAGTGTAACAATTAATGAATTTATAATTATGACAGTCATAATTTTATTCTACCAAAATGTTTTTTTTTTAACTTCGTATTTAATATAATGTTTCATAAATACTGCCATTGAAGGGAGTGAATTTCGAAGCTTTATTGGTAAACTACAAAAATTATAGCTTATTCTTCTCTCCCTCTTCTGTTATTTGGACTCTATGTCAGATGTCAAGATGTCAAGGTGATTGTTATACTTATTGTTATTTAAATAGTGCCCCAGTAATAACAGTATGTGGTTCAATTCAATCTTTAGACACCCAGTCACTCAAAATAATTTATTAGTATGAAAATCATTAGATGACATACTAAATAAACATGTCATAGTAATCTCCGGCGACAAACAGGTAATACAGTCATTAAGTTAATAATCTCTCAAAAACATACAAGTACTACTTTCTAACATTGAGGAACATCATAAAAAAATGTCGCCAACGATATTTATGTCGCTTCCGTCATTATTTTATGGCGTCCAAGAAGTCAAAACTACAAGATACAGGATTTGAAATGTTTTTGAAATGCAACAATTATGAGGTTAAAACTCTCTGCTTCTTAGAATTATGTTTTGTCAAACCCACCGATTTTGGTAGAATTTATTTATCGCCGGTAGAAAATCATACCGCTAAATAAATACGTCATAGCCTTGAGAAATACTGTTAAACTACACTTTTTATATTAAATAAGAAGAAATGCAAATAAATAAACGGTTAGGTGTTAGTAGGTGCTTGTTACATTTCAAAAACACAATCGAAGTGAATTAGCCGTATAAATACGAGAAAGTATTTGGTAACAATTGCTTAACGTAAAAAAGGAAAAAAATGATTACAAAAAGGAAGGTAAGTTAGTTTGTTATGTACAGTATTAAAATATACAAGTTCCTAAACTAAGCCTTAAGGATTAATCAAACGATATATGTTTTAAAGAATTAAATAATAAACACTTTGCTACAAAAAAGTTAAAATTACATAAACAAAAAAACAATGCGTATATTTTTTATATATATACAAATTGTATGGTGGGGTGGGAGTTAGAGTCTGGCCACTTTAACATAGATATTGTAGAAAAAACGTATTAATTTTGGTCTTATAATAAAAATACATAATATTATAACTCTTAAACACTACAATAGTCTAGTCGAGGCAGAAAGAACTACGCACTGACCCAACACTGGTTTTAGATACGCACAAAAATCCGTATTGCCGTCTCGCTCGCACAATGGCAGCGATAGAAAGGGATGCCATCACGTGTGTGCGTGAGTGAAAGAGAAAGATCTAGTGGTAGGTCATTCTTCTTTCTGCTTCACGATCTATAGAAACGATAGACTTTTTAGCTAACGTGCGCTCTCAGAGAAAATTAATATTTTAAAGACATCAAATATGTCAATGTCATTTTATGATTGAGTCTAAAAAACAAAGCACACGTCAACTAACTGAAAATCAATCGTAAGATAGTTATTGAAAGTGCTTAATAATAATTTATTTGAGACAATATTATACGTCAAATATACCAATAACATAGCTAGCTAACAGCAATATGCCAATTAATAGAAAACCTATTACAAAAAATATATAATTGAACGAAAAAATGTAAATAATTGTGAAATCAATATTTCTTTTATATAGGAACTCTATGACTACACAATTATTTCAACTATTTTACGATAAAATATTGTTTATAAAATATATTATATAACAAGCTATTTACCGCCTCTAAATTCAATATGACATTAGTATAGTTCCAATGTCAAAATTTCAAAATTAGTCACACGTCATACAATTCTTAATCATACGATACGAATGTCAATAATAAATGCGCAAACGCATAAGCTTTGATGATATTTATGTAGTCAGGTAATTTGTAACTTATTATTTATATAAGCCATATACAACCGACTTGCGTCATTCGAATTGAGACTTGGATCAAAGTTTGATTACACTCGAGAGGCGTTAAAAAGCTCGAGTGTATACTATAATAATAAATCTAAATATATTTTGTGTTGTGTTATAAGCAGTGGCCAGGTGCTTGGCGTGGTGGGAGTAGTGTTACAATTTACGACCACGGTCGCAATTATGTGGTTATGTCCTAAAGTCGATAATATGTCTCGCGTCGGTTACAGTTCGAACATTTTTTTGCGTTCGGCGACCATTCCGACGAGAGGAGCGGCAGTCGCGCGTCCGCTCACCGAGCATCGCTGTTTCGTTTTCAATTCTGAAATGGAGGGAGTTGATTTCGTTCAATAACACCGGCAGAGATAACAGAGCACTCCAGTGCTGTGGTCTTTTGATTAATGCATTGAAAATACATGATTACATTTACATGTAATCCATTTTTTTATAATCACATTCTGAATTCAATTATGAATAACACTTTTTAACCATGTTTTAACGAGCATATAAATATCCTATACCTATTATTATAAATAAGAGGATGAGTTCCACAGATGTTGCAAGGATATGGTGGTGGATAACGCGTATACCTACAAACTTTATCTCGTCTTTGCTATCTAGATAAAGAAATGAGTATTTAAATTCTGTTTTGAATCACTATTACTAGCAACATCATATGTATGTAATATGATGTTGCAATATCATTGTCATGTAATATGTAGTGTAATGCAGATACTCTAAAAGAATTGATCGATTGAAATCAACTTGAATCTATGAAAATGATAGAAAAATAACTACTAAAATGTTTAGTGATTTTTCACGAATTTTCGGCATTCATGCAACATACGTGAGTAAAATTTGCGAGGCCGCATACAGACAGTCCCAACGTTGGCCAGCGAATGAGTTTAGTTAGCGTTAGTTTAAGACGTTTCGTCAAACGGGTGGAAGGTTCGATTCATTAAAATTATGATCACGCGAGATATTGTTGGCGAAGGCTAACCAACGACCGTTGGCTTTCGTTGGGCCTGTGTGTACGCGACCTAAGAGTAATGTCTTGGGACATGTTTTTACCTGGACGGGCGAGAGCTGCAGGTTTCTTGTGGTCTCTGTCTTCGGGAACTGCATCTTGGCGGGGCGCGCCGGCCTCGCCGCTTCCAACAGCGGACTCGCCCTTGACGATTTCCCCTGAAATATAACAATATTTAAACACTACCTCCATTATAAACGAGCACAAGCGCTAAAAACGCCCAAAATGTGTGCCCAATGCGATATGTGCAAACACCTTAACCGTAAATTGAGAGCGTGCGCAATGAGAAATGTTTTATTTTCTACAGAGACTGTGGAATGTAAAAGTTAATATTATAACTACATTTACAATAGATTAAAGCAAGAAGAAAATATATTTGTAAATAATAAGACTTAAAAATTATAATTGGTGAACTTTTTTTTACTCCTTATCCAAATACATGACTGGAAATCTAAATATAATCTGCAAAATAATATCAATCGTGGCAGTTTATGATAAATGAATATAATTTTTAATTGAACAATCAATTATCGAGGAAACTAATGATTGGCGTAAAATATGCGTTGTGACTTTTACGTAGAAGTCGTATGTCATAACATACTTTGGCATCTGACTAAATTAATTTTATGCATGTTTTACGATTTAATCGGTAGAAATCGGTACAATCTTTTAATTTATCACTGGCAACACAAAAACGAAAATCGAAAAACTTTCGTCCACTGTTCGTTTATTATTGAAGTTGTTCTTTTATAATGTCACGAGCAAACAAACCTAAACCTAAAGTAAGTAAGTACTAAAAGTAGTCATAAGCGCTTGTGGATATTTGCAGAGACAAAACCTCGGTGGGAAATTGTAACTAACATCATTGTTACAGAAAAAATGATGTAGAGAAACGCGTAATAATTCAATGTGGTAGCTTCTAGAAACAAGAGTATCTCGCCAATGGTCAGCGATGAAAGTGAATATGAGGCGAAGTAACTATTTGACCAAACAGTTCCCATTTTATGCCTTAGTTAAAACTTAATAATTTTATATCGCGTTCTGTAAATTAACTGAAAAAAGGGAGAAAAAGCAATACAAAAAAATTAGAATTGGTAATGGTGATTTGAAATCATTGTCGTACCAACAAGGTCCAAAGATGGTGTTACCTGTATTGTTGTTGGTCCGCTGCCAGGCGGTCGCTAGGTGGCGCAGGTGGGCCCACAGCGGCGCCTCCGCCTTCCCATGCTGTTAGTGCACCCATAATGTACCGACACGCCATAATGCCATATACGTGGGATAGTAAAGTACTACTACATGTGAGATGATCGCGCGAATTGAGCTCTATATGCAAGGGGCTTAAAGGACTTGATTCCAAACATGTAACGAATTCTTTTGACAAATGAAAAAAAATGTATAAAAACTTAGTAGTTTTTACATCAAAATTATTTACTATTATTATTATTTATATTTAATATAATATAATGTTTCTGAATTTATTATCAGGCAATTTGAGACTTTACCATATAATTTTGTTGCTTGAATCAACATATAAATCTGGTTAAATATAAACTATAGTTACAAGTCATTGTTATTTTTATGTTTCTAAATGTTCAATTGTTTTTGTTTAAATCAAATATAGCTTATGAACTCCGTTGTTTAAAGACCGTGGGTTTACAAATTGGCTGAGGCTAGTGGGCAGTTTTTAATCAAAATACTATTTAAAGAAGAAGCTAAATGTTAATGGGAATATGTTTAACAATGGCACGATACAGTTACAATTTTCTACCGCTTGATAAGCGAATTTTAGTTGCTGTTATAGTAATAACGGTATTAAAATTGTTTATATAACCTTAGTTTTAAAGAAAATCGTTACATGTTTTACAATAATGAATCCCATAATTATATGGCTTGAATATAAATGTAGTAAATGAGATATAAGTGGATAGAGTTTAGTCATTTTAGTACCTAACTGAATTTAATAACGTTACTTAGGCTAGCAAATATTTCTACCATCAGTTTATAGTATTATAGTAATTTAATATTTTCATTTTTATGTACATGTTTAAAAAAGTAAATAAACGACAGCATCAGCGCTAACTGAAGCGCTTCATTGCGTTGATACAACAGTAATATTAGAGAAAAAAAATAATTTACAATAATAAAGAAAGTCAGATAAATATATAATAAAGCATTTGGACTCATTTAAAATTACACGTTAAAAAGCTCAATTTGTGCGATCTAAAATAAAAAAATAAATTTACCAAAAATAAAAACAAAAAAGATAAGTATTTACAAAGTTTTAGATGAATTTTTTCAAGTTATTGGCTAGTCTCGAAAATTATGAACAAAAGTGAAAAATATTATTTTAATTATTTAATAAAAGTGTTTCTTTGTGAAACATAATGGATGAGGTGTTACGTGATTGTGGACATGCAAGCGTGGAGCCGACTATTGACGATGTACAATTTTGCTGCGCAAATTATGAATTTTTTTTCATAATTAAATATTTAAATATACTGTGGACACACATACATATTGAAAGACATTTCAAGACCACGGGCCATAAAAATGGCCCGGAGTTTTGGAGGGCTTGCGTGGGGCCATGGGGAGGCCAACACGTAGAGGCCCCTTGACAAATTTAATATAAATGTTGCGTGACACTGACCGGCGATTATCCCTGTCTACACCATACAATAATGCACCCAAGGACAAGCTCCGGCCAGTGTAGGACTATTGTGGGAAATGAGAAGAGAAAGTACCGGGTTATTGGTGTGAACTGTTAGTGGTACTAGGGCTCTGGGAATATGGGGACTATGGCGTCTGCCCGTCGCAATGTTCGGGGAACATGGAAAAATGGGCACACGGTGACTCGCCACTCCCTGCATGGGCCCCGAAAAATGCCATAAAAGACAGGGGCAACATGGGTGTGAGTGGCTAAGGGGTGTAGAGAGGTGGGCTGCAGGTTCACCGAAGCTACTTCTGACGTGATGCCTTTTATCACTTCCACCCCTGGAGCTTGAGTCTTAGCTCTAGCGATCTCCACTCCGTGCCGGCTGGTTAAGGCAAGCACGGAGGCGGGGGCCTTATCCTGGCCCCCGGAGTCAGGTACGAGGTGTCGCCACTCACCTAAGGCTTCGCCACAAAGCCCCCCTGCGGGACCACAAAGCCCCCCTGCGGAAATATTATTATTATATATTATAATATTTAAATTAAATATTACTAAACTGTATTTTACAGAGTACCTACTTACTAAAATATGCTTAAATTAAGGATTTTACCACGGCTTCTAAAATAATTTTAGTCAGTGTAAAAAGAGAAGAAGCAACGCAACAACCTCCGCAGCGACATTATAAGATAATAATTATAAATACAACTATGTCTCCATCATTATTTCACTCAATTTTCCTTGTTGCTCGCACAGAATAGACGCCATCTTGGCTACGTTCCAGAAGGGATTCACAATGACCACGTTCGCGACCGGAGGTTTTTTCTCGTTTCATTTGCTTGCGGACGTTACAATCATAAACTCTTGTGGAACGGATTATGGGGCGTTGATGTCATAAACGACGAAATACACAAATGTCATTGGTTGATTTGAAAATCGCGCCTTTTTCAATGTCAAGAGATTTAGAGGGAAATAATGCTCCGTGGTCCACGCCCACTTCGACCCACCTCTTGACATGGGTCGTTGTGAGGCGCTGTGTGATCGAAAATGATGACGTCATTAGTGACGTTTTCGTCACGACCATAACGACCGCGGTCGCCTTATGGAACGGCAGGCGGAGCATTTTGGGCGTTGTGAGATACTAAAGGAACGCGTCTTTTGAAGAGAGTTGTGTTTTCTTAAATAATAGGGATGTGCATTGGTAACAGATTTGATTTGTACCATAACAATACATACATAATGGAATGGACTATTGATAAAGTACCTATTTAGCAAGTTTATCCTCAAGTCTAGGTTTTATATTAGTATCCACTTAGAATGTAGATAATAAATAATAATATAAACAAATCAGCAGAGAAACACACACACTGCATATTCCCAAATTAAGCAAGTTACGCTTGTGTTATGGGTAACGTGACCATACGTCCCGATTTGGGCGGGACAGTCCCGCTTTCAGGCAGTCTGTCCCGCTGTCCCCAGCGAGGCCGCCATAGTCCCGCTGTCCCCAGCGAGGCCGACATAGTCTCGGTTTTGCAAACAGACCAAATGATAAATTTATTTCAAAATCCACTTATTTTTAGCTGCTTAACAAACTTGAAACAATAGTTTTCAAAACGAGCATAATAACTGTTTCTACTCTGGGTGAGGCGTTTCAAGTTTAGTAAAGAGCATAATAAAAATTGGTGAAATTTAAGCCTGCATTTTTCTCCGTGTACTATTTTGTGTTTAGTGCGCTGATTATTTTGTGTTATTCTATCTTATATAATAAAATACTTATAAGACACTAAACTTTTTTTTTATTATATAATGCCGCAGATGTCCCGCTTTGACAAAAATTATAAATGGTCACGTTAGTTATGGGTAATATACAACGGACCACTCTGGGGCCGATCCCAGACACCCAGACCATAGTAAATAACGGAGATACGTTTCCGTTTACCATACCAGGAATCGAGACCCGGTGCCTCTGTTATTAAAATATAGCTTTTTCCCGTAATTTCAATAGTTTTACTGGAGAGATGTGGTGCACAGCCAAGACGATGCGCAAACAAACAAACAACAGGAATTTAACAGTAAGGATTCTTTTTAACTGGTCCGAAGCCAAAAAATGATTATGTTTATTAATATGTCTGTCTATTTGTCTATATTAATATTTCACAGCCATTTTTCTCAAACAACCATATGTTCCATATTTTGTGCAACTCTGTTTCAGTGTGCATGCATTTTAATTGTCAAACGTCTGCTTATCAAGACTGATGGATATATACATACATAAACATCGGGCACACGCTCACACACGCAAAAAAACCACGCCATACACAAATGCATACAGTGTTAGTTAATCGACTTATGCTTTTGTGAATCGATTCAGATGACATACAACAGACCTGAATATATAATATAAAAAACCCCTATTGCCTAGTAGAGTATTAGAAATGATAATTCGTTATGAAATAAATGTAAAGTACTGGGCGGGCAAGAAATAATGCACATCGACCTCTAGAAAGAGATATTCGGCTAATTTCGGCTTTGTAGAGCTTTGTCCCTTTCGCACACTACATGTGTTACGTTTTATCAGTCGTTCGATAAATACGGTGGAGTATGGTCGCGTCCAGTTCAAAATATATATATATAGAGAGAGTTGTTAACACCCCCAAATTGAAATAATTTTGAATTGTACTATGGCATCTTTAGGAAAAAGAGGGAAGCCTTTACATGGTCAGTCACGCGAAATTGTGTATAAATATTTTTTAACTAAAGCCGACAAATTTAAAAATCATGAAGATAAAGACGTATGTAACTATTTTAAGAAGGTACAAGAGCGAGTTGCAAATGCCAGTGGAATTTAAAGAAGAACTTTGAACAATATATTAAAGGAAGTCAGTACTGAAACAGATTCTAGTGCAATTAAGTTCAGTACCCCGAAAAAAGGTAGACCAAAAAAGCAATTTCGCTTAGATATGGACGATTTTGATTATGATGTTGTGCGAAGAATGGTGTATGATTTTCACTTACGATTTAATGAACTGCCTACAGTAAAATCATTAAAAGCTAAACTATCAGAGGCTATTAATTACAATGGATCTGAAAAGACGTTGAGAAAAATACTTCATGAGATGGGATTTCGGTTCACTAAAATGGCAGATAATAGAAAAGTTCTAATGGAAAAGCACGATGTAAGTCTCAAACGAATGGAATACCTTGACAAAATACGCGAATTTCGCGAAACAGGAAAAAATATAATCTACATGGATGAGACTTACATACACACATCACACACTAAAAGAAAATCTTGGAGTGATGATAAGAAAAAGGGTGTAAAAAGGCAAATTTCAAAAGGTCAACTTTTGATAATAGTTCATGTGGGAAATGAAAAAGGCTTTGTTCCTGGAGCCTTTTTAATGTATAAATCCACGGACACTATAGGTGATTATCACAATGAAATGAATAACGATAACTACGAGAAATGGCTGGTTCATCAATTAATCCCAAACATACCCAGTGATTCTGTTCTAGTTATCGACAACGCACTCTATCACAATAAATATGTTGAAAGACCCCCCCAATTCAAACACCATTAAACAGGAAATGATCAACTGATTAAACAGGCATGAAATTCCAGTAGACCCAAAATTGACAAAACCCCAGATTTATGGTATTTTAAGTCGGCATAAGGAGAGGTATACAGAGTTTTCCGTGGACAAAATACTCGCTGAACATGGGCACACTGTATTGCGATTGCCACCCCTATCATCCGGATTTTAATCCAATTGAAAATATATGGTCTCAACTGAAAGGTTATGTAGCCTCTAGAAATGTGGGTATGAATTTAACTACAGTAAAAACATTATTGGCAGAAAAAGTAAACATGATTGGGACTGAAGAGTGGAAAAAGGTTTGCGATCATGCAATTAAATGTGAGAATAAATTTCGAAGATTTCAACACAGTCTAGATAATTACACTGATAGACTGATAATAAATACGGCTGATAGCGACAGTGATATTGACTTCATTGAGAGCACTAATAGTGAATCGGAGGGAATTGAGCATTTATAATTGTTTTGTCAGAATGTATAACTTTTCAAAATAAATAAATCAATACGTAAAAATACATGTTTTTTTTATTTTACTATAATCGAAGGACAACACTTATAGAAAAAAATTTGTTTTATAAATAAATAAATAAAAAGAATAATCAAAATAAGCAACTCACAATAATTGTTTTAACAGCTCTTAATAGATACCGGACTATTAGTATTTCGTGCGAAAGGGACAAAGCTCTACAAAACCGAAATTTGCCGAATGTCTCTTTCTAGAGGTCGATGTGTATTATTTCTTGCCCAGTACTGTACATATAGTTCGCGAAAGGGTTTTTTATGTTATGGCTTGGAAACTAGGCCTTTAAACTAGTTCGTGAAGGTCGAGATGGCAATTCTCTAGTGATGTGATGTCACATACCAGGTAGTCGATATCGATATTTTTTAATATTTATGTTTTAAATAATTTTTCCAAACAGCCCTATCCAGTGTTTGATTGACAGGATATATTTTGTAATCATTATTTTTTCGTTCAACGCCAAAATTTTCGAAATTTGCTTGAATTCTTTTACTCGAGAATGGATTATCGGGTTTTTGTTAACACGTGACAAAAAGGCAGTTAAAGTCGTTTTCAATATATAACTATTATACAAGCAATAACGTGAGGCGTTCCCCCTCCACACCTAGCCTCATACCCCTATTGCCATGTCGACTTGTCGAACTATACATGACTGAAGGCGCTGTAGAATGTGGGAGTTAAATAATTGCCTAATGTATAAAATCAAGACAATGCGACGCGTTAATTTAAAACGCGATGTATAAAACATTATTTGCGCAACCAAACTGTATTATGAATAAGCACTATTACTAGCTTAGGCTGTACAAGCGTGTAAAGTGGTAATTGTGTATTATTTAAACCGTGACAAAATCGTTGATACATACCGCAGTACTTTCCTCGTATAACTGCGTGAGTGTGGAAGTATCTGAATTCTTCATTTCATTCGCTTCCGATATGAGATGTTGGCGGAGTTGTTTGTTTCTGTAATATAGTCACAATTAAACAAGTGAATGAATGAATGAAAATTCTTTATTGTTCACCGTAACTTAAACCCAAGGAGACATTACAAGCAAAATTACCAAAAGATATATACAGATCTAGCGCCGAGTTTTATTTAATGCTCGATTCCCATAGTTATGTATATATGTATATATATGTTACTAATCGTTGCCTTACAAGTGGCTAAAATTTCACAAAGGCTCCATTTGTATTTACTTGTGTAATGGGTATAAAACCGACGATGGGTAAAAAAAAGGTTTAGAACCGACCATACATATGTTAACTAAGGTCTCTAGTTCCGTACCTTTTTAACATGAATTTAATTAAGAAAGATATTGATTTTTACACGTTAATTTTTTAATATTTTGTTTGGTGTGTGTGTGTGTGTGACATTTTTGAAGTAAAACTTCTTTAGGCGCGACTAGGAGGTAGGTAACTGGACGACAATGCAACGGAATTCAGTTACGGCAATATGGCGTCGCAATATCGCGTCGCAATATGGCGTACCATCCGGTTTTCAAATATTTTTAGTTTATAAACAAATCAATCAAAAAAATTTTGAAAAAAAAAAATTAGTAAAAAAGTTTTACTTCAATCGCGTGTGAACGTTACACGCACTCTTTTTTTATGTTGTGTTGAGGTGTACCTTAGTATATTATAATATGATATGATTAAATCTATCTTGTAATACTTATTCTAATGTGGAATGTTTACAATGACGCCGTGTAGTGTGCAGTGTGTTGTTTACTATAACTTATTTATACTTACTAACTTTCATAATTCTAAATAATAATCTGTTCAGTAGTTTTCACATAACGCTCTAAGAGACAGAGAGATAAATATTCTAAAAATTTGTATTTTCGGAATCTGTCGATCCGTCTCAGCCACCTGACATTTTTGAATTCTTTGTACAGACTCTTCTACAAAATTATTAAACAATTATTATTTTAAATTAAATTGCACATTATACAATTGCCGCAGAAACTTTAGTAAAATATTATTTCGACCCCAACACCTCTCATTGTAAGAATATTAAAATGTGACATGTATTCACCTTGCATCCAACTGCATGATGTGGTTATGCGCCTGCGCAAGCTGCGCGGTGGCCGTCGCCAGGCGCTCCTCCAGCGCAGCTGACTCCACGCACTTCACAGAGTACTTCTCCGACAGGGAGAGTATCTCCTGCTTTATCTCTTCCATTTCTTGTCTGGAAACAATTTCATTTTATGAAGATATCATATAAAGTCAAATTTACCTTCACTTGTGGAAATAGTGTCTTGAAAGAGGAATGTATTTATTTGATAATGGATTACAGATTACTTATTGAAAGTCACGAGTCAGTCTACCGCCGCTTTCAAAGCAATTTTAGTTACTGTTAAATGAGAAAAAGCAGCGCAACAAACTCCCCACCAAAAATATCTTCACTTCATAATTATTATTATTCGTCTGAAAATGAAACTATGCTTTCCAAAGTTATCGTGTTATATACAGCCTTCTGGGCCATGTCACTGGGTTTTTTTTTCAAATTTGACTAAATGTTAGAGATAGAAGTGTTGTAATAAAATAACAATAGTAAGATATTAATATGGTATTGGCTTTCCCATGGCCCCACACAAACCCTCCATAAGGTCTCTATAACGCCTGATATTCGCTAGAGGAATGAATAGAATAGAATATACTTTATTTTAAACAATGTTACAAAACAAATTCGTACAAACAATCATAATGATAAGTACAATGGTCTTATCGGTGGGAGTGATTTCTTCCAGACAACTTTTGGATGGACAGAAACTCGGTTTGGATGCAAGTAGGTATGCAATAAATATAATATACGAATATAAACGTAAATATAAAGGAAAATATTACTAAATTATAATAAAAACATACATATTTATCTAAATATACAAGTCGTGTGTCTTCAAACAACACTATCCAAAGCACACAAATAAATAAAATGATTATTCATTGTGTTGTTCATAGTGTTGTTTGACGAGGTCATTAAATGAATGCACAGACTTGGCTTGTTTTATGTTTTGAGGTAGTGAGTTCCAAAGCCTTGCGCAGTGAAAGATTGGTCATAAAACTGTGTAGTATGATAAAACATAACTGTAGAATGATAAAACATAACTGTAGAATGATAAAACATAACTGTAGAATGATAAAACATAATTGTAGAATGATAAAAAAAAAAAAACAATTTGGAGGCCTTAGTTATGTCCTTGGCTGTTGCAAATTTATGTAATTTAGGGATGGCCCTGCAGATAATCGGGAATTGCTGTTTTAAATTAAAAATTTCTTGATGCAAAATTACAAAATTTGCGATGTCACACTAGGGAGAGTGGAGTCTCACGAATGTGATCATCTTTGACAAGGACGGGGAGGGGTCAAAAATTATGAAATTCGTGTGCCGTAATTTGTGGCCGGTTACATCCAACATGACATACAACATTGCAAGTCACAAATAAAATACACAAAGAGAAGGTAACACATCAAGTCCTCGGTCACTATCGGTCATTAGCACAACAACAATAACGACATGTTTACTCACAGATGCCTCGTGCTGATCTGGCCGAGGTCGGTTGCGTGTGCGCCTCTACTCAGGAACTCCGCCTTGAACTTGTCCACCTCGCGCCTAACTTCGCTCTCGTGGGCCTTTCGCATCGCGTCCAACGCCGCTAACGTCGCTCGGGTCTCTTCTGCCAACGCTTGTTCTTTGTCCAACCTGAAAAGTGTCATTAGTTTTGTGTGTCTGTAAGTTTTTGTAAGATCTCGAAGGACTACTGTGCAGTTTAATGTTAAGAAAAATACTTTTTTTAAAATAATGAATAGGTTCGCGTTTGACCGACATTGCGCCTGATGTCAGGCGGAATTCAGTCTAAGGTCACGCTTGCCTAGAAGATACCTGTTCACGCGAGACTTAAAAACACCTAGATTGTATTCTTCAGGAAAAACAGACGACGGTAATGAGTTCCACTCTTCAACGGTGCGTATGATGAAAGTGGAAGCATAGCGTTTAGTCCGCTTTGTTGGTATTTCCACCATATATCAGTGGCGTGAGTGCCTATGTCTACTTGTCCGGTGCTAAAATGGTGAGCGAGGAACCAATTCATGTAATTCCGTGGCACACTCCCAGAAGTGTATCCTATAGAATAGCGACAAACTAGCGACTTTATGTCGATGATTTAGGCTCTGAAGCCTCTCGTCGAATAGTCGGTTATTGCCTGTCAGTTTCCTAGCTCTTTTCTATATACTATATTATTAGTTATAAAGAACACTAGTTGCAGGATACCGATTGTTTTTTAGGTAAAAAATTTCACAGTGAAATTTAGTACTTTATCCAACTGCCACAGAAACTTATTTGTTTGGCGTTATATAAAGTAGTTTGACCGGTGGCCAATTGGTTGAACATTTTAATATTCAGGAAATCTTAACATATCCAGTACACGGATTCGAGCAGTCATTTAAAAAAAGGATGTATGATGACGTCAGATAGCTTTTTTTTATAAAGTTGACGGCCCACCTGATGGAAGTCGACAGTCGCCTATAGACATTTGCAACATCAAAGATACTACAAATGTACTGCCGGCCTCCAAGGACTGACTAAAACTTCACCTCAAGGTTGCTATGGCGGCATACTCTAGAGGCCAGGTGATGGTGGGCCCAATTCTGCTATTATTATCTTGTCGCGAACGCGACTTTAACTTCAAGCATCAAACGTCAACGTCACACGAGAAGAACGTTACATCAATTTTAAAACGACACTTTTGAATACCAACTTTAACCGACGGCTTATAATTTGTCAATAAATAAATTAGTTATTCTCAAGAAATTAGCGCCTATGATTTCCCACTGCGAACTCTGGAAGCTCACACAATCTCATCAAAATCACCAGAAAGTACCATCAGTCTCAATCATAGGTTTGCCTGATTTCGGTATTCTGTTAATTTTAGTGGGGGTGCCAGTGGTAAACCACTCAGTCTTTATACACATAAACGTCAACTCGCGAAATAAATGTTTCAAATTTTGGTACCTTTTCAATATTCACTTCGGCTAACGCCGTTTCTGCAAACGGTAATACCAATTTTTTAAAGATTTAGTAGAATACGAATTTGTGACACTATCGCAATGGAATCGCATTTTGAATATCTTCGCAACGCCAAGATTTGAAATGGCAGAATTAGGCCCCTGGTTGTGAATGAAAATGTTCACAAAGTGATGCTGAATACACTGAGGATACTACCTGAGCTGCTCTCTCTCAGCGCGGTGCTTCTCCTCCATTTCCCTGACTATCCGTCGGTGAGAGCTCTCCATGGCCAGGAGACCCTTTTCGCACAGCGCACGCAACTGCTCTATCTCTTGCTGATACCTTGCCCGAAGACCGTCGCCGTGGGTGTCTGCTGCTACAGCACTCTGCGTATACACAAAATAAAGATTAAAATTAATAAACCATAACCCCGGTAACTTATTTGGTGTTTAAAACCTATTTTTTTTCCAAAAAATCATAAAATTCCAAAATTGTAATTATTATTTTTGTAATAATACTCAAAATTAATTTTTATAACATGGACAACAAAGATTGCTTAACAAAATTTATTTCAAGGTTTCAACTAAGTTAAATTATCACACGCTTTTTTTGACTACCTGATAAGCTGCCCGTAAATTCTCCAACTGGGCAGAATATTCAGAGTCGAGGGCTGCCAGCCTGCGCTGCAACGTTCTCGCGCGTTCCCTGAGAGCTGCGCGTTCCCGCTCGTGCTGCGCCTGCAGTTGCGCGCGCGCACGCCTCGCCGCGGCCAGCGCGCCCGCCTGCTGCGCCAGCGCACACTCGCCGCGCGTGCGTTCCTCGTGCAACCTATTACAATCGAACATTGAATGAAAAATCAAACAAAAATTATTAGCGAGAGATTCTTGCTCAGGTAATGTTTCAAAGTATTTATCAATTTAGTCGCTAACCTGTCGAGCGCGTCCTGCAGCTGCTTGCAGTGCTGGCAGGGCACCAGCGCTTGCAGAGCCTCAACGCGCCGGCGCAGCGCTTCCACGCGAGCCAACACACCGCCGTCCGGAGCCGAGGCTCCCCCTTCCGCCTGCTCCCCTTCGCCCGCCAGCTGCCGCTGCACCGCCGCCACGGCCGCCTCCACCCGCTCGAGGCTCTCGCCGATCTTCATCGAGTCTTCACTGTTACCCGAACAGTCACTGGAGAAGAGCGCACGGCACTCGGTCGAGAAGCGCTGAAAGAGATAAACGAACTCCGCTTCCTGCGCGGGGTCGGTCTCCAGAGAGGAGAGGGCGTCCTCCGCGGAGCGGCGCGGCTGCTCCGCGTCCTGCGGCGACGAGGCGCGGTACGTGCCCTCCAGGACGGCCACGCGCGCGTCCACGAGCGCGCGATGCGCCAGCGCCTCGGCCAGCTGCGCCAGTAGCGCGCGGCTGTCCAGCCCCGGCGACCCCTCCTTCCGCTTCCGGTCGTCGGCCAGGCATTCGCGGTATCTGGACGCGATGTCACGCACCGCGGCGTCCATTTCGCAGCGGAGGTGGTCGTGCGCCGCCTGCCACCACAGCTCCAGGTCGGCGCGGTCCTGAGCCGTTAGCGTCAGTCTTCCCTTTCGGGACTCGTCCAGCTGCTCCTCGCAGAGCTGCGCCGCCCTGCTCAGCGCCCGCGCCACTTCGGCCTGCACGAGCTCGGCGCCTAATACGTCTCTGGCGGAGGCCCACGCTTCGCGGACGCGAGCCGCCTCGAGGTTCGTCCGATGTTGTTCGATGTCGCCGTCGTTTGTGTTGTAGCTCAACGATTCGCAGGCGAGGGCCGAGCACAGTTCTGCGAGCTTCTCTGTCTTATACCTGTCGACGGCTTCGGCGACTTCTCTCTGCGAAACTTTCAAGGCTTCCAAGTCGGCGCTGTGTATAATTAATTCCGACTTTCGTTGATCGCAATTTTCTCTTGATCCGTTGACGATATCGATCTTTCTAGAGAGTATTCTGGCTAAATAGTCGAGTGAACTCCTCGCGCTATTACTCCTATGCCCATCGCCATTTATTTTACGTTTAAGGTTATCTATTAATTGACTAGTTTCGATAATTTCAGACTTTATTAAACGCGCAAAGAATCTGCTTCCATTAGAAGACTCAAGAGCCTCCTGTATCCTGCTCACGAGCACTGCTTCATATGCTAGTTTCTCTGCGAGTATCTCGAGGCTCTTTCTCTGCGTCAATTCACCGGCCTCATACAAAGCCGTCTTTCTTTTAGATATCTCTAGAAGTTTGGTTCTAAGTTGTTCTTCTAGTTGAACCACTACCTGCGCCACGCTGTCATTAACTTCATGATCATGCGCTCGGTCGCAGTCGACTACACATTTATCGAAGCACTCTTGTAATCTTTTACTAACTTCAGTTAGGCACTTCTCCATAGATTTCATACTGTATTTCTTCTCTAAACTTGGTGAGGGTGATCTTCTAGATTTGGCAGCTCGCATTGCACTCATTTGACATAAACACTCGTTGACTTTGTTCCTTGAATGTATTACTACGTTTTCAAGGCTCTGCAATCTGTCCAAAAGATGCCTTTGAGACTGGGTTCCGACTGTAGATGTTTCGGGACTTTCAGTAATTTCAACAGGACTCTCTGTGGATCTCGCTTGATTAAGCGATTCGCACGAATTTGTTACATCTTTACGGTTTTCTATCGCAGAGGCTACTTTGGTTTCTAAAGAACTTAATCTTACAAGCATTTTCATGGGCTCCGAACTCGTGGCGCTGTCGAGAGATTTCCTTCTTAATCTAGCGGCTAGTCTTTTCATTCGCTTCTCTTCAGCGAGAGTTTCGGGTTTGGTAGATTTATCTTTGGCAGGGGACATATTTTTTGATGGAGAATTAATTAAAGGAACAGGCTCGCCCGTTTCCAGCATTGTGATTTTGTTTTCTAGCTCTATTAACTTTTCCTCTACTTCTTTACCTAGTGTAAACGATTCCCTTCCTTTTAACGATAAACTACGCCTTTTCTCTCGTGATTCCGATTTTTGAATTTTATGTTTCAGTGTCCTAACTTGCTTGTCTGATGCTGTCAATTTTTGTGTCAAATCTAGTATTCTGGCCGCCATTAAGTCAATCTCTGACCTGCTACATTGCTCTCTTAATTTCATTTCATTCCGTAATTTCACGTTTGTCAACTCTAACTCGTCATACATGTTATGTGACTCACGGAGTTCCTTTTTCATAGCTTTAATTTCTTGAATGGCCTTTAGAAACCGAGCTTTTAATTCAACGTACTCATCTATCAGTCTATTCTTCTCTAGTGATTCCAAATTAAGGTCGGTATTTAAATTGGTCAAATCACTTAGCGAGCCAATGCTTTTTCTTTTCTCTCTTGTGGGAGATTCAGCTGCCATCCGTCCTTCAAGATCACGTATCCTTGCATACAAGTTATCATTTTCTTTTACACTTTTCATTAGTTTTTCATTCAGCTCATTCAACTCTCTCTGAAGCTGGGATATTGTTTCTTGTGCTGATGACAACTGCCGTGTTAAAAGCTCACAGTGTTCAGTAGATTCTTTTAAAAAGTTTTGTGTTTCCGTTAACTTTGATTCCCATAAACTTTTGTCTTGATTGTAAAGCTGTTTAATCGCACCTAAACTTTCAGCTTCTTTTGTTCTTAATGATAATTCTTCCTCTTTTTTCTGCAAGACTGTGACTAACTCTTCCATTTTCTTTTCCTTTAAAGTCGCTTCTGATTTTAGCTTATGCAGTCTTGCAAGTTCAGTTTCAGCAGAACTGACCTCGTTCAAAGCCTGTTTGAGCTGTTTCCTTAATTCATCGATTTCTATAGATTGCTTATCGATTGTTGAAACGTAACTGCGTTTCCTAGCTTCATTAGGTTTTTCATTTTCGTCAACATCATCCGAACGTTCTTTTTCTTTGGTGGAGTCTACTTCGTCTTTAGGAGTATCTGGTCGAGGTATTTGGTGGCCAGTTCTTGCTCTAAGTTTTTCTTTTACCTTGGATATAGGCGTTCGATTTAGAATAGGTGATAATGGTGGTTGGTTGACATCACCCCAATCAGCACTATCACGCCTTCCACCTTCCGATGCTGTCCTATATTCCTCATCTGAAGAGAATGGCGCTGATCGAGCAGTGATTGGCGTGACTGGTGTAACAGGAGATGCTGAAGACTCAGAAGTGTGATCGACAGCATCTTCACGGAGTAACAGTGATAGGCCTCCAGAGTCTTGTAAGCCAGCGGTTCTTCGCATAGCCGATACCCAATTCGATCTGATGCCAGCTGTTACGGCAGATAGTACTATAAGTTTGCCATCCCAAGTCTGTAATTAAACAGAACATTATTATTATATATTCACAAAAAACATCGGACAAATATGTTATCAACTTTAAGCAATTAATTACCTCGGTTTCAAAAGCGTATCCGTTTGATGTTGCAGTAGAAGGTAGTTCAACAACCCTCGAGATCCCACTAAGATCAATGACTCCGTCCATTAAGCCCCTGTTTTCGGCGTGAGGATCTCTGAAATATAGTAAAGCGGCTCCACGAAGCACGAACCAGTGTCGGGACCAGCCCCCTGGACCTCGTCTTTGGAGCCAACCGGCTCTTGCGTGCAAAAGTCTTTCAGCGGGTAATTCCACTCTCCCTCCTTCACCGCCTTCGGTTGTCTCTGTAGCGTCTGCAGTTTCACTGCCTTCGCTTGCCGAACTCGAACTGCCTTCCTCTTGTGGTATTCCACCGTCTGGTGATCCTCTTGCCTGAAAGTGTGGACATTACACTGATAACCATGTCGAATTATTGTTAATCTTTAAATATCCTCACAGATGACTAGTACAAATTTTGAATAGTGCAAACTGTGTTTTATAACTTGATTTTTGGTCTAACGTTTGGAATACTAATCAGTAACTGTAATGACGAAGTATGAAGATATCAAATATCAATGTGTATTACTTTAAAATTAGCTTTTCTTTGTATCTATCAATACCTATCTAATAAGTAATAAATAATTTTATATAATGACATGTGTAACACTGTCATTTTATTTACAGTGTTACGCATGTCATGAGATTATTAACAACGATTAATTTATAAAGTGATTATTACTTTTGCGTCACTAAATAATTTTTTTATTTCTTTAGTTTGTGTCAACTTACTGGTAACCGATCAGGTGGAGGTAGCCTAGTAGGCCTCTCCAGGGGTGGTAGCGCCCTTCTCGACCTTGGCCTGGTTAGAGATGCTGCGATGTCTCGGAGCTGCTCATCATACTGTTGGTGTTGTTGTTGTAAGAGCGGCGATCTGACTGTTACGCTGGCTGAAATGTTGTAAATAAATAAATTCAAAACACGTGATCACGTAACAGTGATGGAATAGGAAAAATAAAATGTTTTCTATTGCAATATATGTTTTTGCAGTTATCTTTAATTGCTTTATGTAATTTTGATGTGCGTGCCAAGTATAATGTGAACTTGTTATTTAATACACAGCATAATCCCCGGCACGCAACTTGGCCAAAGTCGTAAGACGCGCAAAAGTCGTTTTTCTCTGACTCTACTCAACTGTCTCATCCTTATAAGCTTGACCGCGCGCGAGAGAGACGGACAGACTTTTCATGTTGCGAATGCATTTTCATGTGACTTCAAACCACGCGGTTATTCACAGACAATAAACAAGCATAACGTCTGTATATGTGTTGGACGTGCCAAGCGCGGATTTACCCTCACTACGCTAAAACGTGGTCAAGTTGCGTGCCGCATACTACAAGGAGCGTACACCACCACTGACAATTTTAATGTATGTATAGGCTAGGAGATAATATTGACAACAGAGGCAGGCAATAAGGTAAAGCAGTGCAGGGAGAGTAATTCTTGTTGTCCTGAAGGACGAGCCAGTCCCAGTATAAAGAACTGAATAGTTGTAACATGATATGCATGTAACGTATCCTATTCATTGATTTGCTTCACCACTGGTAAAAAAAACTGCTAATGGTAACGAAAGTACAATTATAATATACTAGCTGTACCCGCGACGCCGTCGGCGTGGAATTTATATTCAAAGTCCCCCCGATTTTGAAACATTCTTCATTGGTGCTCCGCTCCTATTGGTCTTAGAGTGATGATATATAGCCTATATAGCCTTCCTCGATAAATGGGCTATCCAACACTGAAATAATTTTTCAAATCAGACCAGTAGTTCCTGAGATTAGCGCGTTTAAACAAACAAACAAACAAACAAACTGTTCAGCTTTATATATTATTATAAGATATAAGGTAAGTAAAACTCATTAATTAATTTATTTTTAGGCATGTCCATTGTCCTGACTACATATGTGTCGTTCGCGAACGAACGAATCAAACGACCCGGGTCTCAAGATCCGCGCGAAAAATATGAGTCGTTCACTAGATCGATTCGTTCAGATTCGTTTAACAAAACCTACGAATCAGAAGAAGAGAACCATACGACAGTGAATCGGGTCATTTCGGATTGCCACTTCTCGGTTAGTCGTTCGTTGTCCCATGACGCATTGAATTGTTTTGATTTCAAATAATATAATAATAATTTAAAATAATTATCTTTTAACTTTTCTAGGAACTTTTATTAACACAAGTTTCAACTTTTTTGTGATGTTTTTTTCTATTACCCGCATAATATATATATATATATATATATATATATATATATATATATATATATATATATATATATATATATATATATAAAATGTTATCAGACCTTTTTTGTAGAGCGTTCAATTCTCTATAAAGATTGGAACAGCGATTTATCAGTCAACCAGTCGTTTGAACGGTACAAAAATCAGAAGAAGCAAAAAAAAATTTCCTGTTATTCTTATGGGAATTAAAAAAATGCGATGAGGACAATCTTAATATTAATGGCTCATCTTTCACAGAAATTTTTTACACCCAAAAGAAACTTTTGAGCCTGTTTGGAAAAAAATAAAAAAATTTTTTTTTTGGATCATCCTAATATATATATAAATACGACCCGCTTGGTTGTATGTACAATTTGGAAGGTACGCAACTTGCTCACGAACCAATGAACCAAGCGGCTTGGTTCGTGAGCTAGTTTGCGTACTGAGACGACAATCGAGAGCCGAATCCTTTAGTAAACCAATCGTTCGATTGAACGGGTCGCAAGATCCGGATCATTCTGTCAACAGGTCAGTATTGACCCGAATCTCTAAAATTGAACGAATGATACATATCTAGCTCCTGACTAGGTGGAGGAGCGATAATGAGATGGAATACTCCTCCGAGACGGAGAGGAAGATGTTCTAGCGAGGCTATTGTCGTTCCTCGCAGGCCAAGGCCCGCCTATTGTTGTTAATTGTATATATGTAATTTGTATGTCGGAAATACTTTGCGACCTCAATTATTGCACAGCGCCATCTATTGGCTTGTAAGTGTTCCACTACATATTAACTTTAGTAATTTAATTTACCGTCTTCTGTGACAGGCGGCGGAGTCGGCTCAGTCCATGTATCCCGTCTGCGCGACCTCGCCTTCTCCTCCCCGTTGATCTTATCCCTAGTAGG
The DNA here is from genome assembly GCA_949752895.1 of Dendrolimus pini. Taxonomy (NCBI): domain Eukaryota; kingdom Metazoa; phylum Arthropoda; class Insecta; order Lepidoptera; family Lasiocampidae; genus Dendrolimus; species Dendrolimus pini. The sequence continues at coordinate 2,838,835 of OX457128.1, forward strand.
CGGGGACGCCGACGACACCGGCTGATCCGTGTAAACTGAAACAACGTATTAGACTGTTAATGATCTTTTATTAAATTTCAACTAGATGCTTTTTATGAGTTTCAATATATTTTTTATTTGGTTCGTTTACAGTTATTTCACTATAACATTGTAGGAGACAATTAAAAATACAACATTAAGATTAATGTGTAGCCTATTACAAACAAGGTTGAGAGTAAAAAAAATAAGGATAATTAAATTTATACCTTAAATGAGAATCATTAAAAAAATAGTAAAGATATAAAGTATTGATGGAAGTATATTGTGCAATATGCGGCGAGACTTAGGTAGTGAATTGGCATATAAATCTAAAGTGGAGCCATTCAAATTTGAGGTAATAAAATGTATGATATTTTGATATCACGGAAAACCCGCGAGAATTTTTCCGGGAGAAGTCTGAAGTTGCATAATAATTAGCATCTATGTCCACTGGAGGTGGAGGACGCTCGTCTGTTTGTTTCATATACAAAAAAAAACTAAAAATAGTTGACATTCCTCGTCCATCCCTTTGATTTGCTTAGACTGCACGCACTTGGCAGATTTTTATTAATAAATTAAATAAAGATAATTTATGATGCAGATAGTACAACGGGAGACTAAAATACGATTGCTACAATGTAACAGAAGTTATTTATTTAGCCGTTGACCCATTTGCAGAGATAAACCGCTGCGGAGGCGAATATAATTGAGTGGATCCTTAAGGCGATATACACTATTCATGATTCGATGATATTATGAGGAATATGATATTTTGATGTATTTTTGTTGTTTATAAGTGTCGTTGCGCAAACTATCGCTGTGGGCCTTTGAAACACATGACCTAACTTTTAAGCAGATGTAAGCATTACAAAATAATGTGGCGACATTAATGCCAACATCATAAACAAGCACGCAAGCCCGAAACTAATATTAATCTGTAGCAAGTAAAACAGCGCACCGTTTTATGACAGCGTGCGCAAAACATTCGCGCCGATTCATTTGGCACGTAAGGGCGCGTTACCACTATGTCGTAACGGTTAATTTATCGTTGGACGAGTGTCATCTCTAGCTGTTCCCATTATAACGATTGTTTGTCGTCACAAATTTTTATCGTTTAACGACTATCGTATCTAGCTGTTCCCATTGGAAAGCGATGACATTTTATCGTTTCACGGCAGTCGCTTTGTCGTTTACACATCATTACCAAGCTACAAATCTACAGTCACGAGGGGGAAGGGAAAACACGTGTCAACAACGAGACGATATTTTTATCGTGGCTATGATAGATTTGCGGACACGATTTAGTCATAACGATTTTTTATCGTTTTACGACTGTCGTGCCAGCCGTTCCCACTGTCATGACAATCTGTCGTCACTGCAAAAAATGTCGTAGATGACAGTAAATTGTGTCGTTCTATATGTTTTTAAACATATAAGCCACGACACTTAAAACTACACGATTATCTGTCGACAAAGTGGGAACGCGCCCTAACAGTTCGGGACGAATCGGGACACAGTCCGACACACGCCTTCAACGCGGGTACACGACATTCGTGCTTGTGTATAATAGTCAGTTTTCGCGCTTGCTGCTTGTTCTCACCTAAATCTACCTAAATCCTTCTGAACTATAAACAACACGAGAGTGTGTGATTAAAAGCGTACGACGAAGTTATCTTTTGTTAACCCGTACACCGCTCAGCGGCCGCAAGCAACCATCATCATCATCACTATCATCTATCATCACATCCCTCAATAACATCGATATATAGAATTGATAACGTTTACTGCACGGCAGCGCCATCATTTTGGCTTTATTCTATTCGGTCTATCCGATAAAAGTATCCTAAGGTGTGTCCGATCCGAATCCGTGAAAATACAGATCTAGAAAACTCTTTCCGAACTCCGATATAAATACGTGAAATTACACTCTTTCGGCCTCAACCCCCGCCCTGCTGCCACTCTGTTGCCACAGTGCACAAATGTTCATATAAATAATTAGAGATGTGCTGATTCTGACTGGCCAACTAGCCGATTAGTCGGCCAAGCCGATCACGCTTTCGGGGATTTCCGTGATAATTCGATTATACTCGTAGCTGATTCGCGCGCAAGTCGCAACCATCGCATGCGAGCGTGTCAGAACCGGTTTTGTTTACTTCGCATTGTTTATTGATTTTTGTTTTAGTATGGGGTCAGGGAGGTGTTTTTGTGTAAAAATAAACAACTATTTTTGTTTAATGATAATACTGTTAATTGTTCATTAAAGTGAAAGAGCTCAATTAAAATTAGTCATGTCAATAAAAAGTCTCGTGTAAGGATCAATAAAGTATAGGTTACAACAAACTACAAAGTACTTTACTACCGATAGTCGGCACTCTTTGCTGAATAGTCGCCGACTAGTCGGCACGTCTCTACAAATAATACTACTTCGGTCGCGGAGACGGAGATAAATCGGATGACGGAAATCAGCCTCAGTGCGTAAACTACCATACAAATAATTCTAATTCGGACCAGGGAGCTGTGTGTCGAGATTAATTTAAATCTGTTTGATAGTTTTGACATGATATTCTAATAGTCAGCCAAACGTAAATTCTATAAGTGGTCGAAATTGACTGGTCCGAATTAGCCCCACAGATTTCCAATAAAAATGTAAATGTAAGTATTTTTTATTATATTTACAAATAGTGTATTATTTATACAATAGTATATTACACATATATGTATACACCTGCTGAAAGTAATTGTAATATCAAGTGCAAGTTTTCTTGTAGTTTTTCTGTGTGACCACATCTTAAGTGTACGAGTCCTTAACGATGCGCTCGCGTGCACCAAGGTCGCGTAAAAACGAAGGTCAAACGCGTTCGCCCTTTTAGTTATTTGTATGTCACAGACTATACACATTTCTTCGCGATTATTCGGATAGCTATATAGTAAAAATTTAGATATCCTCTTACATAAGGAATGCTATATGTATCTATACATATCAGCATTTAAACTCATGTCACTGACACGCTTTAGGCATTGAGAGCACTGCATGAGGGTTTATAAAAACACTATTACTTACCTAAGCGGTAATTATTCTTTACACTACACTGATTTTAAGACTCTCTAAATCTATATCGGGGTAGTGTAATAAGAAAAAAGTCATATTCTAAAGTTTTTATTGGAATTAAGTTCCATGGATAAACAATTTTTGATTGTCATACATATAAGTTAAAAATCAAGTTAATTTCCTATTCTATGCACTCAGTTTCGCAACGTGTTATCGCTGTTTTAGGGACAAGAAGCGGCGCCGGCGTTGGAATTTTTAGCTAGGCCACGCACGCTCTCTGTACCGGATCAATAAATTATAATGTAAGAGGTTTAATATTGAAACAAAAAACAAAAGAAAAAGAAATTCATTGAAATAAGGGTATATTTTTAATACAAAGCAGAATATTTATACTTTTCAATTTATTTCGATGGTTCCGTTTAATATATTTAATTTAAGATCTATGCTCTTGTTGGTGAATCTTCCTCCTCTCTTCACCATTAACTTTCATTTGCTTCAGTACTTTGTACGACCCGCTTATTCTTAAATTTCATCTTAATGATATTAGACGTATAAATATAGCTAGTCTTTAATATCTTGGAACATGCACATCTTGCCAATCAGAATAGCATTGACTAGTATCATTATGCAAAATTATAGGCCCATTTTGTTAATTTTTTAAAGTGTGATTGCTTTAGCATGCCTTTTATTATGGTGATAATTTTCGAAAATATATAATGCTTGCGATTTTAATAGTAAAATCACTGCTGTAAGGCCTTTGTCGTATGAAGATCGTAATACCTATCTATATATGACACACGGGTCATTTATACATATTTTTAAAAGTAGTTTCATAGATAGACCGATATTGGTATGGACAATGACACAAAGAGATCGCGATAGATTAGACGCGTTTGAATTGTGGTGTAGGAGTCGCATGGAGAGAATAAGTTGAAAATAAAAGAATACCAATGAGTACTGGGCATGGTAAAGGAGAAACGCACAATTTTAAAAACTCTGGAGGAACGAACGGGGAAGATGTTTGGCCATATGCTACGACACGACCACTTATGCAAGTTAATCGAAGGCAAAGTGGAAGCAAGGAGAGAGAAAGGAAAGACCAAGGCGAGCATTCATGGATCAAATAAAGATAAAGTGGGTCTCGTGTTGTACAAAGAAGTGAAATATGATTCATAATAGAGAAGATTAGTGGAGGCTTGACCGACAAGAGAGTAGCTCTTAAATGATAATAAGAAATTCTCATATTATTTAATACTAATAGTAATATAAGAATTTTCCAACTATCGTAGGACACTCGTCCTATACAGACAACAACAACAACCCCCACTTGTCATTGGGTGCATTTTTATAAAATATGTTGCAGACAGGATAATCACCGGTCAGTGTCACGCCACATTTAAATGAAATTTGTCGAAGGGGCCTCTAAAATTTGGCCTCACCATGGCCCAACGAAAGCCCTCTAAAATTCCGGGCGTTATATGTATACGGCTCGAGGTCTTCAACGACATGGAAGTTTAAATATGAGAATTTATAACTCTCTTAAGGTGGTGGTGGGTGGTATTGCCATTGAATCTTAAAAACAACTAATTTCGAAATATGGGCTACTTCCGATTAAATGTTTTTAAAAATATTGAAGTTTCTCGCCTCTAAAGAACCCCTCCGTGGAATGACACACGTTAAAGAAACATTTCTAAAATAAACGAACTGCGCGAACGTTCCACGATTTCGTATTTAAATTGTCCACAAACAGCGCCGTTTAATTATCTTTGACGAAGAAATTACAGTAATTTGCAAGGCGTTAAATGTGCATATTTTTAAAGTAGCTTTTTGCTTAAGAGACAAACTGGTTGTAAAACAATTTGACCTTAAGGTCCGAGTTGTAATGTCTAAAACTTTAGGATACAGTAGGGAAAAGAAAGAAAACAATTGTTATTTTTCTTTATTGTGTGGCTATGCAATGATAATAATTATTTTTCAATCTTGAAAAAATTGACTGGGTGGGGTGACAACAATTGTATAATTTACCCTAACAAAGGCACTGGTTTAATTCTCGTAATGCCACGGATGGACGAACTTTTTCATTTTTCCAAAAATATTATTACCACAGCGATGTGGGTAGGGCATTTGCCGGTCTGGATGGCTACCATCTGATTTAGAATATTCTACCACAATAACTTTAAGTTGTGTTCTGGCATTAGTGGTAAGGTTCCAGTCTCCCTATAGAAAGCGGCAGCACATTAGTAGCACCTTTAATGTTACAAATGGCCATAGGCGATGTTATCCGCTTTCCATCAGGTGGGCCGTCTGCCTGCTCACCCAATAAAAATCGAAATGTGCTGGGACACACGGGCAGGACAAGTACCTACATTAACAATCTGCCCGTAAAACTTCAAGTTAAAATTTTGTTGCGATTCCTTTTGCTACTTATCTGTTGCCATTCGTTTTTCCACTTGTCCGTTGAAGTTTCACTTCTACTATGTGTCCCAGCACACATTTCGATTTTTCGCAGGTTTACTGCCAATTATGATTTGGTTAGGTTATGTACATTTTAGTGAATACATTTTTTATGTAAACATGTTTTATTTTATCGAACACAAAAAACTGAATTCGATCCGGAACCAAAAAACGCATCCATAGTCTACTCTAAAATTATGTCGTCTTTCACCACGTGTAGTCTAAACTTATGCCGCTCCTCCACGCGGCCGCAACGCTTGTTCGTCACAGAAAAATACTAAGAACCCCCACCCCGTCTATATAGAATCTCCACTTGAAAAAAGATATAGCAAAAACTTAGACAAGCTCGAATTGTTTGTAATATGAGTTGCGGTAACAAAGCTGCAAAGACGCGTTGGGACATGTGCCGTATATCATAGGGCTAAGATTTAAAGTGTAAAAAGGCGCGAGTTCAATAAATATGAATGGACTTGCGCACGAGTCGCACTAAATCACAGCACACCCACGGCGCGGGCGCAACCATTGTGGTGTTAGTGCGGACCATATCATTTCAGTACTTCAAGGACTGATGTTATTGAAATAGGAACATATTGGGTAACTCTTCCTACTTTATGGTCAAGGGCATAGAATTAAATACGCTCAGAATCCGAGTAGGTGTCAGTAAATTGAAGCTTGCTTTTAAGCAGGACCTAAAAGTCTCAGTTCGCTTGTCGACGCTTTGGGCCCGTCAGTCCGTAAGACAAACTCTTAGAGTGATGAGCTCTGAATGTTATGTTGCAGGAAACTATCTATCTAGGTATTATTACTTTAAGGTCAAGAGTATGTGTACTGTGAAATGGTAAAAACTGTAGACGCAGGGGGCGCTGATCACTCAAGAAAGCAAAAGACCTGTTCAATGTAAATCGATGTGAGCAGTCCCACACCTATCCAAGTCGCAATATCTTTCTGTTATAAACAATTCCTCGCAACACTCCTCGTTATACAGTCGGTAGAATACGCAGAGAGACGCGAAGGCTCTTCTAAGGCCAAGCGTATCTAGACCGTCTGTGAGTATAGTATCATCAACAGCGAGAACAGCTCAATGTTGAATAAAGTCCAGGAGATTAAGCTGGTGCTGGTAGGCAGGTGCTCCAGCCCAAAGGTACAGTACTCTATATGCGGCCTCATCTGTGCTTTTTAAAGTATAAGGCGTTGCCGCGGTGTGAAGTACTGCTTGGACCGGTTTAGCACTCCCAGTTTTTTGGGGGCAAGTTTTGCCTTGCCTTCAAGATGGCCCCTGAACATAGTTCGCGATGTCAACACCGAGGATCCCAATACTCTTGGAGGTGGTAAAGGGAGTTCGTTGGAACTGAAGCACTTGCTCCAATGGAGATTTTTTCCACGAGTCTACCTCACATGACTGAAGGCAAGGAACAAGAAAATTTAAACAGGTATGTGGCAGTCGCCGCGAGTCTAATATAACTTGTCTTCAGGCAGTGAGGTGTCGATAAATCATTCCCCAATAACCATGATCCTTGAATCCATTTTAAAACTGAAACTCACTTCAAAATAAATTCTTAATTTATGGCCCTAGTGATCAAAACAGTCATGCTTATTTACCATACGTACCGTATGGTATACCGTAAACGTCGGATAAACCTAAATCAAATAAATTACCGCGCTTAAAACCGTTAAAACGTAGTTTTATTATACGTACCGTGTTATGGATAAACTACAAATTGTGGAAATTTTGTATTGGTTTTCATCACACATTTTTTTAAAGTACCCTTTTTGCGACTTTCGTCTCGATACAATTTTGGCATAATATAAAAACAGAGAAACTTACACTTTATGAAAACACGTTGTCACCCCAATATTCACAAGTAGATAACAAGTTGCAAACCAATCGTAACTCGCGAAGTTAAATGTTTAAAGACGTAAAGTTTGGTTTTTCTAATTTGTTTGTGATCATTCATAAGTAAAGAAATGGCCGTAACAAATTACTTTGAGGCGATTACAATACTTTAAGTTCGACTTTCTAACTACATAAAGAGAAAATTAAATTTTGTGAATATTTCTTGACATAAGTCAATATATTATTACAATTAAGGATATGTCTTTTTTTGGTAAATAGCTCATCCAATTAACAATATTAATTAATTATTATCTTTAGAGCAATAGTATTTTCGTTCGTAAATGAAAAACATGCCAAGATCATAAGTCAGCCTGTCTGATGAGCTTCAGCAATAAAAAAACAAAGAAGAGAAACAGCTGGCCCATACACAATAGAGAAGGCTGCATCAAGAAGAGCTCGGCTCTTGAATGATAGAGAGATAGTAGTAGTAATGGAAGCAGATAACACGGAACAATTCAAGTACATCTAATTTTGCATTACAGAACTATTATAGGATGCTATAAAACATAAACGGCAGTACCGTAAAACGTACCCACATGTGTGATAAAAAATGCATTGGTGAGTCGTTTGGTGTTCGGCGAAAGCCTTTGGCCGGTGGCTTCGGGCTGGACCACCATAACTAATGACATGACTAATGACCGGGGTCGATGACACCCTACAAGAGGCTAGGGCTGCCAAGACAAGTAAATATATTTGATAGAACAATAAATCAAGTTTTACAGCATCGGGATTCCATGAACCCAGGGTTTAGACCCAAAACACCGCAAATACGTAACCATTTGTGATGATGGCAGTTTTGCGGTATTTAAGGGCTTAATGTTGGGCTGCAGCTGAGTTGTCCATAGTTCGTTTGATTGGAAGAGGGGGACGAACTATTCCTACCCTTCAGCAACATCTATTTATTTATATGCATTAAATGTAGGTCACAACACAAGTACAATTAGGAATAGCCTTAATACACGTAGAGTTACTTTACAATTAGCCTCAATTGAAGCATACATGTAATGTCGATTATTGAATAAGTTAACGCGTCATATTATGTGAAGTATAATTTTCAAAACAATATCTATAATTTATCAATTTGTCAAATGGCAGATATTTGATTATATATTTATACATCTGTTAAGTGGACGATATACTGAACCCAGTGCGAAAGAGGACCCACGCAGGCGTGCCTTCTGAGTAGGGCTGGAGCGTCGCAAATCGTAGGCAGGATTCGGCGACTTGCTGTGGAGGTGACGCGACATGAACCGAGGAGGTAATTGATTGCAAAGTCGCACTGCATAATATGTATTATTTGTTGTGTATGTCTATGTACGTGTATATATATATATATATATATATATATATATATATATATATATATATATATATATATATACATGAATCTATGTGTATGCTTGTGTCTATATGTATGTATATTTTATATGGTTATATACTTATCTATTACATTATTATTATAACACTTATTAGTATATTATATATATATTATCATTAGTATAATCTTAAGCGGCACGCCAAAAAATTATTGTGAATAAGAATCCTTGTCCATTCAAAGGTTGCCTGGAAGAGATATATTTAAGTAATAAGGCCGCCCATTGTACTACTACCTTCTAAATTTAAGATATGAAAATGAGTTACTGCTTTTTTTAAATTTCTAAAAACTTAAATTAAATTAAAGTATAAAAAGAAACCTAAAATTAAATACTAGAACGAAATAACAAAAAGAGGGCATAATTATAGATAAAATATTGGTCCCTAACCACTGTCACTTACCGAGAACGTACCCAAAAGGCTGGCGGCGTTACCACGTTACTGTTGTTAATTTGGTGTTCAATAAAGAGTATTGTTGTTGTTATGTGTGTTGCACTAACATGATCTTCTAAGAAAAAGTAATGAATACGTGTCGCCAGCCCTGATCTTAGCCATTTTTCACTCAGCCAAACCGCTGGTGTGGGCATTTTTTGCTAGTATTCTAAATACTTCGCGTTGTGTGGATTGGAAACATTTTTAAGTGTCAAAATGGTTATCTAATGATGTTACGTTTAAATTAAGAGATCCCGGTATTCTTTTAATAATTTAAACGAAGTTTTTAATGAAGATCCGGGTTGTTTTTGAAGATAAAAAAACTAAAAAGTATAAAATAACTTCTTTCTAAAGCTATGTATTATTATTAATATAAATTATCTAAAACATCTTAAAGTTGGTGCTTAGTAATTTTCAAAATATAGTCATTTTTATGTTTTACTTTGCACCGACTTCGAGATGTTTTAGATAACTTATATTAATAATAATACATAGCTTTAAAAATAAGTTATTTTATACTTTTTAGTTTTTAAAGTCGGTTTTTTAAACGAAGTTTTACTTTTTAGTGCCTAGATATGTATGGGTAGACCTACGAAAGGTGCCGCGCTTCTTAAAAAGTATAGGTCCCAAGAAACGGGAACATAAAAATGTTCGTAAAATGTAAACTACTAGGACAAACTATGTTAAATTTTTAGCGGACCAAATGGCAACTATTTCTCATCAAACTAAACAAGAATCACGTAAATCGGACCATAAATCTTAGCGTAATCGGTGTACATATGAAACGGAATCGAAATTTTTTCATAAAAAAAATCATAAAATGAAAACTACTGGGCCAAACTATGTCAAATTTTTAGGGGACTAAATGGCAACTATTCTGCGTCGAACAAAAAAAGAATCACGTAAATTGGATCATAAATCTCGGAGTAATCGGTGAACATACATTTATAAAAAAAATAAGATCCCGACGAATTGAGAACCTCCTCCTTTTTTTACGTCGGTTAAAAAGGTACGCTATTAAGTGTCCGGCTTGTCTGGAAGAGATCCGAGATAAGGCCGCCCATTGCTCCTACTTTTACTGTTTAATGTGATTACTGTAAATTGTTTATTTTATGCGTATGTGGTGAACAATAAAGTGTTTTCTATTCTATTCTATTCAGTTATTACTACGTTATATACGTTATATTTCCTTAGATCCTTAGAACAACACTTTGGTATCCAAATATTGCAAAACATCTAACTTTATAATGTTTAAAAAAAATAGACAATCTTTCAAATTAACCGTGTTAAATATATTTAAGTCGAGGAAGCGTAACAGCAAGCGCACGCGTCTGGAACTAAAGGGCGTGGATTCGATCCTGGCCGGAACGCATGCGCCACTTAGACAGTTTTCTGGCTTAATATGCATAGTTTACAATTACCACGTGTTAACAAAGGTGAAGGAAAACATCGTGATGCAACCTGCACATCAAGATAACCGATGTGTCAAACCAGCCAAGCCGCTTTAGACCAGCGTGGCGGTATACTGTCCATTCCCCTATAATAGGCGGCCCGAGCCCAGCAGTGGGACATTTATGGGCTCTTATTTTATTATATTATAATAGATCGCGTAGTTTCCGAGAAAAATGCCATCTGTCATACAAAGACAGACGGACAAACTAATGGACATGGCAATTATATAATAAGGGTTCCGTAAAGTCTAAAATAGTTACGGAACTCTAGAATATGATTACAATAATTCTATATTTATAATAAGTAAATGCGGAACTTAAATACTGCCATTTTTTAGTGAACGTTGGTATTCTCAACGGAACCCTCTATGATTCGACATCCATTGCGCTTAGTTCTTTTTTTTATTTTAAGCTATTAGATTTTAAAATATTCTAATTCAATTACGTTGTTAACAATTATTACGCTTAATGACAACCAATAACTTATTGATTAACTGCGATAGTCTTCATACAGGAAACACTTTTAAAATTATTATATGTTTCTATCACATACGCCGGAAACACGTTGTTGAGTTACTATCAATAATGCAGTTGACTACGAACTGGACTCACCAAATGCACATTTAAATCGAAAAGCGACACAAAAGGAGCTATTTTCACACTTATAAAACATTAAAAACCAACAGTCTGACCGCAAATCGCGAGGATGACTTCAGTTTGAACCTGCATCTCTGTTAATGTCACGCGCCGATGCGCCCGCGCATCAACGAAAGTGAAATAAAACCGCGAACTTACAGCTTTTACGACGCCAAATTACCGGTGAAATGTCTGCCCATTTTGGATGATTTCAGGTTAATTGTACATATTTGTTAATATTTTATCTGCACGATCGTCTAGACTCTACGAGTTCACCAGGTATGTAGACAGCCCACGTGATAGAAAGCGGTTACTATTGCCTATAGACATTTGGAACTACAAAGGTGCTACACATGTGCTGCCGCTCTCCAAAGGCAGACTGAAACCTGGCTATTAATACCGGAACACAACACAAGGTTATTATGGCGGCATACTTTAGACCAGGGGCTATAGCCATGCGGGAGGCACGGGTGGGGCCCCTTGGGGTATAGGGCTTTTCACTCATCTGCACATGCCGTCGAGATGAGAGCGCGTGTTCCCCGCGCGCTCATCTCAACCGCCTCACGCCGGACTAGACCAAGACGATACCGGGGGACAGAAGAACTCCCCCGGCTGTGAATGAGGCCTGTGTGTGAGGCCCCCGCCTGCCAGTGGCATAAGGCGCAGGACGGAACATCCAGGGGTTTTATTTAGTAGATATCCCTAACTGGGGAGTGGCAATAGCGTGGCACCAGTTCTGAATGGGCACGCAAGTGCCACCCCCGATGTGGTGAATTCCACACATGGATCGCGAATTATCCCCCCAGGCTTATGTGCTTGTCGCGGCTTAGACCTCAAACGGATTTCCCCAGATTAAAAAAAAGGGGTGATAGTCATCCAGTGGGCCAAATACCCTACCACCTGGCTATGGGTTGTTTTGTCGCCTCATACGAGAGGTGACAAAACTAGACGACGGTGGATTTTTATGCTGAATCCAGAGGCCTTGGGTTCGATTTTAGGTACAGATAATTTAAATACTGCCCTCATGAACTTTACTGTAGTTTAAGCGTTGAAGAGTGTTGTCAAGGGATAAGATGCCAAAATGCTGGGCGTATTCCCACGTTGTATGGCAACGCTAATCCTTTGCCCTACATATAGGCCAGCCCTTTGGTCACGTGAGACTTCTTCAATCGCCTTAAAAGATCTCGATAAAATTGATAACCCTCACATTCCCATGGCCCCAAAGTCTCATTCCCGAAAGCGACAAATACTAGTATGTATTCGTCACCAAAGGATGCATATTTGCAGCGTTCCAGGGTTTCTTGAAGTGTGGCAGCTACTCCGGCAGTGACGGCTGTATTTGAAAGATGGGAAGCCGATAACGTTCCCCACAAACACGTTGTGTCCCATACTAAGGGGCGTGAATTTAATTAATTTGAAAATTAATTATGGCCATAGAAGTCATCATTCGTATAACGAAGGTTTAGGCAATGTTGTTTGGAAATTGTAAATTTAATTGACAGCCGGCATCCAACCACAAAAGTACCCGTTAAACTGGTGTCGCTTAAACACGAACCATCCGACAGTTGGGTTTAGGGTACAAGTCATAAAGGAACCGCCCAAACATCGAGCAGACAGAGTGTATCAAGAATTTTATAAATAAAAAATAGTTAATAAGTAGCCTTGGCAAAATCTGTGATTATAGAAGTAGTCTTTGACATTAATTATTACGGTGGAATTTTGACCTCGGGCGACCACTAGTATAAATAAATATTTTAAAAAGACACAACATTTTGATTAAAAATATTCTACTATTACGTAACTGACAAAAACTTGCTATTTACAGTTTTGAAAGTGTTAACTTGTAAAAATGTATAATTTTTCACCAAAATTAAAAGATCATTGCTATCTATGCTAATAAAAATGAATTGTCTGTTCATGGTTTCAAAATAAATGCTACAACTTAATTAAAATTATCAATTTATTAATACGATGCCTAATTATAAATAAAATTTTATAGTCTTAGATTTTTTATCTGTCGAAAGGTATCAATTAATTATGTATTTTAACGGCTTGGGAGATTTCATTAAAAATAAGCTATATCATGTAAATTCACATGGCTGTGTCGTTTGGTTATCTTGCAAAATTCAGAAGATATAAATATAAATTCCATGACATTGGCACAACTAATAATAAAATAAAAATTAGATTTATAGTCAAACAATTAATTCAATTCACAAGAACTGCGTACTATATTATATGTTATGGTGATTGAATGTTATACTGATATATAAAGCTGAAGAGTTTGTCTGTTTGTTTGATTGAACGCGCTAATCTCAGGAACTATTGGTGTTATTTGAAAAATTGTTTCAGTGTTAGATAGCCCATTTATCGAGGAAGGCTATATATCATCACGGTAAGACCAATAAGCGCGGAGCAACAATGAAGAATGTTTAAAAATCGGGGGGTTATGAAAACAAATTCCACGCGGACGACGTCGCGGGCACAGCTAGTATGTATATATGATGTATTATGTGTACCACACTATTGTATTAGTAACAGCTGTAATGATAGCAATGTTTCTAAATAAATAAAAAAGATACACAATACAAGACTCTAAAAGAATTAAACGCTACCGCTCGTACATTGTAGCACACGTCAAAGGTTACAGCATCAGTCTCGGCTAACGGGCTTTAATTAGGTCTAGCGTTGTCTCCAGACGGGGATTGTGTCTAGATTTATGGTTTGCGCACGCCGTGGGACTAAAGCCCCTGTCCCCTGTCCCCTGTCCAACCATATCTTTGGTGCGAGGCTTTAAGATATTTGCCTCAAACGTTCCTTCAAATCGAATAACGGGTAATTTCACATTAAATACAGATTTAAATACAAGCTCATGAAAAGGATCCGAGGGACAAAAGTTTCAATTAGTCTTCATGATATTTCGTACGCGGTACGTTATCGTGCAACGGTTAGCTATGACGGTTGCATGAGCATTGAGTATATCATAATTGGTAGATTAGATAAACATTTTGGTGTCACTGCTATAGGAAGGTAGATAGATTATTGCAGGAGTTCAGCAGACAGGCAGACGGCCCACTTGATGGAAAGCGGTTACCATCGCCTATGGACATTTGCAACACCAGAGGTGCTACAAATGCGCTGCTGCTCTCTTTATGGGTGACTTGAACCTGGTCACTAATGCCGAAACACAACCAAAGGTTGTTATGGCGACATACTTTAAACCAGGGGTGGTACCCATCCATGCCCTACCAAATGGTAAAGAAATAAACTTAGATTATTAAAACTAACAACATCGCCCACGTCCATGGTAGTCCACGGACTAAGAAGAGTTCTGTAGAGATGACAAACGTAATATTTTCGTCATTTGGCTATTAAACCTCCTTTGACTTAATTGTTTTTAGAAAAAATTACAATAAATTGAAATTAATTAACGCTTTCTAAGATTTCATTACATCGTTTTAATTATTTTTTATTATAATAATATGCTTCTAGACAAAAACAGACAGATGTAGCACCAGAAAGCCAGTGGCTACCGTCGTCCATGGAAAATTGCAACACTATGCCTACCTCGGTGAGACTTTAATTATCTGTATATGCCCTTTTCCTAAAGCGCTCCGAGTGGCAGTTGTCTTCCATCACCCATACTCGTGACGCGTTATTCATTGTAATGTACATACGTGAGTGAATAAATAATCTGCATATACATATGTGCATACCCCATATTATTATGTTGTGTCTTAGAATAATTACACCTAATCTAAGTGTTGTGTATATTAACTAATTCCATTCAAACTTTGGGTATATAGGGCATCTTGTGCTATATGCAATTGTAATTATATGGCAGATAAAATTAGGTAGGCTTAGTAATCAATTTCCATAATCTATTATTAAATTTCTAATTAATAGTCTTGGTAGCGCATAATGGCTAGTGCATGCGTCCCGAATTCAAAGGTCGTCGAATCCTAGTCGGGACGCATGCACCGCAGTTTTCGAACTAATGTGCATATCGTTACAATAACCGCGTGCTAACAACGGTGAAGGAATACATCGTGGTGAAACCTGCACATCGAGATAATCGATGTGTCAAACCTGCCAAGCCGCCTTAGACAAGCGTGGCGGGTTTAGTGTTCGTTCCCTATAGTGAGAGGCCCGAGCCACGTCTATGATATATGGTATCAAGTTTTACGAAATGATAAGGTTATCTTGTTAATTAAATCAATACATTATGTACATGTCCATCTTAAAACTAAGTGGCGCCTCCACCCACAACACTGTGACAAGACTATGACAAAATAATATAATTATACTCATTGCTTATTGCGCCAACAGCCAAAAATCAAATTATGCACCCACCCGCGCGCTATTAACTAAATTGTATCAAAAAGTATAGACAGGTTATGAATGTAGTGTTGTACCAATTATGGACTCAACTAAAGAAAGAAATAAAGAGAAAAAAAAAACATGATACCAGGGATTCCGGAGTAAATATAAAAACGAGACCGGGTTTCAGGATAACAAATTTTTATTTAGGTGTATAAAGAAACCTATTGGTCACAGAGTACTTTATATATACGGGTATTGGTTCTGTCATGAAATTGATAGAACAGGTATGTCATATATGGAGGCTAGGGAACAGTTTCATACAGCCGTGTTATGGCAGTATAGAATTGAACGAAAAGGATTTCACTAAATGGTAGGAATTAATGGTTATGTAAAATAATAATTTTAACGAGTTAAAATTTTATTTATTCGCAAAGGAAACGAGGTTATTTAAAAATAATGTTAACTTAATGGTGGAACGTTGTGTACGTTCGGAGAACGAATGGGAGTAAATGCGAGGCTTTATAGGCGGGAATTCGAATGTAAAATATTGGTGACTATGGTTGGAAAACCACTACGTCACAATCATATACTTATAATAAGCAGTTAAAAACGACATCTGTGAACAATACTATACGATTCCGTGACTATTTGTATCCAAATTAAAGAGCCCGTGTAATTTTAACTTAATATGAAACAAAGTAAATATGACAGAAAGTTGACTTAACTACCCTCGCGTTTCTGTAGAAATAATTAATTATTTTTCAGGTTAACAAAATTTATTTATACAATATTAGCTGTCCCGGCAGACGTCGTCCTGCCCGGAAAAGCTTTAACCGATATGCCGACAGCGCGCC
This sequence comes from Dendrolimus pini, assembly GCA_949752895.1. Taxonomy (NCBI): domain Eukaryota; kingdom Metazoa; phylum Arthropoda; class Insecta; order Lepidoptera; family Lasiocampidae; genus Dendrolimus; species Dendrolimus pini. Next base: position 2,855,320 of record OX457128.1, read on the forward strand.
ACCTACCGTGTCCAAACGTGAACCAACCTTCTCTGGCTCATGCACAACAACTTTGCTAAAGATCATCGCATGATGAAATATAGTTTACGATTCTATAAAGGACATACAGATAAACATTCATTTTTATATAGAAGATAAAACTAAAAATCTTTTCCCATCACTAAACGTATCACAACTCACAAATTATAGAACCGCCGAGTTGCGCTTGGGCTTAATAACCGGGTGTAAAAATGTGCGCGGGCGCATTCACACCGATACACAATGCGCCATTCCGGGCAATAGTCATTCGATTCCGTAATACGGAATCGGATGACATATTTGGATATCGGTAGCCTTGTGAAATAGCTTCCTTTATTGATTTTTAATTTCTGACATTCGTTTAATTTAATAGCCGAGGTGGATTAGGTCGCTTGCATCTAGGGCCGCCAACAATTTTTGAGAAAAAAAAATGTGTGCGTGTACTAGTGTACACACGTAAGAAGTGAAACTTCTTTATGACCTTATTTTTCGAAAAATGATCTACCATATGCAACTTTACAGAAACTGGTTAAATAAATAAAGACCCTACCACGGTCGAATCGACCGTGGTAGGGGCAAGAAAAAGATGGCGTGTAATGGAAAAAATGTGACGGTAATTTTTTTTCCAACGCCGATAAAGAAGTTTCACTTCAATAACGTATTACATTTTTTAAGTGGGTAAAAAATAAAGTATTTAAAGTAGAAAAAAAGTATTTTTCAATATTTTATTTCTTCTCTTGGAGACACTATTTTTGTGTGCGTCTAGCACACACTAACAACTTTTCATTATCCTTAAATTTTTGAAAGCTATCTTTACATTCCCAATTTGAATTTAAATAAACAAACAATTCATTTTTTTATTAAATGTAATGTAATGTCCTGTTCCTTTCTTCTCGCCATTTTAGATTCATTACTGAATAAACTCTTTCAGTGAAAGCTAGATCGTTAATAGTTCAGTAATTATCCATTTGAGTATTTCATTTTACGCATCAGAGTAAATATTGTATTGTTTTATTATTGTGTATTGTTGTAATATTTTTTGCAAAAGTATAAAGTATATTTATCAAAAATAAGGTACGATAGATGTTCTTTTAAATAATATGTAAAAACTGAGATATGTCCGCGTGTCCGTCCACGCTTGACTCGAAATTCCCGCGGGATTGCCGGGACACAGCATTTAAAAGGAATGTGAACTATTATTTTAGTGAAACTTGTGTCGGAATAAGCTAATTGTTACGCACCTGGGAAAATTCTCACGGGATTCCCGGGATGAAAGAATCACAAGTTTTATTACATAAAATTTGCTATCGATCAGTGAAAAAATCCCATTAAATTTCGTTCTTTTTCAATCTGTCAATCATTTCAAATTATTCCCAAAAAAAATTAATGGAATCCCGGGATAAAAAGTAGCGCAGATTTAAAGTATAAGAATTAGCTTTCGATCAGCGAAAACCGCATCAAAATCGGCCCAATAGTTTTTACGTCAATCCCGAACAAACAGACAAGAAATATAAAAAAATGCCGTGTTGTCCGTCGTATCTATAGTCTATTCCAGTTGTTTTGTTTTAAATAGCTTTAATGTACCAGACAGGGCATGTTTAGAATTTTCTAATTATATATATATCAAATTTTTTTCCCTATTGTTGTGAGTTCCGTCTCCTGGCCGGCAAGCATGCAGTATCAACTCTGGAGCCGATCCCAGAATTATCCTATTATAATATTATCAATGACTTAACGACGTAACCGATCGTAACGACATTCACAGTGGATAGACAGTCTACATAAACGCGAGTGAAGTCACGGGCAGAAATAAAATGAAATTTCATTTACGAACTTTGTTAAAATGAGGTCTGGAACTTGGCACTGGCACCTCAGATGTCAAGTTATATTTAAATATTTTGGTCATGTCTGTCGTCAAACGTGTACGATTAAACCCATTAAATGCCTTTATATATTTCATAGTGCTCATCTTCTTCTTTATAAAAAATGAATATTTGTCTGTATGTCCTTTATAGAATCGTAAACTATACATTTGATGATATTTAGCAAAGTTGTTGTGCATGAGCCAAAGAAGGTTTCTCAGTTGGTTAACAATTAGACCAGGTAGGTGGCGTTGCTGTCGGAATATCGATTGAAGCTTTCTGGGCAGGACGACGTCTGCCGGGATAGCTAGTTATTTATAATTCACACATTCGACCACTGCCGATCCCGAATTTCTACCACTTTATCGTGCCAGGCAGGATTCGAACCCTGGCCCTCTACGTTTCGCTGAGCTAAGCTGACAAACAAAAAACTTAGCCACAGACGCCGTCGAATATAAAATAAATGGCAAGACTATAAAACTAGGCCAATAAGCTAAATTGATAGCAGTAATAAAATTTGCAGTGTTATTTATAACAAATAAAATAAATGACGTCTGCAGCACAAGTGAAGTATCAATTAACAGTCAATCCTTAACCCTTGTAATGCAATTACCCTTGATTCAGATCGTAAAGCGTTTAATTCCTTTCGCAAATCGCATTTATTATTAAATCAATCTAATTTTAAACCTAATCTTGAATCTATATGTATATTTATGTATGTCTTATATTGTTACATGCCGACAAACAGTGAATGCACACCTGGCTGCCCTAAAGCGCAGTTTATTACCTTCCCGCATTTGGATTTCTTTTGTTTACCCTGTGTTTGTGAAATTCGTAATTAGAAAAAAGTCCATTGTGTATTGTCATCTTATATGGCAGTCATTAGGCACGTGTGTTGAACTGATTCTAAGAAATCCGATCTATGCGGGCTGGCAGCCATATTGTATCAGTGCAGCAATGGCCCAATTGAGAGATCGGCAGTCCGATGAGAACCACGATCAAAGCAAGACGTACATTCGATAAGCTAGCTTTTGTGCCATTTTTCACTCTCTATCCCAAGATTGTCTGAAAGAGATTGCTGCCAGCTACAAGGCCACCATTCGTACATAATTCTAAGTTTTTTTTGTATCGTTTTATAAATTTTATAGTACAATAAATTATATTCGAATTCTAATCGGGTAAAAGAATTCAATCAGTAATTTATTTTTTTGAAGGGTTAATTTTTTTTTGCTTTATAAATACGTGCAAAATCTAATAACACCAATTATCAAGATCGGCCTTGAGACTTCTTTGAGTATTTTTGGCAATTTCCGATATGGCCACGGAAACCCATTTGAAGAATTCAATTGCAAATTATTTTGAACTTAAAAGTATATAGTGAATTTTTGCAAGATATCCTGGGAATGAAAACGTGTTTTCACGTTTAGATACATTATAGATAACTACGTTATTTTGAGCGATATTCTTACTAATATACAGAAATTAAGTTTTAATTGTTATATCACTATCTTGCAGATTGACCGAAATTTATGGATTCTTTAATAATAATACTTATTTTATTTAAACGTAAAACGTCAAAGAGTTTTCATGAGGCCTAGTAATAAATTATTTCAAAACTAAACTAGCTGTACCCGCGTGTATTTTTTTTTTTCTTGAATCCTAATTTTAAAAGTAGCCTAAGTTATTTTCTATAACATCAGCTAGCTTGAAAGTCCTGTCAAAATCGGTCCAGCCTTTTCAGAGATCAGCCGGAACAGCCAGACAGAGAGACAAGAAATCTAAAAATTGCATTTTCAATCTCCTGTTCCGAATTATCCCCCTGATTTTTTCACATTCTTATTTTGTCATTACAGACATACACTTCAATTTTAGTTATCTCTATACTTAGATGTATAAATTAAACTCTTATGTGTTTATTTATATTGCAATTTACCTTTGGTGTCAATAGGCGTGGGTGCAGCCAGGCTGGGTATTTCCGCCTGTGGTGGCTGGACCCTGGGGCCAGGCCAGGTGGTGGTGCCTCCCGTACAGTACCGGGGTCTGGTCGGCCCACAACCGTCAGCCACGTCACGGAGGGTGGAGGCATCCGCCGAGTATTCTGAAATTCGGAGTGATGACATTCAAGCAAATCATTTTCAGCCACTCGATGGCCACTGCTGGACGTAGGCCTCCCTAACTCGATGTTATACATTACGGTCGCCCGCCTCATCCAAGCCCTGCCAGCGACTTTACGCAGGTCTTCGGTACACCGGGCTGGAGGGCGCTCAACGCTACGTTCACGATAAAAGTCAAGAAAGATATTATTACTTACTTTATAGCAAAATTTTACATATTTGTTACTCTATTTACGTTATAAAAAAAGAGATAACATTTCGCGCTTTTACCATTAGAGTTTGAAAGCATGTAAGTTTTACCCATGATATGGCGGTTGGTAATTATAAGTTTTGGGAATAATTCACCAACCAATGTTGGTAAACTATAAAATTTGTAGTACAGAATTATGTCTATAATAATAACAGTCCATAAATGTCCCACTGCTGGGCTCGGGCTATCCATTATAGGGGAACGTACAGTATACCCGTCACGCTTGTCCAAAGCGGTTTGGCAGGTTTGACGCATCGGTTATCTCGATGTGCAGGTTGCATCACGATGTTTTCCTTCACCGTTGTTAGCACGGGCAATTGTAACAATATGCATATTAGGTCAGAAAACTGGCTAAGTGTTGCATGCATTCCGGCCAGGATCGAACCCGCGCCCTTTGAATTTGGAACCCGTGCGCATAATTAGGGTGAGTTCAGCATTCTTATTATCGTACGGGTTAAAACTAACGCAAACGTAGCCAAGTTTTAAAACTTATAGTTACTTCAGATAAAAAGACTAGCATTTTTCTTTAATATTTTATGTCGAGCCCTTAGGTTATTAAGCGAATGAAAACTTACTCCTAGCGGTTGAAGACTGCAGTAAACTCGCCGTTTGACTCCCAGGAAATGTAGCGTTTCTCTTATGCCGGCCCTGGAATTAACAAAATACATATGGTAAATATGTATTTTGTATGTCTTGGAAGACCACGGGCCATAAAAATGGCCCTGACTTTTGGAGGGCTTGCGCGGGGCCATGGAAAGACCAGCACGTAGAGGCCCTTTGACAAATTTAATGTAAATGTGGCGTGACACTGACCGGCGATTATCCCTGTCTACACCATATAATAATGCACCCAAGGACAAGCCCCGGCCAGTGTAGGACTATTGTGGAAAATGAGGACAAAAAGTGCCGGGCTATTGGGGTGAACTGCTATTGGTACTGGGGGCTGGGAATATGGGGACTATGGCGTCTGCCCGTCGCAATGTTCGGGGAACATGGAAAAATGGGCAGACGGTGACTGGCCACTCCATATGTATTTTTATTATTAACATACGTAAAAACATTCACTAAACCTATTAACTTAAAATATTAGTTATATTATAGTGACGAAGTCCGTCAGTGGGGGAATTACATACACCTCTCATTATTTCCATGTTTGAATAGTTACTACGACAACACTAAGTCAGTGAAGCTAAGACTCCGTTGAATTCTGTCTTCGAATTAAAAAAGTTAAGTAACGAGCGGGGTATATGAACTTATCCTATTGACGGACTTCCCCGCCTTATATACATGCTCATACTATAATCTATACACGTACTAATATTATAAAGATGAGAGATTTGTATTTTCGAATGTTTGTAATGAAAATACTCAAAAACTACTGGACCTGTTTCAAGTATTCTTACACCATCCGAATGCTACATTATCCTTGAGTATTATAAGCTATTATTACTAGAAAATTAGGAATCCCTATTAAAACTTCAATAATGTCACCCAAGGTGTAAAAAAATTATCCATAAAATTTCTTTCTTCGCATGCGCTGCGGGAAACTATTAATGATAGACGAAATAAATTTCTACAATATTAAAGAACATGTCTATGAAAAACTTTGCGATATCATATGTCTAACTATTGTAGTTATGTCACTATAACTACTTTTTTACATTTTAAAAGTTGATAGAATACCCGAACGAACGAACCATGTTATATATTCGGCAACCGAATGTTCGGCGTAAGATATATCCGTAGTTTAATTTGTGAAGTATTTTCTTACGTTCTAGCGAATGATAGGTACACAATTAAAACTTGTTAACGGTTTTAAGCGCGATCTTAAATTTTTTTTTTTGATTCTAACATTTTATCATTGTTAAAACGTAGTTTGACTATTAATGTTTGATGGAAATATGAACAATTTTGAGCAAAATTTGCAGTTTTATTTAAAATTAGGTCGAATAATTTAAAAAATGGCCGAATATACCGAATAGCAGCCGAATATTCGTGTCATCTCTACTTTAGACTCTCTGATCTATTGTCCGAGTGTATACCACTAGCCAAGTGAGAGTAGACTGGGCGTTTTGAGAGCTCTTTGCTGATGCTCATAACTTCAATTCAGTGTATGCCTCTCAATATATATGGATAAAAAAAATGAAGTTTCTATTTGTAATGTCAAAATAATAGCTTTTTACTGCATTTAAATGTATATACGGTACTTATATATTTATTTGAAATTATTATTTGCCTGTCTGTCTGGATATTTCGGCTAATCCCAGAAACAGCTGGAACGATTTTGACGAGACTTTCACTGGCAGTTAGTTGATGTTTCTAAGAAGTAATTTAGGCTACTTTTTTAGTGTACCGCGATAAATATTCCACGCGGGCGAAGTCGCGGCCACTGTTAGTGTTAAATAAAACGTAATTGCATAACTACGTGAATTGTAAAGTTGTAAACCTTCGGACGTAACAAAATGCAAAAATATATCCATGTAAAAAAAAAAGTATAAATATTTTCATACCTCAATTTGCGTATCAATAATTATTAAACAAAAGCTACGGATTTCCGAAACAGACTATTAAAATCGACGACTGCAATAAAAAAATACATTTAAAAATTTAATAGTCACGATTGAATTGAATAATCACGTTTTTATTTATATGGCAATAAAAGAAGCGTTGTTTTTGCCATCACACGCCGTAAATATCTTTTTAAAATATAGCGTGGCCGACAATTAGGTTTCGTTCTTCGTAAATCTGTCTTTTATACTCTCCATAATATGTGTAACGAATGAATCATTGCCGGCAGGGTTGGCAACCTTTGGTGTAAATTGTTATTTTGTTTTCTCGTTCACTTGTAGGTGGTTCGTGCTTTTGAGTAACGTTTGGACACTCTAAAAAGTGAAATGGTGATTTTGTGACAGAAATGAAACGACGCCATCGAATGTTAAAAACGGTTGATGAAGATTTTTTTTAACTATGGCTGCAACGCCTTTGGCATTGGTTTTCTTCTTTTAAATAAGGTTATAACACTGACATTGACAGCCAAGGGACACATACACTATCGGGTAATGGTGACGTCAGATATTCGCGTCGGTAACACTCGAAGAGAATGAATGAGCCGACTCCTATATTTTACTATTCCTTCACTTTCCTTACCATCAGTTGAATTACTAATTATAAACTGGCCATTAATAGCAACACGAACGAATGTGTCATTTAATATTGTATCCTTCCGGTAAGTTCTTTACGGTGCGGTCTATTGCAATATACGAAAAAGTTAACAAACAATTCTTTATTACGACGTGTCGAAAATAATACGTCAATTATATGTAAATTGGGACTTGTTTATTTTGACACAAATCTCCAAAGTTTATTAATAACAAAAATCAAGACATGATTTTTTATGACATCAAAGTCAAGACACAAACAATTTTTGTAAATAAAAACGACTCAAATTAAATCAATATCAAAATATTTATAGCAGGCCAGCAAAAAACAAAACTAAAAAAAAGTTCCGAACGGTCAATTTTATTATATCCTAACATGGCTGTATGAACGTTGTACCCTAGTCTGTTTATCTGTCATACCTGTCAAATCGACCGATCATTTGCCTTACCGTCGGTTAAAATTTGACATAAGCTCCATACAACTAATGTCAATATTCAATCGATCATAAGCTGGATCGAAAAGAGCGATTCATTTCGCGAATGTATTTTGTAATAGTATTTAATTGTAATTTTATTACTTTTATTTCAGTTAGTACACCACCAAAAATAGTTTATTGTAATTTCCTTTAAAATCTCTTCCAGGCAACCCAGTGTGGGTTGCCTGGAAGAGATCGCTATAAGCTATAAGGCCGCCCATTGTTCTAATGCATATGTATCCATATTAATTGTCTAGATTTAAATTTATGGTGAACAATAAAGAGTTTTCATTCATTCATTCATTTCTTAACAATCTGTATACGAATTAGATTTATTTGATTGACCGTCATTTCACAGCGTGTTGTAACTTTTCTTTAATGATTTTGTGCGTGACATCCCTAACTTTGACGGCCACGAAATGGGAATACAGTATCATTAAAATCTTACTAATTTAATTGAGTTCTGGATTGATTAGCTGTAAATGGTGAAGTAGGAGTAGTGAAAAAATAAGGTTCAACGGTGTCTATGTAAAAAGTGAGTGCATTTAGCTCAATATCTATAATATTATAAAATTCTAAATATGTATCTGTACATTAAACGAGAATACGATGAAAATTGTTTTTTATTTCTTGTCTTTTTGTCTGTATGTTCTTGATTCACGTAAAATCTACTTGGCCGATTTCGATGCGGTCTTCGCTGGTCGACAGCAAATTCTTAGCCATAAAATTTGTGCTACTTTTTATTTTTTGTTTATCGTGTTTCAAAGGGGTCATGTCAGAAGCGTGCACGTCGCGATCCCCGCTGGCCCAGAGGGCCACAATTCTGACCGAGATTCACCCGAGTGCAGTGCATGATAGGGCGTCCCCCGCAGGCGACGCTCACCGATGCGCCCCCGTCGGTGTGAACTCTCGCGCATGCGGCGAAGGGGGCCGCCACCCTTCACGCAGCGCCAAACCTGGCGGGTCGAGAGGAGCAGAGTGCCGTATAGGCACGTGGAATGTGAGAGGTGGAATGAAAGATAAGATGGACGAAATGATTGATATAATGAATGAGAGAAGCCTGGATGCCTTATGTCTGACAGAGACAAAGCGGAAGGGGTGTCACGTTGATGACCTCCCCGGTGGCATGCTTGCTCTGTGGTCGGGCGTGGACCTGGACGAGCGTGCAAGTGGGGGGGTAGGCGTCGTACTCTCATCCCGCTTTGTGTCTGGAGTGAAAGACTATTGTCTGGTGAACCCGAGACTTCTTTGGGTCCGTCTAAAGCTGGGGATCACGCGAGTTTTTCTGGTCGCAGCTTATGCTCCCGTAAGCTCAGCGGATCCCCAAGAACTCGAGAAGTTTTGGGAGTCTGTGAGAGAAATTCTGGATCTGGCTGAAGGGAACGAAAGACTAATTATGTGTGGTGATCTTAATGGCTGGGTGGGGACCAAACGAGACGGCTTTGAGGCTGTCCTTGGACCCTATGGCGACAAGAGAGCGAACGAGGCTGGTAAGCCAATCATAGACGTATGCATGGAAAGAAACTTGCTTGTGTCGAACACCTTATTCCATCATAAGGATATTCACACGTATACATGGAGAATGAATGAACAGAAAAGTATGATTGATCTGATTTTAATAGATAGTCGCCTCCGAAACACAATAACGGATACAAGAGCCTACAGAGGCCCCACTCTTGGTACGGACCACTACCTGGTGATAAGCCGGTTTGTGGGCCTTTTCAAGAAGTGGAGGCACTGGCGAGAGCGTACCAATTTCGGGGAGCTTGAAAGAATAAAATGTGAAAAATTGGAAGATGTTAGTATAAGAAGTATGTATGCGCGCCTAGTCGAAGAAAGGCTTGCAAAGGCGGACTTCTCCAACTTAGATGTGGATAATGACTGGGATAGTATGAAAGAAAGTATAGTGGAAAGCGCAAAAGAAGCATGTGGATCCGCAAAGAGGCATATAACAACGAAAGGTGACGAATGGTGGGACGCAGATGTTAAATCTAGCATAGAGAGAAAGAGAAAAGCCTGGCTGGATTATATTGCATCTTTGCATCAGAATGACAGTATGAAAGAGATGAAGAAAGAAATGTATCGCCTCTGCAAGAATGAAACCAAAGCTTTAGTGAAAGAGAAGCGTGAAAGAATAAAATTGAAAGAAGAAGAGAAGCTGACGGAGAACTTCGAGGCGAATACCAAACTCTTTTGGAGAGAGGTTAAGAAATCTCGAGGTTGTTCGTCAGCTTCCAGAATGGAAAGAATAAAATCTAAAGCAGGGGACATTCTTGCTAACCCACAAGAGGTTTTAGCGCGATGGAGTGAATATTTTAGAGAAATGTATGATAATATCTCGGATGCTGGCACAACGACTGAGTCTGTGACCGACTTCGAGGAGTCAGCATCCGAGATCACTTTGGAAGAGATCGAATGGTCGATAAGAAGTCTGAAAAATGGAAAGGCAGCAGGAATCGATAGTGTGTCTGCTGAGATGATCAAATATGGTGGAACCTGCGTCCGGGACGCTTTCCTGTCCTTATGCAACTTGTGCTGGAGGACGGGAAAGGTTCCCAAGGACTGGAGGCGCGCTGTCATCGTGCCCTTGTATAAAGGCAAGGGGTCACGTATGGAGTGCGCCAGCTACAGGGCCATCAGTTTGATCAGCACAGCATCTAAAGTGTATGCGAAGATTATTGAAAGGAGAATGAGAGTGGTATCCGATGGATTACTGTGGGATGCACAAGGGGGCTTCAGAAATGAAAGGGGATGTATGGATCAAGTTTTCTCGCTCCGCAATATCGTGGAGAAGCAGCTGGCTATGGGCCGGAAGGTTTTCTGCGGTTTTGTGGATCTAGAGAAAGCATTTGACAGGGTTGTGCGGAAGGACCTCTGGGACATATTGCCCGGATATGGGATCAATGGCCAATTGCTGCGTGCTGTGCAGTCCACTTACGGGGACTGTATGGCATGCGTGCGGGTGGACGGCAGCCTGTCGCCCTGGTTTGACGTTAATATTGGCGTCCGGCAGGGCTGCGTGCTGTCGGCTTTGCTGTTCATCCTATATCTGGACAACTGTCTCCAGAGATTAAGATTGATGGATGTTGGGGTGCGGATGGGTGATCTAGTTGTTAGCACTTTGCTTTATGCGGATGATGCCGTGCTTTTAGCCGAATCGCCATCAGAACTGCAAACACTAGTCACGATGATGAAAGATGACTGTCAGGCGAGAGGCTTACATTTGAATTCGAAGAAAACAAAGGTTATGGTGTTTGAAAGAGAAGAAACCAGAACGAATGCAAGGATAATGGTCGATGATGTTATGCTGGAACAAGTGAATGAGTTTGTATATCTTGGATGTGCTTTTAGCAGGGATGGAAGGTACACCGCTGACATAGAAAGAAGAGTAAATTTGGGGAATAGTGTGAATGGAGCGTTAGGTAAACTTCTAGGCGCTAAGAACCTCAGCCAGAAAGCCCAGCTTGCCATACACAACGCGGTGCTGGTACCTACGCTCACGTATGGAAGCGAGAGTTGGGTATGGAACAGAGAGCATGAAAGTAGAGTAAACGCGGTCGAGATGCGAGCACTGCGCAAAATCTGCGGAGTGACGCTCGCGGACCGCGTTCGTAATACCGAAGTAAGAAAGAGAGTTGGTCTGAAAGAGAGTGTCGGGGTGAAGGTAAGGAAAGGAATGCTCCGGTGGTTCGGGCATGTGGAAAGAATGTATGATGAAAGAATGACTAAACAGATATACAATGCAAAAGTGGATGGATGCAGAAGTCGCGGAAGGCCACGACACACCTTCCATGATCAAATTGATCGTGTATTAGCAGAAGGTGATGTCAGGAGCCTTAAGAACAGACGAGCGTGCATGACAAGAGCTATGAATGTCAAAGAAGCAAGTGAGGTGTGTAAGAATAAGCCTGTATGGCGCTCTGTTGTTCGTGCCTACCCCGCAAGGGACCTGGCATGAAGTTATGTATGTATGTATGTATGTATGTGTTTCAAAAGTGTTATTTGTTGTTGCTGTTGTGAGTTGTACTAAAATGATCTTGTCAGGTGGGGCTTCATCTGCGTTTGTGTTAAAGATTTATCTATATAGGCCGTGTCACGCAGATATTATGGCGATGGGTTTAACGCGTTATTTGAAATGCGACATTGTTAATGATGTTAAATATTAACAGATAACGTATATCTATACACGAATGTGGCTATGCGTTAAAGGCGTTATTTTTGTAAAGCTTTTAAATAAGACGCATTCGGCCACTGTCTAAATCTTTAACACTAAAGCAGATGAAGCTCCACCTTTAGGGAAACAAAATGTATAGAAGTTTTTAAATAGATGTTTAATGTACATACTCTTATTTTCTTACATTATCATTAATAAAGAAATTGTATGCACAATACTTCATATAGCTTTATACCTATTAAACATCTCTGTAAAATATTATAGTTTACTATGATGATGTACTGTTTTACAACGTGGGAACGGAAGTTAAGACCTAGTTAAAGCAACTTTATTAAAGTAAACCTATCAAGGAGGAATTTTCTTTGAGTTTTCATAATTGATGGCTGTTGGTTTAATTACGAGTATGATGTATTACATATACTTGTTATGAAGTTGGTTTACGGTATTTTTGTGAAAATGATAAAAGGGAAGTATAACTTAATAGATATAATAAGATAATAATCAATCCAAAACTTAGTATTTTTCTTTTATCTTTAAAGGGGCTTTGAACCTTTAAGGTTACATCAGCACCTTTTCTTAATTTATTATAGTCAAAATTATATAGATATAGATATATTTTAATCCAGAGATTCCCAAACTATTTTGGGCAAGAGACCCTTTTCCAAAATGAACTGATACTTCAGACCCCCCATAACCAAATTACTTTAAAATCCTATCTCTAGTTTTTTTTGTATCGATACAAAATATTTAGCAACTTAAAAACTTTACGGTTGGCTAAGTGAGTGAGTAACTTGACATCATTTTTCTTGTCAAAATTTAACAAAATAATTAGAACAATACTAGTTGGACAAATGCCATCTTTGTCGTCCGTGACCACGGCCACTGAAAAGCGGCCGAAACGTCGGATAAACCAAAATCAAATAAATTACCGCGCTTAAAACGTAGTTTTATTATGCATATAAGTCGCGAAAACTTAAGAAAATATTATAGTGAATAGACATTAAATTCAGTATATATTAATAATTATTTATTACACTTGTGTAATTAATAATTATTAGTACAAAATACTTGAAATATTTAATTAAGTAATTATTTTACAACAATGCTACTTCCTACAAAATTAGTCATTCTTATGAGAAGTTGGTACACATAAAACAACTTATACAGTATCTTGAAAGTTTGAAATAAGACCTTGTGTTTAATTAATAGTGATCGATTTTTAGACTTAATTGACCTCCTAAATCAGTTTTCCTTTATGTCGAACCTTGGGAAACCGATGTCGACCCTAGGGGGTCGATATCGACCACTTTGAGAATCCCTGACTTAGTCAAAAAGACTTGGCCCTTTCTTAAATATCGAATTTAATAATCAAATTTACGATAGGTTTGGGTATAAATATTGTTTTAATAGAAACATGATCCTTAGGGAGTTCAAGGTGTCACAACTGGAAATACCTAAATAGGGTAAATAAGGAAATATCTTTTTTTAAGTGAAACTTATTTAGAATCATTGTAATTTGAAACTCGATAAAACGAAAAGCAACACTAAAAAATAAACACATAAATCTATAGCACTAAGCCTGCGAGAGAATGAGATATGAGTTTTACATTGTGCAGCGCAGATTAGAGAGTCAATAGGATAGATAATTTTTAACATGGTTGAATTTGGACCGTATGAATGAATGAATGAACTCTTTATTGTTCACCATAAACTTAAATCTAGACAATTGATATGGATACATTTGTATTAGAACAATGGGCGGCCTTATGGCTTATAGCGATCTCTTCCAGGCAACCCAGTGTCTAAGGAGATTTTAAAGGAAATTACAATAAACTATTTTTGGTGGTGTACTTACTAAAATAAAAGTAATAAAATTACAATTAAATAACTTCGCAACAAAATAAATTCGCTTGCGCATTCGCGAAATGATTCGCTCTTTTCGATCGATAATTAAGAAGTTTATTTTGAATTATAATATGTTGACGGATGTAGGTTAAAGGAATTATACTTTATTGATAAAAGTTTAAGAATTATCTGTGAGTATATTCTCAGAAGTTTCACTTCTACTGCGTTTGACACAGAGATACTTTTTTTTTAAATTTCGCGTTGCACCAAATAGGTGCTGTATATCTAATAATACACTGGAAGACGCTTTTCGTTTTCGCAAGCTATATATCAGTTGATAACGACTAGGCATGTTTTCAAAGTAGGTACGAGTTATTCATTTTACAACCCCTAGTAACAACTAATATTTGTTTTTGGCGGGAATCTGGAAGCAATGGTGTTTGATTAAATTTTATTTTCAATGTCAAATATTACATTGCCTAAAGAGGAATGACTCGGGGTCAAAAACCAGTGGTTCGTATCGGCACTTTTTGAAATCAAACCAGATTATAGATATGCGTGATCGATAAGGTTTAGCGCACACAGCGCGTTTCCGGTGAAAAGTGAGAAAACCGAACTACGTTTAGAGCGCTGACGGTTTAAAACCTGTAATAGTAATCATCCTTTGCAAGATTGAGTCGGAATGTGTCTTTTCATTACTTATTTTATTCACAAAGAATTCTCAAATTTCGTTTTAAGATGTACAGCAAACAACATTACCGTGGATGGACTGCAACGATTGTGTGAAGAATGAGATGAAGATTTGTTATATGATAGCACATATATAGCAGAATGGTTAAGTTTGGAAGTATATGTGAGAGAGGAAAGCTCAGTGTGAATATAGTACAACTTAATACGCACGTATCTTATATAAACAATTTAATTATAATTATTATTTATGAAAAATTATAAAAATCTGCAAGGGAAAGAATTATGGAATAGGAATCGAAGGATACAGCCGCCTATTGATTTCAACGCAGCCACAAGAAAAGCCACATTCAAAAGTCCACTCTACGGTCATAAGTGTCTATTAAATATGATCTTAGGCAGTTCCGAGTTCTATGTAGAAGGGACTTGATACAGCATTTTATTGATATAATAATTGCGGATTTAGCGCCTAAACTAGCGATCATGTTACAACTTACAAGTCAGTGTAGTCTGCAAAAAAAACGGAGATTTGATATGTCAGGATGATAAAAGTGTGGACGCGCCTTAATCACCTATCGACAACATCCAGACCTCTGCGGTTACTTACCCCCGCGGTTGATTTTCAAACAGAAACCGAGGTTAGTTTTAAACTACGCCAACCGCCAATGCGTGCTGGGCCTAAAGGAGGTATAATGATTACAAAACACTAATTCCGTATAACCATACACGGATGATGACTTGATGAGGGACCTCTGCACCGTCATCCCGTTATCATCATATGGATGTGACGTTAACACAATAATATTATTTACAGAACGAAAAAGAACCAATCAGCGATCTCAGTGTACATACATACATACATAACTTCACGCCAGGTCCCTTGCGGGGTAGGCACGAACAACAGAGCGCCATACAGGCTTATTCATACACACCTCACTTGCTTCTTTTACATTCATAGCTCTTGTCATGCACGCTCGTCTGTTCTTAAGGCTCCTGACATCACCTTCTGCTAATACACGATTGTATTAGCATTAATAATCTCAGTGTAGATTGGAGGATACTTTAAAATTTCGCAAGCAGATGGGTCTAAGCTCGTGCAACTGCAGAATATCAAAGAATTTTTATTTATGAGAAAATTATACTACATAACTTACCAAAAATTGATCGGATAATGTTTACGAAATTATTAATGTTTATATCGGAGGTAATTTTTTTGTGTAAAAATCCATGATTAAAATTTGGAGTAATATTAACTCTGTTTAGGTAGATTGTTTAAAAAATAAAGTGTCATGGAATAAAATAAAAATGTCAAGATATCGTTTTTGCTTTTACCTGGAGTGGAATACCTTGATGAGCCATGGCAATACATTCAACGTTTGTTTAAATCTCAAAAATTTTCCCTTTGACTTGAAGAAGTAATTACCTCGTTGATAGGATAAACACAAAACATTTTTTTTAACATCTGCTTTGTGTTTGCATAATCGCAAGACGCACAGTTAATTAGCTATTGATTTCATCACTTACTGAAGTTTGTGTAAGTTAATGCCAAAGAAAAGATAAGGTTGTAAGTGATAGTAAAAACTTTACTAAATAGAGTAATATTTAATTGTTCTTTACATTAATTACATACATTACGTTTTCCGAGTGCGACCGTATCAATTAATAATTACATTGAATAATTAATTGATTATCCATACAAATCCATCGGCGTTTAATCTGAATACCGATGTATTGTATCTGTAACAGTGCAGTGCATGATGGCGGCCGGCGCCGGCGCAGGGGTCAATAACATCGGCGTCGCTACGTTTTTATAAACAAGGATATTGGACCATATTAATGTGTTATACATGTACATATGTGGGCGTTTAGATTCAAAGATATGTGATACTAGTATTAGCCAGTCACTTCATCCGCTTTAAACAGTAAAATTGTATAAACAATGTGATTTTGGTTTTTTTTCGGCTCATCAGGACACCATTACCTAGCACTCCATATAAAACCGGGATTCAGTTCGGTATGTTTTTGACTACAAAACTAAAAATAGTCGATATATAGGCTTGAATAGAAGAGTCTATCATTCCTACAGGAATGTGGAAAATCTCACCGCATCGGCTTATTAACCTCGTGTACGCAACGGTTCTCAAGAACGTTTCTCTTGCATATCGTAGAGCTTTGGAATGACCTCTCAGCGGAGATTTTCCCAATATGGGATTTAAAAAAAAAGGTGTCATTAAATTTCTTCAAGGCCAGCAGCACATTGGTAGGACCTCTGGTGTTGCAATTTGGCCATAGACGACGGTGACCACCATCCATCAGGTGGGTCGTCAGCCCGTCCGCTGTGTACTCCAGTAATCAAAAAAATCCTAGCGTTTACTACGATTTATAATCATAAAAGTCCATAAACATCCCACTGCTGGGTTCGGATCTCTCATTATAGGAACGGACAGTATACCCGCCACGCTTGTTCAAGGCGGCTTGGCAAGTTTGACCCATAGGTTATCTGGATGTACAGGTTTTATTACGATGTTTTCTTTTACCGTTGTTAGCACGTGGTAATTGTAACAAAATGCACATTACGCCAGAAAACTACCAAAGAGATGCACGCGTTCCGGCCAGGATTTGAATCCGCGCCCTTTGAATTCGGGACACGTATGCTAGCCATTACGGTAATAACAATCTGAAAATACAAAAAAATTGAGCTGCAACGAAGTGTGTCCATATAGCTAGTACCTACATACAATATACGAGTACAAAATCTATAAAATAATTATGTTATATTCGTTTTTATTTCGGAAATAGCTGATGCACCGCAATAGAGGTTAAGGTAAGCAAAACCACAGGTACAAGTGTGTTCTGGCACAAGAAAAGTGAATTGTATTTTATGGGCATCATAATTAAATTAATTACTTTCTGCGTGAAATCAACGAATGTAACTAAGATGGCAATCGATCGGGCCATTGTGTGCTTTTCTCATGATGATTACTGCGTATACGCAACCTTGGGGTCTAATACTTTGTTAACCATAGTACACATACAGTCCGTATTTTATTTATGATTTTTAATACATGAAAAGTGTAAAATGCTGAGCACCCAACATCATTAATAGAGGTTGAATATATAAATAAACACGGTTACTAAATACGGGTTACAATTTTGTGTTTTTTTTTGGAATTTCGTAGCCAAACGATAAATATAGAATCCTTATCAACTCATTGTTTTCCAAGATTGTTAGCATTATAAAATTCGGAAGAAGAGTGTTTCGTCGGGTTACGTGCATCAATTTAAACCTACACAATTTAGCAGGGTTGCATCTTTGGCAACCTTATGAACATCAATTAACTATACAGAATGTAGATATCGCCCCACACATGATGTCTTCCATAAACCGTTATAAAAATATATAGTGAAATTGAAAAAAATCAGCGGTAGCAGTCCAGATGTGTAATTAATGGTTTTTAAGACATAAAATATGCTAACATAACTATTAGTCTGGCAAAACTGAATTTTATGCGTGACAACAATGACTTAATATTCTTTTCTAATATGGCTTTCTTTGCTGCTTCTATTTCGTCTCCCGTCAATTTATTATTTTCTCATCTACACACCAAGCTTAATTAGTCTCTTTCAATGCTATACATATGCGTATAGTATCGTTTCTTAACTTACAAACGTGAACATCGTGGGGGTCGCAGTTTGTAAGTAAGTTTGTAAAATAAGACCTATATATAAATCAAACGTATAAATAAACTATTAAATTAAATATTATCATAATTTTAAAGTGAAGAGTTTGCAAGATTTTTTACTTAATTTTTGGTTTTTCGTGGGTCGCGACTTAAAAATCGTTGAGAAACTGGCGTATAGCAAGCACATTGTCAGATAAGTAGTGATAAAGATCATAAAATTTCATAATGTTTTTTAAATTCAAGTTAATAGTGAGACATATGAAGTTGAATTATGTATACAAATAAGTTCATACCATGTGCACCGCCTTTGCACACAAACATGCGAGCAATTAACTTTTACCCGCTTTTCCGTATCACGGAAACCCGTCTTGTTCCTCACATTCCTAAGTCCATGCACACACGATGGTGACCATATCGAGTTGGAAAGGCTATTTAACTAATAGCCAATTATCTCCTGGTTAGATTAGTGACAGATCAATCGTATAGGGCTAGCTAGTCAGGGACGAGTTAGACACCAGTTTGTAAGCCCTGTTCTAGATTCTAGAACAATAATCTTGTGCGAACCAACGCTCGAGATTATAATCCGTAGAGATTAAAAAGTATTTTGGAATGCAGGAATAATTATAGACTTTTATGAAGTTTTCATTTTTACCGATGTTCGTTAAAATATCGATTTCCAGACGAGTTGTTATAGGCTGTAACAGTGGAAGAATTTTATTAAGCTTGTTAGATAGAAATAGCGTGACATCTATGTGTTGTTGATGGGAACTTGGTGATATTTGTTTTACAGTTATTCATAAAGTGTTATAATATAATTATAACAGCCCATAAGCGTCCCACTGCTGGGCTCGGGCCTCCCACTAAAGGGGAACGGAGATTATACTCGCCACGCTTGTCCAAGGCGGCTTGGCAGGTTAGGCACATCGGTTATCTTGATGTGCAGGTTGCATCACGATATTTTTACCGTTGTTAGCACGTGGTAATTGTACGATATGCACATTAGGTTAGAAAAATGCCTAAGTGGTGCATGCGTTCCGGCCAGGATCGAACCCGCGTCCTTTGAGTTTGGGAGTAGTGCACTAACCATTACGCTACCAAGATTTTTATAGTGTTATAAAACTGAATAAAACTCTTATGATGTAGATTGTTTTAAACAAGAATTGTTACTTTACAGTGAGAACTGTAAATTTGTTTGTGTAGAGAAAATTTTGAGGTGCGAACCGATTGATCTATAATGTAATTATTCTGTAGAAATATTAAGTTTGTACAATGAATTTAAACAGGAGAAAACCATCATGGGGCTCATTTGAAACAGCAGATTTTAAAAATACCAATTTTTGTATGTCAAGTTTCTGGACTGTAAAAATTCAGACCAGGTACTACAAGGTATATAAAAACGACGACGGTCTGCATGCCATGTTACTTCTGGCATAGTAAAATTTTAGACCATTAATAGAACGACGGAGTCTCGGACACTCAAAGCGAAGCCGGTTCAAGGATGCCAACAGTGTGTTACGAGAACTAAGTATTAAGTCGAACAAAATGAATAGAAAAATTAATTAAATTAGGCTCCCATAGAGTAAATAAAAACCATAAACAATTGATAACTAAATAATTAAACTGAACAAGTTGGCGGTAGGCTAAATAAAACTTTAACAATATTCATTGAGTGTCAATGTTTGTCTTCCGTGATCACGTCGGAATAATAAAAATCAAATAAATTGCCGCGGTTTAAACCGTTAAAACGTAGTTTTATTATAAATTTAATCGGATTAGTACGTACAAAGGATAAAGTTTCCAGTAGATACATAACTATTACCCGCAGTGACGCTACTTTTATTTCGTCTGAGAGTAAAATAGACAATTTTCGATAATATCCAAAACTAAAACTAGAGACTCCGCTCCGACCACAGATGGCAAATAATGTATGAATTTGTCACATTGCAAATACAAATTTTAGTGGAAACACACATAGTAGTTGTCGTGGAAGCTTTGCTCTTGCGCAGATGTAATGGGATCCTGCGCTAATTGTGGCGACCCATTTGGAAGTGAAACTGGGCCGAGCGACAGCGCGCGCAGCGACTTAGTGGTTTTCAATTTTTGTGTGTTTAGTGAATTCTTAATAAAGTAGCTGACCCGGCAAACTTCGTACCGCCTCAGAATCAATAAATAAAAAAAAGTTGATTTTTTTATTTTTTTTATTGCAGGAGTTCAGCAGACAGGCAGACGGCCCACTTGATGGAAAGCGGTTACCATCGCCTATGGATGTTTGCAACACCAAAGGTGCTACAAATGCGCTGCTGCACTCTTAAGGGAGACTGGAACCTGGTCACTAATGCCGGAACACAACTCAAAGTTGTTATAGCAACATACTCTAGAAGTCTAGTCCATGGGTGGTAGCCATCCAGTCGGGCAAACGCCCTACCACCTGGCTGTGGGTTGTTTTGTCGCCTCTTACGAACAGGCCGCCCGGCTGCAGGAACTTGTATTCTTTCTCCGTTCCTGCACAGATAACTCTGATTTCTCAACGACGGGACGAACATCAAACATTTGACATTCATAACCAAAAATTTGAAAAAAACTTCACTTTCAAATTTATTTTAATTTCTGAACGACTATTAAATTTATTTATTTTTATGAATGACGGGACGAACATTAAATGATTGACAGGTAGGAATATTTTCTAAGGGAAAGCGAAATGGTTGCTTTTACTATTTTCCAATTTCCAAGCATTGTTTTCATATTTACTCACCTTTTAAACCTTCCCAGGAGTTTCACAAATAATTCAAAACCAAAATTAGTCAAATCAGTCCAGCCGTTCTCGAGTTTTAGCGAGACTAACGAACAGCAATTGATTTATTATATATATATATATATGTATATGTATATGTATGTAGTAAATGGTCAGATACTCGACGGGTAAGAAAGAGTGTATCCAGTTTTAATATACTCGGGATAATAAAACACTGTTGTAGATATAAATGCAAAATTACGATTCTACTTTGAAATTTTCTGCAATTCACAATAATTGTGAATTGCATAATTATTATGAAAGTCAATTTTAATAATACATGAAAGACCACCCATCCGAAGTACCTACAAAGTGCTAGTTTGCGAATATATGGTTTATGACGTCGATAACGTATGAAGTATTAAGATGATCATTGACTGGGCATGAGCATTCTCACAGTATTTTTCACTATCTGTATTCGCCACTTAGTTCCCGTGGTACATTATATTCACATCTCCTAAGCCGTACAAGATACTGAAATGGAATGGACACATATGTAAATTTAAGATAGCATATCTCGTTTTAATCGTCTAAGATTTTAATTTATTTCTTGTCAAGTCGTTTCAAACCCTATCAACGACGAAAGGACGAGACAAGCACACAGACAGACAGGAAAATAATTTTAAAATGGTCATTTATGACTAGGCTACGTTTTAATTTAAATTTTGGCATTTGTTTTGAAATCAAATATAGTTACTTCAATTTTATTTATTAATTGGTATAAATTAAGGCTTTTAGAACAGATTATCTCGAGTAAATTTATACAACGGACAAAAAATATTTTTCCCCGCTATCGAAACTACACAAATATTTATGATATGGTAATCGATTTATTCCTGAAGTCATAATGATGGAACAAACAAATATTTAAGAAAAAGTTTCTTTCTTATGTTATGAATAAATATCATGCATGCTTAAAATTTTTGATTTTTAATGAACAGGAGATATACTGTTGCGTGTTATTTATTCCAGAATATGTAGTTTATTTCTAGGCTACGTGGTTAAATTGACAATACGTAATTATACGCATTTGTTTTTTAATTCATTCATTAATGTTATCGTATATTCGTTTCATGACTAATTTGACGTCGAAGTCAAAAATGAGTTTTTTTTATTGCAGGAGTTCAGCAAACAGGCAGACGGCCCCCTTGATGCAAAGCGGTTACCATCACCTATGGACATTTGCAACACAAAAGGTGCTACAAATGCGCTGCTGCTCTCTTAAGGGGGACTGAAACCTGGTCACTAATGCCGGAACACAACTCAAGGTTGTTATGGCGACATGCTTTAGACCAGGGGTGGTAGCCATCCAGTCGGGCAAATGCCCTACCACCTGGTTGTGGGTTGTTTTGTCGCATCTTATGACAGGCCGCCTAGCCGCAGGAAATTGTATTCTTTCTCCGTTCCTGCACGGATAGTAATATCTGCCACACGAACGTGATGTTCAAACAAATAGAACACTTAAGTCAATCATCTTTAAATCTCGACCTTGCAGATAATGTTTTACTTTTGTTTGTCGCGATGGCATGCGGTTAATAATGGCAATAATTTAGCACGCCAAGGGCGGCCAGACGGGTTGCTCGCTGTGGACCAAGCAGCTTGAGTATGCGTCTCATAGTATATGGAAGGACTACGATTTACGAGTGAATTTTTGAGTGACGTCATTGCCTAGAATAGCGATTTCCAAACTATTAGTTACATGCCGAGAAAAAGTGAAAGCATACCTGCCTGCCATAAACCTGGTTTATTACCTTTCCCGTATTTGGACTTCTTTTGTTTACTTTGTATTTAAGAAAAACATTCTATTGTTATTGTACTCGTTTTATGGCAGTCATTATAGTAGAATTGTTTTCTCCGTGCAATTTGGGTCATAAATCAAACTCGGCCTCAGCCCGGCTAGGGCGGTGAGCATGGTGCGCGGGCGCAACGCCATTAACGATAAAAACTCATTCTTATCAAAGAAAGATTATCATTCTTATAAAAATCATTATTACCTTTTTTGCTGTTAATTTTAAACTTAGATATAAGTATTTATATGTATTTTTAATATCACTTGTTACATTCTAAACTTTTGTACTTATAGTTTTTTAATACATAGATACCTAATTAATAATTTATTTTAAATCATTACTATTCTTATTTTAATAAATTACGTTGTTTTATCTATTTTTTTCTTTCATTTATATCACTAACCCACAAAATGACAAAACTAAATACACTATCGATAACGCTTATCGACAACAATAATGCGTATCACTATGCCTGCCCATAAGGCCCGTGAGTGGAAGAGAGAGCGAAATACTCTCTTCACAGCTCCGATTATTTATGACCCAAACTGCACGGAGAAAATAATTCTACTATAGGATGCGGGCTGGCAGCCATATTGTATCGGTGCAGCAATGGCCCCATGGAGAGATCGGCAGCCAACCGAGGATTACGATACGAGCAAGACGTACATAAACGATAAACTATATAGTGACGGACTTTGCGCGTGTTATTGAATCGTGCAGTTTGTACTGGTTGCGTCCAGTTATATTTGTACCTGTGCTATGTTTGTATCGTTCTAATAAATTATATAGTAATTTCAACGGCATTTTAATTCAAGTCCCGCACTCGTAACACTATGTTAGGCAAGAGACCTAACACATTAACTAAATATGGGCCAAGGTCCGAAATAAAATTTTATTATTATTATAAGCCTACAACGATTGTGGTGCTATTTGGCTCATTTCCGTAAAATTGGGCATAATTATGGTATATGAATTGGAAATAAATACATACAAATCATATTATAGTCGTTTGAAGAACTCAGCTGTTACATGGTAGAGGTCATTTCGATCTACGCTCGCCCACATCTCATTACAATGACACAGTTGAAACACAATACAGCACGAGGGTAGAATTGTAACGATGCGCTCATTGGAACGAGAATGTCAGAGTTGTAGTATTACGTAGTTATTTTAGTAAAAACAGGAACATAATAAAACTACGTTTAACGGTTTTAAGCGTGGTAATATATTTGATTTTGGCTATCCGACGTTTCGGCCACTTTTCAGTGGCCGTGATCACTGAAGACAAATATGTCAAATGTCAATGAGTATTGTTAAAATTATATTTAGCCTACCGCCAACTTGTTCATTTTAATTATTTTTTAGTTTAAATGTTGTTTACGGTTACTTACTCTTACTACTACTAATACTTACTTACTCTATGGGCGCCTAATTTAATTTACCACCGCTTCGTAACATGTTATGGCTTGAAGAGAAGAAGCGGCGCAAGAAACTCTTCAGCAAACATGCCTAGTTCCAAAAATGTTATGTAATGTTAAAATGGGTGGAAGAAAAAAAATAAAAGAGATTATCAGTCGAGTTGGTTTGTGTTCCGGTGCACGTACAAAGAGCTCAAGGTGTCTTGAGGTCTCGCAGTTGGCTTTTGTTGGGTTTGGGTCTTAATAGTTTTGATGATCGGATCCCAAATAGGTGGTACTAGCCAACCATCTTCTCTATTGAAATTTGGGCGTTTTTTATTTCAATAGCCTTACGTATCATGAAACTATTCTCTTTCGCGAGGATTTGTGGAACTTATTGAATTATTATAAAAATACACACGATCTCCCTATGAAATAGAGACTTTAAATTTTTTATTATTATTTTAAAATATAATTTTAACTACAGAAGAAAGAAAGAAGCAAGAGAAAGAACTACCGTGCAATAGCTTATTTATTGTTTGTTTAATTGCGTATTAATTTGCTTTATATATAATATATTTTATTTCTAAATCTGTTTAAAGTATTTGTATTTGTTAATTTAAAATGTTAAGTGCTTCCTATCTTCTTTTTGTGCATCATCTACAGCACCAAATTAGCCAAGAATTCCCTAAAATTAAGTTGCTTGGAAGAGATCGTTTTAAACGATAAGGCCGTTTATTATTTTGCCTAAAAAGTATCGTAAGCATGGACTTTTGTAATTGTTTATTTTGGTATTATTTTAGTTAAACATTAATATTAATTAGCACAGGAAACAGGTGCAATCAACACTCAAACACTTCTAGATATCGATGGAAAAATGACACTCCCCCACTTCGACACAACGTTCTCAGCGTGATTACTTTTTACGACTTCCGCGTTTCACCGACAGTTTACTCAAACAGTGTTTTCGAGCCCTGTACTTGGCGGATGCTGGCAAATTATTAGCAGCGATACCTGGCGAATGATTGGCAGCCTGGCGAGCGATGGCAAACGGAGGTCTCGCGAATTATTCACAACGGTAACGGGCAATGTGTCAGCGATTATGCTGATGCGTCCGCAAAGTGAGAATTAAGGGTTAGATAGGTTAACTTCCTGATATATAATGCATGTTGATTGGCCATAAACACTGTTGTTGTTGAAGTAGTGTAAACGTCTAATAGAGCGCGTGACTGCATTATTGAGTTGTTATTCGCCAGCTGCAGCTGTAATTTGTACGAGGGAAATGTTACTATTATTTACTTTCAAAGTGATATTTGTGTTAGAAGTTAATCCTCTACGATATGAATGTGCGAGAACACAGAATGAAGATTGATACAAAAAAAACTTGAGAGGTGTCAAGGGACACCCGGATGGAACGAAGTTCCTTTCGATTATTTACAAAAAACCTGTATACACTCAACAAAAATAATCCTCGCGACACCACACTGTTCAATGCGAAGTGTAATAGTAAATGAGTAAGTTTGAATCCTATTTACTTCAATATAAGAAACAATTTAAAAATCGAATCACATCCTGCAATTCGACTCTTGAAACAAATTTAACTTTAAACCAGATTCGCGATATTGCTCCTTATTTTAATGACATTACATACATACATACATACATAACTTCACGCCAGGTCCCTTGCGGGGTAGGCACGAACAACAGAGCGCCATACATGCTTATTCTTACACACCTCACTTGCTTCTTTGACATTCATAGCTCTTGTCATGCACGCTCGTCTGTTCTTAAGGCTCCTGACATCACCTTCTGCTAATACACGATCAATTTGATCATGGAATGTGTGTCGTGGCCTTCCGCGACTTCTGCATCCATCCACTTTTGCATTGTATATCTGTTTAGTCATTCTTTCATCATACATTCTTTCCACATGCCCGAACCACCGGAGTTATAGAGTCTTAATGACATTAAGACTCTATATGTCCGCAAATGCTATCTGTACGTCAGCAACCCATGACATTTAAAAATAATGTACTCCAAATTAAACTCTAACTGCGTGGGCATAAAGGGTTATGCAACTGCATTTTATCTTGGCAAGTTCAAAAAGTGTCGTTGACAACTTTTTCGTAAGAATTTTTTCCGTCTAGCCCCCATTCGTACCGCGCGATAAGGAACTACGTTCCAAAAATTCACTGTACAAACGCAAACTTTGTTCAATACAACTTCTGTTAAATGCTATCCATTTCTAATTTCTATACCTTATTTTTTTACATCCTAAACTTAAAAGATATTTTTATATTTATTACATGTTTTAATACTATTTGATAATACTCGTTCGGATATTTATTTCACCTTATTTTATATTCTTATTATCTCTATCTCTATAAATTTTGTAAACGCGAAAGTTTGTAAGGATGTATGTTTGTTACTCGGATCCAATCGGAAAATGGAGTTTGATGAAACTTTACAATAATAAAGCTTACACATCAGAATAACACATAGGCTATCCTAACTTAATATTATAAATGTGAATGTAAGTTTGTTTGATACGCTTTCATGCGAAAACTACTCAACCGATCATCATGAAACTTTGTACACATATTCTTGGAGATATTACAAGTAACATAGGATACTTTATATGAAAAAAAAATCCACGCGGACGAAGTCGCGGCCAGGAGCTAGTAATATATAAAGACATAGTCTGAATTATCCAAAATTTAACGATTTTCCAACCCACGCGGGTGAAACCACGGGCGCAGCTATTATTGTATATTTTACTAATAAGTAGTTGCCAACGGATGGTTTGTCTGGATATCCTACGCTTTTATCCTGTCTAGGTATTACTAGTAAATGTGCACTATACACAATATGGAAGGAATCTCCTAAAAGTATTTATAGGAAAAAACCGACTTCAAAAACTAAAAAGTAAAAAATAACTTAATAAAGATTTTTGACTAAGAATTTTATTACTATATCTTGAAGTCTGTGCCGAGCAAACCATAAGTATTACCATATACACTGATATATCAACAAAATGTTGTAAAATATTGTAATTTTTATGGTTTACTTGTGTCAAATTTTTAGGAGACCAAATGGCAACTATTCCGCATCAAACTAAAAAAGAATCACGGGAATCGGATAAGAAATCTCAGAGTAATCGGTGTACATACATAAAAAAACCAATCAAATTGAGAACCTCCTTTTTCAAGTCGGTTAAAAATATGTGAGGCCTTACCTTACTCCTCGGATACACCGCAAGCACGTCAGCCCACCACCTCGCCTCTTCCCTGCAGGTCCCCTTCACGAAGGTAACTCGTTCAGGAGCCGTGATGGCAAGACTGTGAGCGTGTCCCGTGACTGCGTCAGCCTCACTCACTTCTAACACCGTCGTCATATCGATACTGGCTTGCGGGACTGTGTCTGGCTGTGAAAGACAAATTGCACTTAGTACATTTGAACCAAAGCTTTGTAGTTTTTTTTTAATAACCTGCATGCTAACACACATTGTATATCCCCAAGCTAAGCTTGTTTATGGGTAATATGCAACAGACCTACGTTCAGGCTGATCCTAGATATCCAGACCAGGTAATACATGAGGGAAGGTTTGTTTACGAAATTTACCATATCGAGAATCGAAACCGGGATCTCAGCGTTCCTGTGAGCTAAGCCTTATATATTTTTTTGTATTTGCTGAATCAGGCAAACAGGTAGGCGGCCCACTTCAAGGAAGGTGCTTATCGTCGTGTATGGACGTTTGTAACATCAGGAGCGTTGCCGGTCTCTGAGAAATTTTATAACGCCCTTCTTAAACAACCCCATGTCGCAGTGGCAAAACTTCGGCTGGAAGTACCCTCCGATCATTGTCATACGCGGATGAAATGTTCTAGAGAACCGTTGCGTAGTTGAGCGTGGGAGCTCCATGAAATGGGGTGAACATCCAAAAATGATTTCATTCTATTGGCCTGACATTAAAAGATTTTTTGATTATGTCAAAAAAAATCGACCAGTACAAAGTAAATCAAGATAAATAAAAAATAATGATCATCAACAAGCCACTGTATAAAACCTTTTAATTTCATGTCACATTAGCAACGATACTCATTAAGGGTGATATATATTACACAGTTGATTACTGATAAACACTTGTTCACATCTATCAGTGTAGACGCAGAGCTTACTTATTTTAATGTGATCTGTTTTTCATGGGCTTTAAGTAATAAAATTAAATAGTATAATGTTAACTGCCTTATTTAATTCGTAATTCCTTTAAAGATATACATACACACACACACACACACACACACACATATATATATATATATATGTCGGAGGGAAGCTATGACTATGACGACATGACGATGTATTGTTGACAGGATGTATAACGCACAATATCATTTGTTTACATTATAATCACTTCTAAAATTCTTAATGTAATTTAATTAGATTTGTTAATGTTTCTAAAACTTGCAAGATCGTTCTAACCTAATAAAAGTTATGAATATTGTAATTTAATAAACGACCAATCAGAGCAGAGCTTATGGCAGAGCGGGGTCAGACGCCCTCTATACTTTGAGTAGTATCTACTTCGGTAGACTGAGGAGTTTTTGTGGCACATTCGGTTGGTGGCTACAGGTCGAGTTGGACCATGGAGTATTTTAAAGAAAGTATTGTAGTTGAAAGTATGAGCGGGGGTGCCCTGAACCCTCTGCTCGGTCTAAACTATGTCATAATATTGATCAAATCTAAATTAAAAGTGTATAAACCGTGGCTATTGTGTTTTATGCTCGCATTTTATCCTGATGACGCCCACTCAACCTGCAATAACTAAAAGTGATGTCGTGAGAACGAGGCCGTTCTGCGACATCAGAAGTGGGATCTCAGCCTGTGCCCACAATGAAAGCAATGACTGCGAAGCCTTGCCAGTATAAGAAGGCGTGCTGGTGGATTGAAGGATGCCCACAGTGGAAGCAAAAGCATTTGAGGACGATTGACATGTCGGGGCCATCGGCGGCAATAGCGGCGACGTAGTGGTGACGTCCTGAATGTGCCTGTGGAGCGGCGGTGTGTCGGCCTATGCATGGTTTGGTCACCGTTGGGCTTACTATGTGCCGGCATGGTTCAAATTCACGTTAGTACAGCGAGTGGAAGTGCAATTTTATGGATCGTGCAGGGTAAGATAAAAATTACGTGCCTATTCTACCTGGCACAGGAGGTATGGTAATTTTTAATTATTATTTTAGTGTGAATTCTGAAAATTAAGAATTTTAATGTAAATAATTA
Source organism: Dendrolimus pini (assembly GCA_949752895.1). Taxonomy (NCBI): domain Eukaryota; kingdom Metazoa; phylum Arthropoda; class Insecta; order Lepidoptera; family Lasiocampidae; genus Dendrolimus; species Dendrolimus pini. The sequence goes on from OX457128.1 coordinate 2,884,845, forward strand.
TAGTTCATCGTTTGTGGTAGACAATTTTACTACCCTCATATTTAAGTGATATTTTTCGTGTACGAAAAATTACGTTATGGTTGCCAAAAAATCAACGAACGGAAAACGAACAATTTACGTAGGTAGTTTACTTTTTCGTCATTATTTTTGGGAGTTGGTTACTTGCAAGAAAACTCGTGTTCGTTATAAACGATGTGCGTGTATTCATTGTCTTTTCAAGTCTACCTTCCAAGAGTTTTTATAATGTGAAAATCGGGTCTAGTTTTTTAAATTATTTTACTTGGATTATGTATGGTAGACAGTTGCCTTTGACATATTATTCCTATGCGACGTTTTCCTTGGTTTTCTGATTAAAATAAGAAAACTATTGTATGTTATAAACGATGTGCATGAAATTCATTGTCTTTTCAAGTTTACCTTCCAATAATTTTTATGTGAAAATCGGATCTAGTTTTTGAGTTTTTTTTTACTTAGATAACGTATAGTGGAAAGTGGTTATGACACATTATTGCTACGCTATGTTATCTTTCTTGTAAAAGTAAGTTTACAGGCATTATATGAAAGACAATTTAGATTCGGATGATAATAATTTTACCGTGAAGAAAGTGTGGCTATGAAGAAGTTTGAAAGCCACTATAAGGTACTCAGGGGGTATTTACGTTAGTAGACACTTTGGTAAGTTGATTTTTTTGAAGTGAAACTTCTATATAGAGGGGGTCTTATGGAGTTTTGACTCACGAAAAGATGTCACAGTCACGTGATCACCGTCACTAATTCTTACATTTTTAAACTCGTGATATCTTTCGAATGGAATGTCCGAATTGAATAATTCAAAAAGTTATATAAAGGTATTGAAGCAGTCTTGAATATGAAGTCATTTATTTTGATAAGGATTAATATCAAGATACAAATAAAAAGCCTTTTCTAGCGGCGGCATGTTAATTAATTTTTTATAATAAAAAAACGCTTATTGTGGCATAACTATAATAGTTAGATATATGTTGTCGCGATACTTTTTGTAAATAATGATGTGTTCTACAAAGTCGTAGTACATTATTTTATTTTATCATCAATAGTTTTCGCAGCGCACGCGATTTTAGGTATTTTTTTTTATACCTTGGATTAAATTTTTGGAGTTTTAGTAATGATCCCTAATTTTTTTTGTAAATATAATATATCCTATGTCACCCGGGGATAGCGTAGCTTGCCAACAGTGAAAGAATTTTTCAAATCGGTTCAGTAATTTATTGTATTTGTTATTTTATCATCAATAGTTTTCGCAGCGCACGCGAATTTAGGTATTTTTTTATACCTTGGACTACATTATTGGAGTTTTAGTAATGATCCCTAATTTTTTTGTAAATATAATATACCCTATGTCACCCGGGGATAGCGTAGCTTGCCAACAGTGAAAGAATTTTTCAAATCGGTTCAGTAATTTCGGAGCCTCTTCATGCAAGCAAAAACCAATCTTATCTTTCCTCTTTATAATATTAGTTTAGATATTCATAAATATATTTATTATAAAATTAATTAGATATTTGCATATTATAAAAAGCGCAAGATTTTGCGCTGGAAGTTGCTTAACAAAACTGGGTTGCCCTAAAAAGCGCTATATCTAGCTTCGAAAGCGCTAAAGTGGCAGACTTGGTGAGCCGAGCCGAGCGCCGGGGAAGTCCCGCAAACGAGAAAGCGAGCGAGAGAGCGAGCGAGGATATACCTCGTTCTCCGACGACCTCGTCCCTCTAATACCTAAAATCGCATTCTGCGCATCGGAAAGTGGGATGTTCCAATAAGAAAACAAATTAACAACTAGAAAACTTTGCCAACGGTTCAGTTTTTCGAAAGTCACAACGAGGTGAACGACAAGTGTTGACAGAAAAAACTTGTCGGTGCGTGTGTAGTGTATTACACTATACAGACAAAATATATATTATAGGAGTTACATCTGCTCTGTTGGTATTCTCCGCGGTGTGTAAGTATATTTGAAATATTTTTTGAAATACTTTTTTTCTGTCAATATAAATCATCAAAGCCGCGTGTTCTAATACTTTTTAAACTCGTGATATCTTTCGAATGGAATGTCCGAATTGAATAATTCAAAAAGTTATAATAAAGGTATTGAAGCAGTCTTGAATATGAAGTAATTTATTTTGATAAGGATGAATATCAAGATACAAATAAAGTGCCTGTTCTAGCGGCGGCATTTTAATTAATTTATTGAAATAAAAGGACACTTATTGTGGCATAACTATAATAGTTAGACATATGCTGTCGCGACACTTTTTTTGGTAGATAATGATGTGTTCTGCAAAGTCGTAGTACATTATTTCATTCTATCATCAATAGTTTTCGCAGTGCTCGCGATTTTAGGTATTTTTTACACCTTGGGTTACGTTATTGGAGTAAGGTAAGTAAGGTAAGGATCCCTAATTTTTTTGTAAACATAATATAGCCTATGTCACACGGGGATTGTGAAGCTTGCCAACAGTGAAAGAATTTTTCAAATCGGTTAAGCAGTTTTGGAGCCTCTTCAATCCAAACAAAGAATTTAATCTTTTCTCTTTATAATATTAGTATAGATATTCATATATATTTATTATAAAATTAATTAGATATTTGCATATTATAAAAAGCGCAAGATTTTGCGCTGGAAGTTGTTTAATAAAATTGGGAGCTGGATTGCCCTAAAAAGCGCTATATCTAGCTCCTAAAGCGCTAAATTGGCAGCTCTGGTGAGCCGAGCGCCGGGAAAGTCTCGTAAACGAGAAAGCTAGCGAGAGAGCGAGCGAGGATATACCGCGTCCTCAGACTACCTCATCCCTCTAATACCTAAAATTGCGTTCTGCGCATCGGAAAGTGCGATGTTCCGAGCCGCTATTAATGGAGGCAAACTTAAGTTTGCATCGAACTATAGCTCTGCTCTCCACGTGACAAGGCATCACTGCCTCTATTTGTGGTATGTGTAAAAAAAATATAAATAAATAAATAGAGTTTGTTGAGTAAACAAAAATAACAACAAGAAAACTTTGCCAACTGTTCAGTTTTTCGAAAGTCATAATAAAAGTGAACGACAACGAACAACAAAAGTGTTGACGTAAAAAATGGTCGGTGCGTGGGTAGCGTATTACATACACCATTAAAATGTACTTAACCTAACCAAATCATAATTTGCAGTAAACCTGCGAAAAATCGAAATGTGTGCTGGGACACATATTAGAAGTGAAACTTCAACGGACAAGTGGAAAAACGAATCGCAAGGGACAAGTGGAAAAACGAATCGCAAGGGACAAGTGGAAAAACGAATCGCAAGGGACAAGTGGAAAAACGAATAGCATCGGATAAGTGGCAAAACGAATCGCAACGGACAAGTGGAAAAACGAATCGCAACGTACAAGTGGAAAACGAATCGCAACGGACAAGTGGAAAATCTTCAACTGACAAGTGATAAAATGAATCGCAACAAAATTTTAACTTGAAGTTTTACGGGCAGATTGTTAATGTACTTGTCCAATTTGAAAACCTGCCCGTAAAACTTCAAGTTAAAATTTTGTTGCGATTCATTTTATCACTTGTCAGTTTTTTATTTAAGATTATTTTTGTGATAGTCTCAAATTCGAATTAGGGTGAATACCCTAGTTATTGAACGCATTGTAAATTGGAAAATTATTTTGAGTTTGTTTGTTCCTCTATTATAATGAGTTTTCATAAGTTGTCGACCCTGGAGCCCGTAGAGTGACAACCTTCGTTGCTCTGATTGCCTACTTTGGTCAAAAAGTGTCATCCGAGCCACGCTCAGCGGGGGTTGGTTGAGAGTACATCACTCATTTAGATGTATTGGTTTGTTTGACTGATTGAGAACTGTTGTTAGCGAATCGGATGACTGATGCGTTCACACGGTTTTTGTTTGAAGTTAAAATAATGGAATTTCAATAATTATTAAACGTGGTAATGGCAGTTGACTATTATAATAGGTAGTTTTTAAATTTAGAGGTACAATCACACAAATCGAAACATGACCCACCATAAGGTCATTTTCTTACAGTCGTGAAATACAATTGGGTTGATATTCGCCTGAACATGCATTTCCTTGGTAACGAACTTGTTATCATGTTATTAGACATTGACAGTTGCTGACTACGTTGTATTAAACAGATCGGAGAGACTCGTCTATACTCGTGTAACATCTGACAAATGCTATTACGTGCTATTACTATCGCTGTCATTAAGTATGTTGGATTAAGTGCCGTTTCCTATATCTTACCGACCGTTTATTTGCCTTACTAGCGATTAAAATTTGAAGTAATCTCTATACAAGCAATGTCAAAGTTCAGCCTGCGGTGAGGCAGGGGAGGTGAAGTGGAGTGAATGGTGAGATGTCGGAACCGGTCATGAATCGACAGGCCAAGGGTGACGCAGGCCAGACCTTTTGTATATACAACATTGGATATTAGGGTTATCGTTATACGTTAGGTAGCAGAAATACACGGGAAAATAAAACATTAACAACATTAATGTGGAAGAATTTTGTTAATTTTATTAATTGGTTGTAGTATTTCAAAGTTAGAAATGACACTCATTTTACTTTATTTAAGCCTAAAACCGGGTATAAGCACCATTGTTTTCAATGACGTGTAATAGTCGATTGCCCATCGACCCGATTGGACGATTGCAGATGTCGGTTCCCCTCATGTGATTCCAAATTTCATTACGGTGCTGCTCAATTGCTTCCTTTGTCCTCTCGTTTCTGTGATCCCACATTTGAACCATCAAACCCCATAAATTTTCTATTGGGTTGAGGTCTGGTGACCTGGATGGCCATGGAATTGGATTAATTTCATCTTCATGCTGGGTGGACCAGTTCGAGACAATTCTGGCGATATGTACTCGACAGTTGTCGTGAACGTGGGAGAATACAGGGACTTCTTCAAGTGGGTACACTGTTCGCACTGTCGGTGGCATTGATTCTTCCAACAAATCGACATGGTTTGATGCGTTTTGACGAGGAGAAATTTGGACGGGTTCACCTATACCCCCAGTGCCCATCCGGGCCCACATGTTGGCTGAAATTCGGCCAGATAATTGATTGGGTGCTACGTGATCCTCTGTGTATCGCGTATTGTTGTAACGCCACAAAGTTAAGCGACCATGTTGAGAGGATCTAGATGATTTTTCATCTGAAGGTATGGTATTGGTCCAGTCAAAGTCTAAATAATTACGTGCAAAATTTAATCTTGCAGTTTTGTGTGCATTCGTTAAGTGTACTTTCTTACCATAATGCCGGTAATGCAGTCCAGTGCGGTGTGAATGATTTCTTATGGTTTGTAGACAAACGTCGTAACGTGCCGCGAAATCTTGGGTACGAGAAGAAGGATGTTCTTCATAGTGGTGCTGCATATCTGTGCTTTGTTGGTTTGTTGTTCGACGAACGCCATGATTATGTTTTCGTCTATCTTCAAGGGTGCCCTCTTCGGCGTGCCGTCTGGTCCATGTTCTCACTGTGTTCCGACTTATATTTGGCACACGTGATATTTCTCGAATGCCATAGCCTTCCTCGCTGAGCACTGCAATCCGAGCTCTTTGTTCTGCGAGACTACCCATTATACAATTTAATTTTTAGATATTGAGTTCTAATTTTTTTCTTATTGACTTTACTTGACTTCTCATATACTTTCAGAATGACATTTTATTTTTAAAATTATAATAATTTTTCTATAATGAAAAGAGTTAGAATTATAAGGCAGATTTCAGTTCGAGATTCAAATTATTTCAAATCATTACTGTTTTATCTAAAACATATCTAGTACAATGATAACAAAGTTTAAAATTGCGTAGTTCTGAGGCTAGTGACGCATTTTTATTAATGTTTATAACGTCCTAAGTGCAACACACACAATAAACCTTACTATTTTGACGGTTTTAAAGGAATTATTAGCAAAGTGGGTCATAAATCAGTTGTGCCGATCGTACATATAGAGTGAAAGATTTTAGTCTGATAGTCAAAGATTGTGAATTTGTGATATTATTATTGAAATAATAGTCGTTGGAAATTTTGAAAGTTTATTTTTACTTGGATGTTGAAGTAGTCATTAGTGCTCAGGGGTAGCAGAGTGCTTGTTTGGGTTTATTTAAGCTTATAGCGGGCGCGGTAGCCATAACAAAGTGAAATAAAGGCGAGGTGGCCAGTGAAATAGAGGCGAGGTGGCCAGTGAAATAGAGGCGAGGTGGCCAGTGAAATAGAGGCGAGGTGGCCAGTGAAATGGGTGCGAGGTGGCCATTACAAAGTGGAATAAAAGGCGGGGTGGCTATTGAAAAGTGAAATCGGTGGAATGAGAGGCGACGTATCGATTGAAAAGTGGTATCGATAGAATGAGAGACTGTATACTATTTGGATATTTTTGTGTTTGATGTTTTGATTTGTGCTTTGATGTTTGACCCAAAATGCGTAGCTCGATGGGCGACGAGGTGGCAGTTTCGATACTGCTGAACTGATTTGGTGTGTAGTCTGGAGTCTGTTAGGACTCAGATCTCAGAAAAAAAATCCAGAATGAAAATGTACACGATGTCCTTGGTCAGGAGTGGCCGAACTATAATATCTTTCTTTTTGCAGATAATCCATAATGGGCGGCCTATTACACGAGGGCGTGTAATACGTCAGGAAGGCCGTGTCGGAGGGAAGCTATGACTATGACGACATGACGATGTATTGTTGACAGGATGTATAACGCACAATATCATTTGTTTACATTATAATCACTTCTAAAATTCTTAATGTAATTTAATTAGATTTGTTAATGTTTCTAAAACTTGCAAGATCGTTCTAACCTAATAAAAGTTATGAATATTGTAATTTAATAAACGACCAATCAGAGCAGAGCTTATGGCAGAGCGGGGTCAGACGCCCTCTATACTTTGAGTAGTATCTACTTCGGTAGACTGAGGAGTTTTTGTGGCACATTCGGTTGGTGGCTACAGGTCGAGTTGGACCATGGAGTATTTTAAAGAAAGTATTGTAGTTGAAAGTATGAGCGGGGGTGCCCTGAACCCTCTGCTCGGTCTAAACTATGTCATAATATTGATCAAATCTAAATTAAAAGTGTATAAACCGTGGCTATTGTGTTTTATGCTCGCATTTTATCCTGATGACGCCCACTCAACCTGCAATAACTAAAAGTGATGTCGTGAGAACGAGGCCGTTCTGCGACATATATATATATATATATATATATATATATATATATATATATATATAGTATATCAGTTATCACGTGTCTTTTCTATTAGGGTATTTTTTTATATTATTTTTATTGCAAGAGTTCAGACAGGCAGACGGCCCACATAATGGAAAGCGGTTACAATCGCCTATTACCAAAGGTGCTAAAAATGCGCTGCTGCTCTCTTAAGGCAGACTGGAATCTGGTCACTAATGCCGGAACACAGGACAAGGTTGTTTTGGCGGCATACTCGAGACCAGGGGTGGTCGCCATCCAGTAGAGCAAATAACCTATCACCTGGCTGTGGGTAGTTTTGTCGCCTCTTACGATACGCCTGTCCGGCCGCAAGAAATTGTATTCTTTCTCCGTTCCTGCATGGATAAAAATGTACGTAGAGATTGTATGCAATTTTGCGCGAGTCACAGGACCGCGGTGACTGTAATGGCGAATATTAGATGTTGCTATTTCACAATGTCAGCTAATTAGCGCTTTGCCAACTGGCTAATTGAATTAAAACCGCCAACTGACTTGTTTACAGCTTAGACGTCAGCCGTAGACATTAACTTACCAGCTGGCTAATGGTTGTCAAATAACACCGAGAACCGATAAGTTGACGGATTAGCTGTCAGCCGTCGGATGCCGGTTGGGGAGTTATTCAACAATAAGCCAAAGAGGCATCATATAGCTGACTAATGATGAACCATTGGATGGCTAAGTTTTTGGAATTTTAGAGGGTTCCCTACCTCTAGTGACTATATATGGGACAGGATACAAAAACACCTGCTGACTAGTAAAGGGCTAATGAAGGACAAAAAGTCAATTTACTGCGGAAAGTCTAAGCTGGTCGATGCCGTCATTTCATTTTAATTTGAATAACACTTTTGATTCGCATATGTTAGCCACTAAGATAAAATACCACAGCTTCATGTAGTTTCTTTAAAATTATTACAATATTTCTTCGCCTGCATTTCTTGGGCGTTCCTTTTCGACTGGGATTTTGCGGTTTTTTTTTTGAGCAGGAGCCCGTTGAATAGCTGCAGATGACTGTTTCAGCGATACCGCAGTTTGGGGACTGCCCGACTCCGTGGGAGCGGAGGCGTTCAGCCCGGATGCAGCACGCTCGAGGAGGCACCTCCTGTAAGGTTCGGCCTCGGCTCGACCACTGGGGGGGAAGGGACCTTGCGGAGGCGGCCTGGCTAGATATTTGTTCTTTACGTAACTAGCCGGTTTCCGTAAAGCATGGACGCACCAGCGTTTGCGACTCTCTCGCAGTTTGTCTGTTACTTCACGAACATGAAGACTACCGCGGCCTTTCCGCGTGACTCCACTCCTTCGCAACATATTTGTTTCGATGACATGCAGTGCTTGCTTGTGTCGCTCCAGTTGTAATAATATAGTTACGATATATATGCATTAAAATCCGCAATCAATCAATAAATCGCATGAGATTACAATTAAGAACCGCGTGGCCCGTATATCAATGTACTCCAGGAGCAAGGGCTTTAATGTGTTCATTACTCAACAGTAAACCTACCTGTAGCTTAAAGCATTGCTGTGATCATTTAATGTTATCGCTGGGCTTATACGCATTAAAATGAGTGATCACTTCTTTACTAAACATGCCGCTTGTCATCCATCCATATTAATCCATCAATCATTTATTTGCATAATCCCGGGTTCAATTCCCGGCAGGGATCTTGAGCGGTCGCCGGAATATTAGGGAGTAGGGATTTCTTTGCGCATTAAATCTACCAATGCGATTTATCGACATATCGATAAAATATTATATCTACATAATACCAATATACCATATATTATAGATGAATTTGCAAATTTTAATTTTAATAAACGTATTTACATTAAATTCAAATATTTGTAGGCCCAATGAATGGGTAATAACATGATGTGCGTTATATTATGATATAAGATCTTAATTCATTGTTATTCACATGTAATTCACATCTTTAATCATTTCCAAAAAAATGCATTTTTATTATAAATATTATGTAAAATATGCACATTAATTAATAGAAAATAATATAAAGATATATTATTATAATGTTATTATACGTTATATTGCAAAATAGATCCAAAACCCTTGTGCGCAGATCAAGGTCATCGCTCAAAAATCGTGCCGAGGATTAAGTATACATAGTTCTCAATATATATATATATATATATATATATATATATAATATTGCAGATCAATTTTCCTTCAGAGAAATTATTGAATTGAAAAAATTGAATTGAATTATTAAATTATATAATTATTATTATGATACCGCTTTATTTTTCATCAAATTCGGTTCCGAGACTCGTTTAAGTATATTTCGCTATGTCTTATAATTACAGATACTCGTAAAGCCATAGACGCCCATTTGAAAGATTCATCTGGATAGTTGGAGAGAGGAAATTCCTTTGGCACTTCATTTTGAACATACCTAATTCGAACCCAAGTCATAACGATGAGACGCAGGTGTCTTTGTGACTAAACGAATACTAACTAAAACTACGGCGAATTCTAGTAAAAAGGGACAACCATTTGCAAAACTATAAAAACAGTTGTAAAACGTTAATTACCATATGAGCTAACTGTAAACCACTCATTTGTATCGCTTTTGTAAAGATTTGCATAAAATTATGATTACGGTTACATTAAGAAGTTTTAGGGCTGTGTACACACCGATCCATCGACGGCCAATGTATGAATTTCGTTGGCCTTCGTTGGCTCCATTTTAACAGTGTAAAATATAATGTTGGCGTTCCAATGGTGCTGATTTATACGTTTTTGTGATGATGATGATGACAAAATGTTAATGATGACGCAGGCGGGGATAAAGGAGAAGGGAAGGACTTGCAGGATGAGGTCGCCGCACCAGACACGCTACGAACGATGTAGGCTTCGCAGAGGCAGGCACTTCTTTCTCATCATCCTTCCATTTTCGTCTTGCGGTTCCTTCGATAAGTGGATCAGCTGGAACGATACAGCGGGGTATCTTCCAGCATGCGGGTTGATATAAGCGGGTGTAAAAAGCGGCACAACACACAAAACGCGACGACGTTTGCACGGAAGCAGCGCTGCGATCAGCGGTCGGACGTAGACTATGTCACATTGCACAGTGACAGATGCGGCGAAAGAAAAAAAGGAAACAAAGAGGCGGTGACCAAATAGGTCAGCGTTAACAATAAATATAGTATATTTCCATCAATACCCTACTATAACGGTCGAATTGATTTTTTGATTGTTTTTTTTTGTTTTTGTTAGAAGCTTTTATTTAATTTGTAATTTATGTATCTTTGGGTCAAATGTTGCAACTGAAGTTTAAAGCTGTTATCCTCAATCGACTGAGATGAAATTTTGCATAGACATTTATTGTCAATTACGTTCAAATCACCAAATGATTTCAAGGGTTTTCTCAATAAAAAAACGAAACAACTCAATACTACTGTCAAAATTACTTTCTTACGGACTTATACTTGACAAAAAGTAAATTGTGTCAAACAGTCGAATGATTCCATTTCTCTGATGTAACCGCCATACGGTGGATTGCCATCAAACGCCAATGACCGATTGTTGGCTTTCGTTGGGTCTGTGTGTACGCGGCCTAAAACAAATGTAGGCTAACTTATCGAACTGTGTACTTTTATGACGTGAGAACGACATTTAATTGATAAGCTACGAGTGTAAATAAACTTAATGGACTTTATAATACGAAATTTTTATTGCCAGAAAAAATACCACTTGGTATAGACTTTTTAATGATGGAAGTAGGACACTTAAAAAAAAATGTCTGTTTAAATGATTGTCTGTTTGTTTGTTATTCACGTACAAACTACTGCGCCAATTTGTATGAGGTTGATAGATAGTCAATCTTATAAAAAACTATATGCGACTACTACTTTATCAGAATTTTTTTAAATTGTATGTTAGCAGTATATCTAAAAAAATCCTCATATTTTAACCCCTTACTAAAACTTCTACAGGGATTGATTTTCTAAAACCTCTAAAACGCGCATTTCATTTTTGATAGTAAAAGCTTAAATATGAATTTTCAAAACAAGTATATGACAGCAATGTGACCGAGATGTGCTCACCACAATCAAATTTAAAATATTTTGAAGAAAGGTCAGATAAAAAGCAGTTTAAATCAACGTGTATGTATGACAAGATAAGAATATGAATAATGAAAGTTGATGAAGCGAAAAGTCCTTGTAAAAATGTATCTATGCACACCTTTGAAGTTGAATGAATTTATATAAAAGTAAGGAGAAGCAAAGCCGAAGCGAATGTTATAGCAAAGTTAGGTATTTCAAAATTGATCAAATTGATTTATTCTAATAACAATGACACGAACATTAGCGAATAATGTGATTTATATAGTAACTTTCGCTGGTACAGTACATGGATAAAGGTAGCAGAGACTTATCCGTCCAATGTGGTTAATAACTGACCGTAAAAAGTTTTTGTTGATCATTAAATTTCTCCAAGTCAAACATCTAGTTTTTCTTTAATACCTATCGGCGTGTCGTAAGAGGCGACAGAACTACCCACAGCCAGGAGGTAGGGTATTTGCTCGTCTGGATGGCTACCACACTTACTCTATAGTATGCCGCCATAACTGTCTTGATTTGTGTTCCGGCATTAGTGGCCAGGTTCCAATCTCCCTTTACAAAGCATCAGCACATTGGTAGCGCCTTTGGTGTTACAAGTATGCATATGCGACGGTAGTCGCTTCCCATCAGGTGGTCCGTCTGCCTGTTTGCTGAACTCATGTAATAAAAAAAATACCTATTAATTTTGTAATAATAACACTTGTTAAATAAATAATTATTATTTAAATTTAAATTGTTTTTATTTCGGTTGATGTAATAACGTGAGAAATATTTTTTTTTCTGTAGGTGGAGTACAGCAGATATAATGAATGGCCATGTAATTGAAAGTTGTTTCTATCGCGCATGAATATTTGTAAGACTAGAGTTAACAATATGCTGCCGGTCTTCAAGGTATATCATAACACGTTTTTTGAAAAAATTGCTTGTGGGAAAACTTCGGGTGGAAGAAAATTCCAAATTCGTCAGGTATCAAAAAAAAAATAAATAAATAATGAAAACGGTTGCGTGCATGACTGTACCGGCTCAAGGAAATTTGAATGAGCGTTCATTATGCAAAGTTTCGTGATATAGTCCCTATTGCATCAGTCGTTATAACAAACAAAACGAAAAAATGCAGAGAGACGCGAAGATCTTCTAAAGGCCAAGCGTATCTAGACCATCTCTAAGCAGTGTATTATAGAGTTAAACCGAGAATTACAATATGATGGTTAGTTCATATAGGATGTTAAATTATTACAAGCTATGTCAATAGATTTTTTTTGATAATTTAATTCTGAGTTTATTTGCTTTTCGCGTCTCTGAATGAAAAAAGCTTGCTTATCATCAAATTCGGTAAAGTTATCATATATAGAAGTCTTATGTGAAATTCGTTAAATAATAGTTATTGTTCAGGCATCAATTAACCATTTATTTATGCTTTTACAAAAAAAAAATGCAGGAGTTCAACAGACAGGCAGACGGCCCACTTCATGAAAAGCGGGTTACCATCGCCAATGGACATTTGCTTGCACCAAAGGTGCTACAAATGCGCTGCTACTCTCTTAAGCTTTTTACCAATATCATAAATTACTTTAATATAATTAGGCTTTATTTGCAATAAAATGACGTAACCGTATAAATGTAATTAGTCCTTAACTAAAACGTCTACAAGAGCAATGCGCACGCGCAGCCGTGTTCCGATTTACGTTATATTACGTAACAGTTCCCATGGCTAGACATTCAGACAATGATATTAGGTGAAACGGAACACATGCTAACTTGCACTGAATAGCTATTACACGGAATTCGAAACAGCTGTTAGCCGATTTAGGTTGGGAGCTTGATTCTTATCTTAATTCCTCGTTTCATAACTTAAAATATGTATCTAGCGATTGCATGAGCCAATTATAGGGGAGTTGCATACACTTCCTTCTTTTCTTTACTGTTGTATTCGTATTCTTAGTTTAAAATAGAATTTTTTGGTAGAAACATATACCTATATATGCTGTTTTCTGTCCAGTTTTATTTTCTAAAAAAAGAATGCATTTTCCGGACGGGATGGACGGGAGTAATAATATAGCATGAAATTATCAATGTATTTTATTTAGATTTATTTTAATTTTAATTATTTATTATGTATGTATGTGTGTACGTATATACTTATTTCACTTATGTACTATATATTTATTGCATTTTTAAACTTTAGTTCTCTCGTTTGCTCACAAGTAAATTCAGATAAACCTGTTATTAGCCCTACATTATAAGTAATTTTTTGTTGTTGTTTGTATTATTGATATGCGCTGTTGGTTTTTTTTCAATAAATAAATAAAATACAAATAAAATGGAATTTTATTTGCTAATATTTATGGCTAAGCCGTTATCTAACCCTGAGTGCGATAATTTTTAAGCATACAATTGAAACCGTGGAAAATGAATCCGAGAGACACCTTGGCCATCACAAGATATAGTTCAAAGCAGCTGACACTCATCACCCACATTTAATAGGACATCAAATCCTTTTCACATAAAGAACTCATGGATCGTGACGTCATAAATATCATGTTAGAGCTCCAAACAATTAGCCTTACCACCTTCTTTGAACAACGACTTATTTATGAAGACCCTTGCAACGGTAATGCAATCCCTCGATTTGTCAGACATTAAACGGTGCAAGCAGGGCGAGGGAGGTCAGGGTGTTTTGGTCAAGGTCATGGTTGGCACATTAGAGATTTGTCACGGAATGGTAGAGAACCGTTTTGTACAAATGATTGGTTTGTTAGATGTTGGGCCAATGTTGGACGTTGGATATATGGCAGTGGTGGGCGAGATTTTTAACAGGGTTTAAAATCTATGAATATCTCACAGGTACTTAGTCTTCTAAGTTCTATCAGATATTTATTTGTAGAAGATTACTTAGCTGTGGTACATATTTTGTGTTCGTTATTTTATAGTAATTTTCATTACATTTTGTACACATGTACGGTGGCGGAATGAGCAAGTTCGCCAGTTTTCTATTTGATTCATGTAACGTTCCACAGAAAATTATGTTTAACTTTTTGACAATAAAGTTTAAAACTACTAAGATAAAAGTTGTTTGATATTCTATCTCGTCTAAAAAGACTGTTAGAGGTGTAAAACCTTTTTACTGGTTTTGATATTTTTGATAAGAGTTGTGATAATATCCTATTTGTTTCTTATTGTTAATCTCAACGTCTGTCATTGCCAACATTTGTGACATATAAATTTGGTTCTTCTTTATTCACTATACAATAAAAAATCAATTATGAACATTTTTGTCTGTCTGGATATTACGCCTAATCTCTGAAACGGCTGGACGATTTTGACTGGACTTTCACTTGCAGATAGCTGTTATAAGTAGTAACTTAGGCTAGCTTTGTTTAGGATTCCAATAAAAAAAACCACGCGGACTAAGCAGCGGGCACAGCTAGTATTTTATAAACGTAACATTCATTAAAATGTTGACAGTACTGGTTCTTGAACTCGTGTAAGCAAAAGACGATTTTAAGGTGACGAATATTTTGATTCCGTAAGTGTATTTTAGAGATGCTGGTGAACACAGATTTTATTCCTTACGACCTTCGAGCTTTCGCGGCCAAAGACAAAGCATAAGCTTTAGTTTAGATGAATAGATATTTGACGAGAAAGTTACGATTGTTTTCATGTATTCACGCTTCTGCGAGTTCAGTTCTAGCCAAGTACTAAATTAGTATGAGTTGAGAGGGAAATACTCCAGTCTGGGTGTGGTTTCCGTGTTTCACAAATCACTTTTTAAAATATAGTGAAAATAAATATACAACTCTCTATATTTCAAATTGACTACAGTTTTAAGGCAGTTCACAACTGGGAATAACGAAATAGAGCCTGTAAAGAACCGTTACTTCTGCTTCCGACTTCATACGTTTGGGCTGGCCCACTTTGCGTGGGGTCCTGGGACATGCGCACGCGCATCGTAGGCGTGACACATATAACTGTTCAAGCATTAACGGTGCACACTTAACGATAGGCGCAAATTCACAATTTAATTATTTGTCTATGTAAGTAATAATTTATTGACTTAAAACTTCTTTACGAATGTTCGTACGCAACGGTAATCGCTTTTCATAATCAACTATTCTCAAGCAACTTCTACGCCCGATTTTAGATACCCAGACAAATAATGGGAAATTCTTCTAAAAAAAATTGCCTTGACAGAAATGTAACCTGGGCTAGGCGAGCCGACGATTAAGCCACTAGACTTTCGTTTGGTTTATTAGAATTTGCATAAGATAATAGAAACACATACTTGTTCAAATTTTAGCGCTTCCGCTTGCGTCTCCATCTATACGAGGGTCCAAGTGTAAAAATGCAAAATTGATCCGAGAGTTGCGCATGTATCTTATATAGTGTTATCATCTACGATGCAACCTACGCATAGGAATGATAGTTGGGTCTCCGTTCTTGATTTTCGAATATATGTATTTGGTCTGTATATAAATTATATAGGGTAAAGACAGCCCTTAATTTGAAATGAATCATCTGGAAGGCAAGAGATCTTAAAAATGAAGACTTCAAATGTCAAATGATTAATGGGTGAACCGTGAGCGTCCACGTCAAGTCAACATCGTCCACTGCTGAACGTAGACCTTTCATAGTTTGCGCCACTTCTTCGGGTTCTACGCTTTCTTTATCCCCTCCAACTGGCGATCTTACTAGATATATGATAAATGCAATAGATATACGAAGAAATGTATTAGAAAGTAAGTATTTATAGGAAAAAACATGAGTAAATTAAAAATATAAGAGGAATAGTATACCCTCTACCTTACACCATGATGGAGAACGTGAATAATATTTTAAAAAAACGTCGACCTTACACAAGTCGTTAGTGCATTCGGCTAGAGGGCGTCCTACATTACGTTTGGCAAAATGTGTTCTCCTCTCCAGGACAATCGTTATTTCTTAAAATAACACGCTGCAAAGCTTGGATATAAAATTAAGCATTAGATTTAATCAAATCTTGTTCACATTGAAGATCATCGCAGCCAAACTTACTTTCACATTCATATAAGTATTCATTATCAAATATTAATAGTTACTTAAGTTTTGTGAGTAAAACGCATAATTAGTAAATCATTAAAAGCAAATATCTATGAACATCAGTTAACAACTCGTATTTGAAACTGAAATTTAATCGATCCCAACAATTTTCTACTAACCGAAGTAACTTCGCATTAACCAATATTTATCTCAGTGGTCCTACTCTTGAACCGGTAACAACCGGTTCCCAACTCCCTATAATTAGGTTTGTTACCCCATTTGCAGGGTAATCCATTACGCTGGCAACACTGCGTCCGCGTTTAGATTAGCCTAGCCGCGTTAATGGGAGATTGTGGCGTCGTTCGTGTCACTTGAGCGATTTGTAAGCGAGTTGCTGATCAGGGTTGCCACGTGATTTATTATTTCCTATCTTTTTATGAATTACAAATCAATCAATCAATACTATTTGTTTATTTTTTGAGGGAGTCAAAAAGATAGACGGCTTAACTGATGCAAAGGCGAGTAGGGTATAGATAATTCAGATAAATTAAAAAATATAGAAGTGTTTTACATTTAACCTAGCTACACACCTGCAGAACATACGGCGCGGATAGTTTGGCGACTAAAGGATCGGCACTAATCTCAACTCGCCAGAATTTTCGCTGATATGTCAGAGATTTGCGAGCGTATTTAGCCGAATTTTCCACGAGGTATATTCCGCAGGTGTGTCGCTACACTTGACCTTATAAATATATGTTTTCAATGCGAATTAAGTTGGACGAAAACACAAGCAAACTATGTGTAGTTGTCTATCTATTTGAGAACTATTTCGTAATTTACTTTTGCTGTGACATCCCTAAGTTCCTAAGGCTCTAATATCGAATTCCGGGACACACAGACTACCCTGTAATAAGGGGGCGTGCCCACTATCCCTGCCGTACGTGACTCGCATTGCCTGTCTAACCAAAGTCTTATATCTATTGATATGTTTTACATTACAATAAATATAATGTGTTGAGACATTTTTCATGAACATATTTCTAAGGAACGTTATAAATAAACAATTATGCAAGCCGGCCTTGCAGGTGTTTTATTACTCCTTTGAATTTGAGTGATCTATTGTTCACGCTAATCTCTTTCTCCCTGTCATTAATCCTTCTTTCCTCTGTTGGTATTTCATGCGAATTCTTGGATGCCATTAAGCTGACCATTAAAGATTTTAAGAACCAGTGGGCGGCATATTGCTAGAAGGCCATGTCTAATTAACAAATGGATGAAGGTCAGGAAATGCGCCAGCCATATTCTGACTGCGAATGAGGCGTTACTTAGTGCACTTTCGGAGCGATTATCTTATTACGACGGACTTTGAGCGATTTATTTGATAACGGTTTTCTGACCTACGGTTTGGTTTTGTTGTATTCGACTATACTTGTAAGAACTGAGAATTACGTGTGCGTACTTCTAATAGAATTTGTGATAATTCCAACGGCAGTTTCGAATTTACATCCTACAAATCTGCCACAAATTCGTAACAATATAAATAATTGACTAGTTGTTTACATTAAAAGTAAGTAACTTTTAACGAGTGCGACAGACCATTGGTATCGTATATACAAAAAAAAAACAATATTGATATCGTGTTTTATATCTTGCTATTAAGTAATAACTTTCGATTATTTAATTATAATCCAGTACAAGCAAAGATTTAATAATAAAAACGCAAAGCAATAAATTGCGTAACACTTTCACCGGACATATCAAATTGTTGGTTTAATCGCAAAAATAAATAAATCAATATGGCCGCCAACTGAATCAACCAATAATAAAAGCTCGCTCGTAACGGGTACCATTTAAAAATGGAATTTATTCAATCAATTCGATATTCGAAACCATTATTGATCGTTATCTATTTGAAATGAAATATGGTATGTGATTTACGGACGGTTTCGTTCTGAAATTAAAATCGGTTTTTAGGATTCCCTAAATAAAAAATATATCAAATAAAACCTCTTTCTAATGTTCGGGCTATTGGCGTTTACTAGAACCGTTGATCGTAAACGTAGAATTGCCCAAAAAAAAAAAACGATTTCGTAACACACTCTGCAATCACAGTTGCCAGTCCGCCCTTTTGAAGTGATAACTTCTTATGGGAGGATAAACCGCTCTGTTAAGTAACGCGTTACGGCGCCAGTCTGTCTGTTATCACTTCTGTCGGACGTCCCGAGACGCACCACTTTTTTTTAAATAGAAAATCTCAATCAAAACTTTCAATCAACGTCTAATTATTTAAAACAGAGTGGGCTTATTAGCTATTACTTATTATTATTTAGCAGCTAAATGTGTGCTGTATTATAAAATATTAATCGGAATTTTTACAAAATAAATATGCAGTCTTGAATTGCAATTCAAACACAACAGTATTTTATTTCTACCTAAAGACCTCCAAAGATGATTATTATAAAATATTTTTTTTAACAACTCTACGGGCTCGAGCTCCGTACCATTTTTTACAATTTAATTTCTAGGTTTATTTTTTAGAATTTAAACACGCTTATTAGGCATTTTGGTTCTAGTGTGTGACATTAATTTAGTGAATTTTGTGTTGAGGTGTACCTCATTACCTCATTAGTGTCGAACTAATCCTTGTTGTTATTGCATTGCGTCGAAGCTTGCGAGGTGTGCGGATTAACTCAGTGAACGCGGTCCTTTGATGTATTGTACAGTTTAGTATTAAACAATGGCCGAACGGAGGCGACTACGATACGAGTAAGACGTACATTCGATGAGCGATAGCGGACTTTGCGCGTATTATTGAACCGTGCAGTTTGTACTGGCTGTGTCCAGTCATATTTGTGCCTGTTTTATACGTGTTTGTACAGTTCTAATAAACTCTATAGTAATTCCAACGGCATTTTAATTCGAGTCTTGAGTAGCTCGTAACAATATTAATTTATTCTAATTTTAATACTAAACTTATACTAATATAGATTGTATCTGTTCACACTGGTGTTGTGAGGAATATTTTCTATTGTAATATCTAACTTTAGATGTGGCGTAGTCCAATACATTTAAACATTAAATAGTGTAATACATTGCAAAAATCCACTTTGTAATTTACGAAAATTATCTTCTAAAGTATGTAAGCATTCCGAATATTGTGTATATGGAACCCTCGTTATAATAATCATGACACCTGGGCGGGCTATAAAATATATTATTATATGTGTTGTTAATTAAATCGATTTCTTTTCCAGTGAGAATTACTTAATTACATCTACGTTTAATTAAGAAATGTACGGTTGCAATGTCAAAGTAAATTATTGGTTTGTATAATATTTATAACCGCAATAGAATTTAGAGATTATGTTATTCGAGACAACAATAACTATGAATTAATTAAATATTATTACAAGTTACGTTTGAGTTACGTGTTGGAATTTAATTGTGATATTTAATTATTACCTTTCATGTGGCTTTGATCGCGTATAATTTTGTTTTATAACCAACATTACTAGAAACAAAGAAAAATATTTTATTTATCACAAAAACTAAGTTAATGTAAATAAAAAGACAATATAAACAAAATAAGTCCTAAATTGGACCCAGTCTCAGCATAATGCTAGCCAATAAGAACTAACGCTGTTCTTCAATCCGGGACCATAAAGTCAAGTCACGGTGGACAATACAAGATAAATAAGAACAACAGTATAATGCAGTTTGATAAAGGTAATTGCAGACTAAAAACAAGATAATAAAGCAATCATTTAAATAACACAAATATACGTAAAATTATTAAATAACATATATCTACAAATTAACCAAATTATAATAAATATACTCGTAAATAAATAAATGCCTAAGATCGCACTGTGCGTTTTAATGAGCATTAAGACATTTCTTAAGTTTCTACTAGATTGCATTACGTGTGCTTCTGCTCTCTACTTATTATTTAAAACATATTATATATTGGCTTAGTTTAAACCAATAACAGTTCAATGTTTCAGAAAGTTTTTGTTCAAAGAAAGTAATGATTTGAAATTATCGTTTAAAATAAGCATGATATTTTTCTATTACAAAATGTAAAACATGAGCCCATAACTTTATCTGGAAGACGAGAATCCTAAAAATAAAATTAATTATCGATTACATTACTCGATATATGTAAATGAATTTCAAAAATGAATAATATGAAAACATACTATACGATTAATTCATTAAAAAAAACTAAACCAACTACAATTTTAAAAAATAACAACATATGTCTAGCTATAAATGTGTGCTTGTGTTTCTATACTCGTATAATTAATACGTGAAGCAAAAACACAGTAAAAAGATTGTACCCCTTTTTACGAAAATTGCGCGCACGGAGGATTATGAAATTTCGCACACTTATAGTTTATATAGAGAATGATTGCAGAATGATAATATTTCTTTAAAATTATAAATAAAAAATAAATTAAATCAATAAAAAACAACATTACACACACTACCATGTATTTGACACATACGCATATATACTCTTTTGTATAGTGTTAAAGTCAAATTAACAGTGTAGCAATGGCGAAATCTGTGATTGTAAAAGATGTCTTTGACACTAATTATTATGGTCGAATTTCGACCACGGGCGACCACTAGTTTATATAAATGTATCGATGTATGTCTAACTTCGTTAGTCCTTATTTTTTTATTTTCAACCTAAGTCGTGTTTGTCTGGAATACTTTACACACTAATCTATATATCACACTAATTTAATTTGTCTCTTACTATGTTATGGTGTAGTAACTGTAAATGAACCAAATAAATAAATAAACATAATAAAATAAATCTTAAAATCATTTTCATCTTTTTACAATCTGGGCCTAAACTTATACTAATATGTATAGCTGAAGAGTTCGTTTATTTGTTTGTTTGTTTGCTTGAACGTGCTAATTTCAGGAACTATTGGTCTGATTTGAAAAATTCTTTCAGTGTTAGATAGCCCATTTATCGAGGAAGGCTATAGGCTACATATCGTCACTCTAAGATCAATAGGAGCAGAGCTAGATCTAAAGAAGGGTCATTAAGATTCGTGCAGACCTATAAAGATTCAGGGTATATCGCCCTGGTCAACCTAATGATGCTTGAGTCAGGTGTACAATTTGCTGGATGTAGAGCAGCCAGGTCTGTAA
This sequence comes from Dendrolimus pini, assembly GCA_949752895.1. NCBI lineage: Eukaryota > Metazoa > Arthropoda > Insecta > Lepidoptera > Lasiocampidae > Dendrolimus > Dendrolimus pini. The sequence goes on from OX457128.1 coordinate 2,906,357, forward strand.
AGCTGATCGATCGCTGTTAGCGCAGAAATTGACTCTAGCGGTTCTATATTCAATGCTATGACGGAATGACTGACTATTAGAGGTGGTTTAAACACAAGCCAGTGGCGTGGTTTTAAAATATTCATTAGAATTATTATCAAAAGTTTTTTTGTATTCGGAGTATCGGCTTCAGAGCCTCATGATTCCTTCCTTTCGCACGATCTTTATTCTATATCACGTCTGCCGCAGGACCGATGGCCAATGGAGCAAACGAGTCCTGGAGAGGAGACAGCGTCTCGGTGAACATGATAAACATTTACAACGAGGCCTAGCGGAGACGGTATTCTTAGCCAGTTTAGTCATAATATCAGGCCTTGTAGATCTACAAGTATGCCCAATTTCCAGTATTGGAAATACTATTTCTAGTAAGATACACGAAAAATATCCCAGATTTTAGCACAGCAAGTTAACACACACCACAGAATCTTTAGATAATTAAAATATAATAGAACTACGTTTTAACGGTTTTAAGAGTGGTAATTTATTTGGTTTTTATTATTCCGACGTTTCGGCCACTTTTCAGTAGCCGTGATCACGGAAGACAAAGGTTTCAGTGTCAATGAGTATTGGTAAAGTTTTATTTAGCCTACCGCCAACTCGTTCATTTTAATTATATAATTATTTTTTATGGTTATTATTTACTCTGTGGGAACCTAATCTAATTTACCACTGCTTCACAACATGTTGCGACTTGAATAGAAGAAGCGGCGCAAGAAACTCTTCAGCAAACAGATCTAGCTCCAATAATTTTATATAATACTAGCTTCTGCCCGCGACTTCGTCCGCGTGGTGCGGTTTTTTTAACTATCCCACGAGAGCTCTTTAATTTTTCGAGATCAAAAGTATCCTATATGTTGACCAGGGATATAAGCTATACCACCGTACAAAATTTTATTTAAATCGGTCCCGAGATTAGCCGGTACAAACAGACAGACAGAGAAACAAAACGATTGAAAAAAAAATGAAATTGGTTCTATTTCACTTCTTACGTCCCCTTGACTCTGTTTTTAGCATTTCTTTTTCATTGTACAGAAATTCGACGTCTACAATTTTTTTATATGTATAGATTAAAATGGGTGGGAGGTAAAATAAAAAACTATTGCTACTTCTACTTTACTATGGTAATATTCTCAAAGAATTATTCCCGCTACTTGCTTCTCCCTTAAACCCATATCTCAACCCATCTGAAATAGGAGCATTCGAACCTGCGGCTTTGTTTGCATTAGTGCATAGCAGTGATATCTCGGCTTTTTGCGTTGAACACCAATGCCTCGGGACACTGGTTGCCGTTCGTTTTACATCGTTCGTACCCCAGATTGTCTCAATCGATTGAAATAATATAGCTCTTCATGTGATTGGCAGACGTGGAGACGTAATATTCTTGTTGTGAGGATAGAAATGAGGCTTAAAAATGATATATCATTCTGGACTGTTTCATACAGTACCGACTCCAGATTTGTGTTGATTTTAGTAGATTAAACGCGTTTTATAAAACCAACCTTTAAATATATGTTTGAGGTATAGTAACTTTCTTCTTTGAGGTAGCGAAAATAGACGCGCGACTCATTACTTGAATGTCATTTAACCTAGTTTCACTAAATATTAATAATTGATTTACCTATTGCAACCATTTTACTGCGTGATGTTTTCAAACTAAATTGTCCTCGTTTTTGAAGTGATAATTTCTTATGGGAGAATAAACCGCTTCGTTACGTAACGCGTTACGGCGCCAATCTGCCTGGCTTCCCTTTTTCTCACGCATACGGCTTCGATAGGCAAGCTCCTCTTCTCTCACTCTAACCGATAGCGCTAGCCGTATTTCGATAATTAGATTAAATAATGATTACTAATAATCTACATACACACAAAATTCACAAAATTCTAATGTATTCAATTCAAGTTCAATTCAATTCAAGTTCAATAATTGCAACTAAGAATAAAGTATATTTTATAAAAGATTAATTAATAAATAACCTTTCCTTACATTATCATATTAATATATATAAAATTTAAGTAATAACCTAAGCTTTTTTCAAGTTCAACAATTTCAATATTAAATAGTTAAACTTAGATTAGTTTAAGTTATGTAACTTCTGCAGGGCGTCCCGTCACGCACACGTTTATTTAAATTTGGGATTGGCAACCCTAACTTACAATGACCCATTTTTCTCAATAATAGCCGCATTATGCATACACCGTATGCATCTCTGGATATGTGCCAAGTGTTTCACATTATAAGTATGATCACTCGCCATTCGTCACTTGATTGCTCATTGTATTGTAATGGGCTGCTAATGATTGGGTCATTAAAGGCGATACACTTTCCATCGCAGCCAAATTGTGCGGACAGACCGCGACAAAAGACAGTTTAATGTTATTATATTATTTCAATCGTCGTCTGGGATTTGGCTGTGTGAAATCCCAGTGTCATCTTATGACGTTTGCAGGTTTACAAATTTCCAAATGGTACAGTTGATTGCAAATGGTTATGGGAAATCTGTAACATCAAGGGAGCCGATACATCTATCTGTGCAGGAACGGAGAAAGAATACAATTTTCCGCGGCCGGATGACGTGTCGTAAGAGGCGACAAAACAAACCACAGCCAGGTGGTAGGGCATTTGCCCGATTGGATGGCTAACACCCCTCTCTAATGTGTGTCGCCATAACAACCTTGAGTTGTGTTCCGGCATTAATAAACCAGGTTCCAGTCTCCCTCAAGAGAGCAGCAGCGCATTTGTAGCACCTTTGGTGTTCCAAATGTCCATAGGCGATGATAACCACTTTCCATAAAGTGGGCCGTCTGTCTGTCTGCTGTTGCAATAAAAAAAAAAAAAAATTGGCCTCCCTAGTTAGGCCTTATGATTTTTTTATGGCCTTTTTGAAGAGTCTCATATTGTAAAGCTTTTGGAAAACGTAGAATCTTATTTCCAGGCTTACTTCAGAACGCGTTAAATATAGAGTTTAACAGAAAAATGTATGACTGGCTATGCAATAGATGCTTTCACTCGTTAAATGAATATTTTGATTATAAATTTTGACTTCCGACAGTTATAATAAATAATTTAAATTTTAAATATAATTGTAGATATCTACCTATTTTTAAATTATAACTTAAAATTGATAATCTTTTATATTAAAATTTGACATAGTATCTAAGCATTTTAGATTCTATAGATTGAAATTGTTACTGCATTTATATTAAATTTATTTGACTTTACTTGTATAATAAGACTTAAAGTTTAAATTTTTTAATATTAATATAGTTTAAAAGGTAAAATTTTTGGTATAATTAACACATAAATTTAAATATTTGTACGACGATAGGTCGGATACGGTGATACTAGTCACACTATTTTACCAACTGTCATCGACACACCACTGTACCTAAGCAAATAAAGATTCGTTCATTCATTCATCCATTTGTTCATTCATTCACTCACTACTTGCACATGTATAGCATGATTGAGCGAGCGGTGCATCACTGTCTAGTGTCAAGGAAGTGTGGATGAATCCTTACAGCTTAAGTTATATAGCGGTGGAATGGCTAAGTAGGTACCAGATCAGACAATTCTTCATAATCTAAAACATCTTCGAAGTCCGGGTCCGCTTTCTACTCTTTCATTTCGCACACTCTTCGGTACACATCATTATGAGAGCCTTAACAGTTTTCTAATCTAATGTGCCTTTCTATTGATCATCTTGCATTATGAAAATTTAAAATGATTTCTTATGCAAATTGGTATTTAATGTTACTTGGAGATGTACATCGTTCTTATGAATTCTTATAAACTTTAGCTAGAAGTAGTTACAATCGCTATTAACATCTATATACATATAATAAAACTGTAAAGGTCGAATATCTGTATAATGAAAAAAAACGATAAAAACCAAGTCAGGGGGATGTAAGAAGTGAAATAGAACTAATTTAGATTTCTTTCAAATTTTTTGTTTCTCTGTTTTCACTGTCTGCTTGTACTGGCTAATCTCCGAAACGATTGGACCGATTTAAATGAAATTTTGTATGGTGGTAGCTTACATCCTTGGTCAACATATAGGATACTTTGATCCCGAAAAATTAAAGAATTCCCGTGGGATAGTCAAAAAAACCGCACCACGCGGACGAAGCTAGTATACTATAATTATTAAAATTTAACTAACAATTTGTTGTTTGATTTAGTGATAACATAAAATTCTCATTAGTTTAAAATTTAAAAGTATAATTAAGGCCAATTTACATTCCTCCGCGTACAACAGAAAGCTATAATTTCCACCGCCAACGCCCATCATATTTTGATTATCAAAACAATGAGATAGGCATCTGCGGTGTTGTCGTTGCGCACGCGCATCGCACCGGAAGTGTTGAACAATGCCCTATTGTGGGACAGTGATTACTTGCACCGGATCCCGTGTCATTGTTGCCTTACTCCAATTTAAGTGGGCGTTAAGGACGTTATAGATTTATCCGGAAACTTAATCGTACAGCTAAACTTGTTATTTAACAGTAATAGATTTACTTTTTATTATAATATAATTCCTTTTTTCTAACAAACAAATTAAGCAATTTTTTTTCTATTGCATGAGTTTAGCAGACAGGCAGACGCCTCACCGGAGGGAGAGCGGTTACTATCGCCTATGGATATTTGTAAGGGAGACTGGAACCTGGCCACTAACGCCGGAACACAACTCAAGGTTGTTATGGCGGCATTCCTTAGATCAGGGGTGGTAGCCATCCAGTCGGGCAAATACCCTACTTGAGCTTGTTTTTTTTAAAATTGTTTTTTTCGTTCCTGCACGAATAGTGAAAATTATATATAATTGGAAAAATAGTAATAAAAAGTATAGCTTAATTGCAATTACATATCACTGATTACTTCAGATGTAACCTTTTTTTGCCAAATAAAAGTGATAAAACAGTGATAAATAAAGTTGTATCTTAATTCAAGTTGAAGCAACAAAGTTGCACGCCTAAGTGCATAGTTCTAATAAATATTCATAAAGATCTCAACATCTCACAAAAAAACAAACAAAAGCAAATAGCTTTAAGTGCTCGCTTCTTTAAGTTTTTTCTGAAAAAAGCTGTTTTAAATTTAAGTTTAACCTTTGTAAAGAGTGTAGTTAATGTTTTACGATAAACCCTTTATCTATGTGCTGTGTGGTCTCTAAAAGCATGTTAATTTATAACTTTTTCAAAATAGTTCAGGTGTAAAACTATGAAACTTGTACAACATAGTAACAAAATCATCTCTTTCTTAGGTGGTTTGGACACCTTAGGCGTACATCAAAATCACATCACAACAATGATCATCATAATAATGAAAACTAGTAATGGGTTAAAAACGAAAAAGTTTTAGGTAGAAAATAATATTATATTTAATTTTGTAGGTTCAAAACAGAAAAAATATTTTGTGGTAATTACTACCCACTTTGGGTAGAAAACGGAAACACTCCCTATTTCGCCTGATTCAATTCTTTCATTTAGGTGGCCTGGAAGAGATCGCTATGAGCGATAAGGCCGCCTATTGTATTGCCTAGACTATATTGTAAATATGGTCTGTTTTTGTAATAAAAAGGTTTGGTGTGCAATAAAGTGTATCTCTCTCTCTCTCTCTTCTGCGACTGCATGCGGATTAAGGAGGTAGAAAATGTCTTAGGCGACGACTCGTTGAAAACGCCGTAGGCTGCATACAGCATGGCGCTACTGACGAATGCTTAGTGTGAATAGTTATTAGACTAGTCTCTCTCAAACGTCTAAAGCGGTCAGAACACATACGGTACTCGCGGTGTTCATACGTCGTACACCGCGTCCGCCGTCTTTGTTGAGCATTCCAGCATGACGATGTCGCGATTTTGGAACAAAGTTCTTTATCGGAAATCACTCGGCGTATGGAGGCTAGACTGTGCTTTAATACAATGAAATGTTTTGAAAATAGAAGGTCTCGTAATTGCCCTATGATATTCTCCAATGGCCTTCGATGATTTTCAAAACTTCGTTTCAACAAGGTGTCCCAAAGACAACTTCTTTTCTTCTTCCTTATTTTATTGTTATATAATGTAATTAAATATAATTAAAGAGCTTTTTATCGATGTATCGATGATCATAAGCAAATCAATTTCATCTCATTATTTTGTATGTCAATTAATTTATCAAACGAATCTATACAATCATAGAGTGTGTACGGAAAAACTGAGGCGCGTTATGAAGTATGTTTCCAGAATGACCATCGGTAACGGCAATCGGACGCCAGAAGAAGCGTCGAGCGTCGATTGAGGAAAGACACCACTTTCGGCAATGCGTGATATCTACCTCACAGCTGTCCCACGCTACACTTATGAAAACACAGCCTGCCTTTAAAAATACAGCTGCAAAATTGACTCATCGATTCCCTTGAAACTGATTCAGAAGTGATCATTGAACGATAAAAAGTAATTTATTAAATTATACAGATATCCATGTATGCAATTTTTGACCTACTTCGCAAGTCGACAACATCGGTGACGTAGGTATGCCTATTTACGGATGTATGAATATCCGAGGAATTTTTCTCAGAAACCACTTAGTATGTATGAATGATTATTTTCTTTTTTATTGTTAGAGTACAGCAGATAGTCTAACGGCCCACTTGATTGAAAGTGGTTACCTTCGCTTATGAATATTTACAACATCAAAGTGTCGAAAATCTATATATATAAAAGAAAGTCGTGTTAGTTACACTATTTATAACTCAAGAATGGCTGTACCGATTTGGCTGAACATTGGTGGGGAGGTAGCTTAGAACCAGGAGACGGACATAGGATACTTTTTATCCCGTTGGAACAGGAAGTGGCGCTGAGATCGTGTTCTAGGATCCTCCTTATCAGCTGGACCGATTTTGGTGATTTGTTTTTATGTATTTGAGTGGGTTCCCGGACGGTTTAGATTCACAATTAGAACCGGTAGGTGGCGCTGAGATCGGGTCTTAGATTTTTATTTTTTCAGAGCAGGACAACGTCTGCCGGGGCCGCTAGTACTATATATTTGTTCACGAAATTGATTTAAGTAGGTCTGTGATGTACGTCACTAGATGGTGTTGCTCGTTTTCGATGCATACTTACATACGATACATACTTTGTACTTAGAATATTGTTCATAAAGCTAGTTCGCTTTTTGTGGCCACGGCGGTGGTAACATAAGTTTAATAATGAGTGTGAGTGCGTTTTATTTGTGTACGTATGTGAATTCAACAGAAGGTGCTACCAACTTGATGCTTGCCTCGACGAAGTCTGGACCGTGGCCAGTCGGAATACAAGTCAAGGTTGTTATGGCGATGTACTCTCGACCAGAGATGGGCAATTATACTTATTTATATAATCGTACTACTTTGAATTACTAATCTTGATAATCGATTATGTAATTAGTTACTCATTTGTTTTCATAACCGAATGATGTTACTAATATTAGTACTACTAATGAAATCGTTGAAAAAAGTCGAAAGTCGAGCGAGACATTATAATGTTGGTATTAGTAACATCCAATACCGACATTTCAATGTCTCAACTTTTTTCAACGACTTGATTAGTAGTACTAATATTAGTTGTAATATCATTCAATACTATGCAATACAATAGTAACATTCCAACTACAGTGAGTCGTTCTTTGTGTCGTCTCGTTTTCGGTGGTGCGAGTAGCTAGCTTATTTTTGGTGGAGTTTTATAACGGTAAGTTTACATGCATGTATTCTCGAACACTTACCGATTTACAAAAATAAAAGTGTCACAAGTACTCACAACTAAATTAGTAACTACTTATCTGTCATAATCGAGATATCTCGAGATATCTTCATAATCGAACGATTTCATTAGTATATCTCATAATCGCACACCGTTACTGTCGACCAGGGGTGGTAGCCATCCAGACGTACAAGTTTTCTACTATCGTGAGGTCCGAGAAATTAGATTTTTCCCCCGTTTCTGCACGGATATATTTGCCGCTATACAAACTGTAGACAGAAATATAATAAAAATGCAATTTAGAGTGCCCATAATATTTGGAATAGTGGAAATTTATGTAAACACAGATGTTGCAGAGCTAGATAAAAAAAAACAAGGTACTGATCGTAAATAAAATTTACATCCTCTTCTAATAGGTCGACGCTCTTATATATTTTCAATACTTTATTGCATTAATAAAAATCGAATAAAATCATCGATATGTGCAATCTCGATAAAAAGTGTCTATAGTTTTTATGTTTGTATCGCTATAATAGCAATATTTCACGTCCACGTTTCATACTTAATTACGTAAACAAACTGACAACCTGTCTTCATATTAGATAACGATCGTATATACTTGTACTCGGAACGACATTTGATATAATCTTTTCCTAAATTATGACCACCCGTATATGGTGTTTAATTTTATGTTATAATCCATTCATCAAGCAATACAATGTTGGTTAAAAGAATTTTTAAATTAGGTAGCATTTTTCGCTTAATTAAAACTACATTTTAATGGATTTAAGCGCATGTTTAAGGCCGCGTACAGACAGGCCAAACGGGCAATGTTACCAGCACTCATTAAATAATACGCGTTGCTCCCAAAAAACACTAGATTGGGACACGTATTACCAAAATAGCGCTTAAAATATAATACGAAGTAAAACTTGAATTATATTAATATAAACATCTATTTACACTCTAATACACTCTTTATTACATTCTAATACAGGTCCACATTCTGGTGAGTGAACTGAACTCTACATAATTTTATTATGGTCACTATCAGAGAAGGAAAAAGTCTAGCGCCGAAAGCGCTAGGTTAACACCAGTGGCCACTGAATGGGCTTTATTTGACCTAATTCTAAAATTGTGGCGTACATTTTTTGTATAATCAATTTTTCTAATCTATTTGTCTAGTGTGTGTCGTATTTCGAATTAATATTTTTCTTCTTTACTTTCATTCTATGCAGACATTTCGTTAAACGGTCGAATAATTCGATTAGTATGGTGTGACGTTACTGTTACGTGGTGCATTGCCAGCGAATACTATTTGGTTATATTATGCTTAATTTTAGGGTAGCAAGCAGGAAAATCACGAAAAAGTGGGCTGCGGGAGTATCGAATGTTTAAACAACTTACATTTAAATGAGAGGTTATTAACGATAGTTGGCCTTTGTTGGACGTGCGTGTGTACGCGGCCTAATATAAATTTCCTCAGACTGTGAATTCTGTCATCTTACATTACTTTTAAGCATATTCTTTTTATTAGAAACATATTTTATTATTGATTTAAACCATGTATAATTTTTGAAATATGATTTACATATTTGTCTTGCTGACCACGAATATGTTAAGAGGACCTAGTGTCATTTTTATAGTCAAAATCGGGAATATTTTTTTTAACGTACAAAAATAACTTATCAGCAATACATTGCTGGAATTAAATTAGGATTTATAGAGATAAAGTAGCAAATGGTCAGCCTTCGATTAAATTGCCGATTCTATTGAAAAAGTTTCTCGGGTTTGACAAAAAAAGGTTACATAACTCTTTGTTTAAGTTGTTTTTTTTATGTGATTTTGAAACATTCTTCATTGGTTCTCCGCTCCTATTGGTCTTAGCGTGGGCTATCTAACACTGAAAGAATTTTTCAAATCAGACCTTGTTCCTGAGATTAGCGCGTTCAATCAAACAAAACAAACAGTCTTCAGCTTTATATATTAGTAGTAGATATTTAGTTACTACTTACTATCCCTATGACTACTGATGACTATCGGCAAACCTTCTGCGCGCGGCTTATACAACGGACCACACTTAGGCTGACCCCAGACGCCCTGACCGTGGTAAATAACGTATTTTAAAAAAAAAAATTATACCAGGATTCGAACTAGGAGCCTATGCGTTCACTAAACTAGGCCAACAACCACAGACGCCGTCATAATATACATATTAGGCCCAAAATCGGCTTTAGCGGTGTATGCTTTCTACCAATATTAAAAGCCATATCATTGCAATCAGCCACGCGATTTTTCAACTCAAGATTTATTATCATCTATATAAACCATTACGGAAATATGAATTTGTGCGATCAATAACAACGGTACGGATCGATCATCGACGCGTTACGTGATGTGATGTATTTATTATAATAACAACTTGGAATGGCATCCGAGCACTCGCGAGTGAGTCGTAAATGTCATTTCGACGGTTAGCAGAATATTGTACAGGGTTGTCAGTTATTATAAATTTATTAGCGCGCCAATTTTAATGCTCGCTAAGCATGCGCGTGAAATGCACGGTTCGCGCGCGTATTTAATTAGAATGGTTAGAAATGGCAAACATAATGTTTAATTCAATATACACGTAACACCATTAAATATTACACGTAAAATTAGTTGTATTCATAATTATAATTATTTAACAAAATTGAGTCTTTTTGGTCTTACGTCATATTCACTGTAGTCACTATTTCTTCAAATAAAGTCTTTCTTTCTTTCTTTCTTTCATCTTTTTAAGGATGAACTAAGCATGGCAGCAACACATTAAAATGATGTTGTCATTGTCATTGCCATGACGATGTACTTGTTAGTGAATTGCAACTATGGCGCTAAAAACGCGAGCGGAGCGTCATCGGTTTGTCTATCCGTCGGGAACAGTACTTTTTCTGGCTGAAAGGTGCCCGAGTCCTTTTTTACACCCCTGACAATGTGTATGCAAAATTTTATGACGATTTATGGCGAGAAAGCGTCACAAACAAGCTAAAAAAATTACATTCGCATTGATAATAATAGTATTATAATAATTAATTTATTTCAGAAAATTGAGTATTTCCATACTAAACAATTTCATACTGTAAAACTATTTCCATGTTGTCAAAATGAAAATGTATTCACACCACAACAATTAATTAATAAGACAAATACTAGGGAATTACACAAGCGTAGCTATAATTATTTTCAATATTCTACTCCACGGCTATTTTATATATATCCACGGATAATATTAATACAATGTTATAAATGCGAATGTGATTTTGAGCTGTAATATTAGTTATGATAGTTATTATAGATATACTTTAAAAAGTGGCAACCCTACTGCAAACAAGTTTGGCGCGCCAACAATCTCAATTCGATCGCATGAATGAATGGATTCCACTTTAAACATAAATACAAACTGCTCGCTATCTTTGTAGGATTTTTGTGCAATACAGAGTTTGTGTACGCAGAAATACATATTTATTGATGACTGCAAGCGTTGCAGATATAGACTGCAAATGATGTAGATATACCTTCTACAACGGGAATATACAAAGGATATTTTTATCCCGAATCACTGAATAGGTTATACGTAAGCAAAGCCGACAAGAATAAAATTGTGTTTGTAAATTGGTTAATATATTGTTACGAATTTGTAGGGGATTTGTATGATGTAAATTCGAAAATGTCGTTGGAATTATCACAAAGTTTGTTAGAAGTACACACACGTAATTCACAGTTCTTACAAGGATAGCCGAATATAGCTAAACTAAACCGTAGGACAGAAAGTCGTTATCACATAAATCGCGCAAAGTTCGTCGTCATAAAATACTCGTTCCGAAAGTACACTAGGTAACGCCTCGTTCGCAGTCATAACACGACTGGCGCATTTCCCGACTGACCGACACCCATCCATTTGTAAATTAGACATAGCCATCCACTGGTTCTTGAAATCGTTAAATGGCCAGCTTAATGGCTTCCAAGAATTCGTATGAAATACCAACAGAGGAAAGAAGGTTTTATGCATCTTATAGTGGCGTGAACAAAGAGATTAGCACGAACAATAGATCACTCAAATTCAAAGGGGTAATAAGACACCTGCAAAGGATTAGTATCGGCTTGCCACAATAAGAAAAAGAAGTAAAAAGAAAAAGGTGTACTGTATTATATACATAAATTAAAAAATATCGGCGTGATAAGTAGTCAAACTTTGCCTTCGTATTAAATACATTTTAAATATTTACTAGAAGCTTTCCTAAGACAAATAACTACTATGTAAACCAACTCATGGAATGTGTCAAAATCAAGCCCACACAATTAATAACGCATTCATTTCCTTTGCCCACAAGATTCGAGTGGCAAACTTAGGTGTGCCGAACGGATGCGCTTGCGCAAGACAGCCCGTCGAACGCCCGTGTCGCTCCAATTACCAGCCCTGACACTTCCGTTCCACAGTCGCAGAAATCCATTTCTCAGGACATGTTCAATAAATATTTCATTTATCTACGTGCCTGTGCATTTATTGACCTCATTATGGTTAATTGCTGTTTGAATAACACTCCACGGCGTGTATGTTGAGATTACGATCCGTTAAATTGCTGTAATACAAGTTTGGTATTTTATGTTTTATGGAACTTAATATTACAGCTATATTAATAGTAGAAACAAACTCAAAGGGCACGGGTTCGAATCCTGGCCGCAAACAGCATGTTTTCTGACCTAATGTGCATATTGTTACAAGTATCATATGCTAACAACGGCGAAGGAAAACATCGCGATGAAACCTGCACATCGAGGTAACTGATGTGTTAAATCTGCCAAGCCGCCTTAGATTAGCGTGGCGGGTGTACTGTCCGTTCCCCTATAGTAGGAGGCCGGAGCCCAGCAGAGAGACGCTTATGGGCTGTTATTATAACAATAGAGTAAAAAAGGAATTAAATAATGCTCATAATAGAAAATCAGAATATTTTAAAATAATTTTCATGCGCAAGAGCATTAAGTAACTAGCGACAAATCTGAAAAAGTGGCCGAAACGTCGGAATAACTAAAATCAAATAAATAACCTCGCTTAAAACCGTTAAAACGTAGTTTTAGTATACAAGTCGCGAAAACTTAAGAAAATATTTATACAAATAAAGGCAAAAATTTAGCATTCGAGATAGCTCTACAATTAGCTATTAGCCTCTACCTCTCGGAGCTCGAAAGTAGGGTAATAGGGCCAATTAGCGATACCTCTGTGGGAAAATTTGCCATAGATACAAGGGTACCTGTAGGCACCCGTTTGGCGAGGAATGCCACTGCGATTGCCATCGCGCCGGGAGTGGGTTACGTCACGCAGGGCCGCAGTTCACCACAATCGGTAATTTATTGAGGTCGTAAAAGCATTTTAGGGTACGATACGATTTTTTTTCAATTTATATTTATTGCAGCAGTTCAGCAGACAGGCACACGGCCCACTTGATGGAAAGCGGTTACCATCGCCTATGGACATTTGCAACACCAAAGGCGCTACAAATGCGCTGCTGCTCTCTTAAGGGAGACTGGAACCTGGTCACTAATGCCGGAACACAACTCAAGGTGTTATGGCTACATACTTTAGATCAGGGGTGGTAGCCATCCAGTCGGGAAAATGCCAAACCACCTGGCTGTGGGTTGTTTTATCGCCTCTTGCGAGAGTACTTTCTCCGTTCCTGCACGGATAAAATTTGTCTATGACTTCCTAAAAAATATTTGTTCACAATAATATATGTAAATTATGCTCACGGAGAAGACAAGTCCTGGAGTGCTGAACGCCTCTTGGAGGATACCCTCCGGCTCTTTGAATGACAGGAGCGGAGGGAACAGACTTGGGGAGGCCGACGTCTAATAGTGAACGGTGATTAGTAGACGAGGAGGTGTGAATTTGAGTGTTTTAGTTCATTATAACTTCTGAGTGATTGAATTGATTTACATGATGTTGTTAGAATGTCCACGTTGTGCCGGTTGACCTATTTTACTAAACTTTATTATTTTTATCTTTAAAGAGTTTACGAGAATTTAAGTAAACACATTCTTGATGGTAAAAATTGGAAGATTTAAGTTTGTCTTAATAAGTTCACAGTTAACTGGTATCATGTGCATGTTATTTTAAATTTAGAGGGAAGAACGGTCGCGTAGGGACATTGACAGGAAGGTAAGTACTGGAGGGTGTAAGCCGTAGAATGAAGTTCCACTTTGTCTTGATACTTGTAATGCGAATCTGCAAAATCGGCCGCTTTAGGCTGCCAGTTTGTAATTCCGTATTATACACGTATAAAAGCTATTATGTATTGTCGAAATCAACAGTCGTGCCTCCGAGTAGCGAGGTAAATTAAATGTCTCTAACAATGGGGTATTTATAAGCCGATATTAAATAACGTGAGTTCCTTGAAAAATTAATGAACGATCGTAACTTGTAAAATGCCTCGAATATTGGCCAAGCGCACACGGAAGCGCACATGCGCAGGTGAATCGTGGGTGCGCCCGCGCAGCGTAGGGCGCATCGCTTGCCCAACGCGGCCGCATTCCTCGCATGCGTCTAGTACTAAACGCACGTGTTGTAATAATTATTTTGTCAGCTTTTATTATGGTTTATTTAGCCAATTTAGATAAGACAAGACGTATTATATATTTATTCTAAAAAATAAATATAAAAGCGATGTACTAACTGTGGCTGATTACGTGTTGATTTTCAATATGAGGATTCTAATATCGGCGAAACGTCTCGTTTTTTATGCTCATGGTACCGAACCCGTGATTTGTTGATGTTTAGAATAATCTGAGGTCAAAAGATCTATCTAGATATTTCATTGCACTCATTACGAGAGTTCAAAACGACTGGGCCGATTTTGATATATTTTTAGTAACGAATTATTAATATCGCCTAAAATTTTGGACTTATGACAATTCAATCTGTTATGACAGTTCAAGTAGCAAGAAATGGTTTGATTGGCTCCTGATGTTATTTTATAATACTTCTTTACGAATTACAAGGCTTGTCACAATGGATCTTAACTACCCGCTAGTTTATACTAATTATAATGTAATACTATATATTAATATACTGTCCATAGTAATGTATAGTATATTATACATGTAAAGTAAGCAAAAGAAGGTGTAATAATAGGAGTTAAAAAATAAAAATGATAGAGTCGGTGCGGGTAAACCCGACGTGCACACCATGATCAAATAGCAGAAGTGCTAAAAGAGTGGTCAAGTAAAAAGCATCTCAAATAAACATGCATGTATGAAGAAATTATTGAAAGTAGATGCAGCGAAAGCTGTTTGTCAGGATTGTCGCAAGTGGAGATACGTATCTCTGCCTACCCCTATAGGAAACGGGCGTGACAATCTATATGTATATCAAGCAAGAACACAATTTCCTGCGGCCGGGCGGCCTCTCGTAAGAGGCGGCAAAACAACTAACAGTCAGGTGGTAGGGTATTTACCCGTCTGGATGGCTACCACCCCCGGTCTAGAGTATGTCGCCATAACCTTGAGTCAACCTTGTATTGTGTTCCGCGGCATAAGTGGCCATTTAGCACCATTGGTGTTGCAAATACCATAGGCAACAGAATCGCAAAAGATTTTAACAGATTTTTTCAAGTGAATGTTATTATAAATTACTTTGATTAAACATTTATGGTCAGCTATTATTTCAACAAATATTTAATACCCATACATACACGTATTTTGTTTCTAATTGCGTCATATTTGCCGTATTTTTATTGACCTCTATAAGTGAGACAGAACTCTTCTGTAACTCTGTAAGGTAGAAAACTCGGGTTAGTGAGAAACCTCTATAGGAGAAAACGAGATCACGGTCCCTTGAGTTTTCACTTATCCAGGTTGGACTGTATCGACACCTGCTAGGAAGAACATCGTAAATCATTTTCAGTAACTTTTGAGGACGGCGCATTAAAGTTTCTAAAAATTCTTGATGACTTCTGTAACGTTTTTCTAAAGAAATATCTTTACAATTTGAATCAATATAGATAAATCTTTATTATCGTCTACTTATTTAGTCATTAAAACGTCTCTTTTGTGTCTTTTTGTGACTTACAATGAAATTTCACAATAAATATTAAAAAAAATTACATTGTAACTCAGACTTACAATCCTATTATGTAAGTAATTTGTTAACACCGTATACAAAAAGTATTGTATATCTGAGATAGAGTACATTTATATTATGACTTTAATCATATTTGAGTTACGATCCGAATAAAAAACTGGTTAATTAATATGAATACTTTTATTTTCTTAATAAAACAGAAGAAAGACAAGACTATATAACTGACTGCAACAAAAACGCTTTATCAATTACCGACTGGAAAAAAAACACCTCTTTGGTAACAAAATAATATTAATTCTTATTAATACTTTATCACTTTCTTATCAATTATTATTTACTAAATCAATTACTTCTAATACTTTATTTAATGAACACTGAGAATGAACACGTATAAAAAAATTAACAGTCCTAATAATTAATAAACATAGAGATTCTTTACATTAGAAATTTTTGATAACATTATTAATTTATTCTAAAGAAATCAACAAATAAATGCAATTGAATATTTTAGAATAGAACTCTAAATAGATAATTATGCGTATGCTTTAAAAAATAAGGAGGGTAGTATAATTTATAAATCGACATGAAATGAAATAGTTAATGTTATTACTCAGAATCAGAGTTATTTTTTGACTGAGTACTATTGAGATGGGGTAAATTAGTAAAATAATCGTGATAGGCTGCTGGAATGGCTAGACTTTTACACAAAGTCATTAAATCTTTGTACTTTGCTAACGATAGAGGCAAAGGTGCTTTATACGCTTTTGGGATGTAGTTCGGAATCTCTTGTTCGATCTGAGTTTCTGATCTGATCTGATCGGATCTATTGGTACGACGCGTAAATGCTCGAAGATTAACTGGTCTACGATAAGCTAGATCAATTGTCATCTCACTGTCGCTCAAAGATTCGTATTGAAACTTGATTGTGTTTGGTACGTCACTGGCACAACAAATGTGCATAATTTTACTCCAGGAGACTTTTGCATTGTTCACGTCGTATTCCCAATTATTGTAATGAAGCATCAGTTGTTTATAATCCAATATCATTTCTTGGTTAACTTCATTAACCACATAAGGCTCGCCGCTTGATTTTGCACATCTGATTAAAGTCGCCCACTGCTGAGGAATGTAGATAACTTTATGTTTTTTTCTCCGCTCAATTAATGCATGCATTGCATCGCCTTCTGACTGTGAATGCCCGACTTCGAAAAAGTGGTGTTTTATGTCTATATTAAATAATTTGGTAGCATATGCATACATTGCGAATACTGTTCTATTTTTATTCTGACCTCCGCAACTGTCAGAATAAAAGTTAAAGTCTTTATACCCCTCTTGAACCTTGGTTTTAATAAAGTCGAACACAAAACTACTGATTTCATTAGATCCTTTGCGTCCTATCATCTCGTCCCACAAGTAGCAGTACCCTTTATGTTTACCAATGTCATATATCGTGAAATTATATGTAGCAAGTTTTCTTTTGTAATAAAATGCTGACACTTCTGACTGCGGAGTATTCAATATTTTTTGTAAATCATAACAAGCTGTAACAACAGAATCAGAGTGCTCGGCTCGTTCTTTGTCACTGTTTTTTAAAGCTCTGACTACATTTTTATTAGCAATATGTAAAGCTTGTTCGTATTCTAGATTAATTTTGTCAGCAGTTGTTGCATTTCTGAATAAGTCACATCGTGGGCATTGGTCCTTTTTGGGTTTATTAAAGTCTATATTATATTCTGTGCAAAAGATCTCTCTATACTGTCTTAAAGTTGCAACTAGGTGATCAGAATAGTTTTCTTTCATCCATTCCAAATAAAGTTTGTGCAGTTTTGGTAAGTTCAGCTGTTCATCCAGGTAAAGTTTTGATGATCGTTTTCTAACGTAATGTGAATCTACTAATGGTATTTGAGAAATATGGTCGCGAACGGATTGTTTCACTTGCTCAGGAACAGCATTTCTTCGCGTGCTGTGACAACCTCTCTTATCGTAAGAGAAGTGTCCTGTAGTAGACTTATCTATTTTTTTAAAAAGAGTTTGTAGCCACATGTCGCTAATCGAAAGGGTGTTTAAGAACATTGTCTTACAGGTTCTCACTTCTTCACCTGTGAGCAGATAGTATTCGAAAGACCACTTGCGCCGACTCGTTGAGATTGAGCTGGCAGTAATTTGTTTTTTTGGGACTCTTTTGACAAATCTCCTAATATACTCCATTTGTTTGTTATGGTCTCCTAGATCCCAGAAGTCTTTGAATATTAAACTTCTTTGGTTTTCTGTAATTTTTTCACAACACTTACGTGAACAGTTAGTGCTACACCCAGGTTTCATAACTTTTTTCAGAATAAGCTGACCTTTTTTATTTATAAACTCCTCACCAAGATTTTTCTTTTTTTTACACATTGTATTTTTCCAGTTTTCCTTGTTTAAAATTCGCTTCCTTCCTGCATTCTCTTTCTTCGGATATATCTTTTTTCGAGTTTTATTTTCATTAGATAAAGATGATCTGATAGAGCCTGTGGGCTGTTCTTCGATGTAGTCAGCTGGCTGCTCTTCGTTAGTTTGGTTTTCAGTCTCTATTACATCGTTGTTCTCTCGATTTTGCCCTAAATTATGCAAAATAACGATTTAAAGTAATTTATTTCATTTATGCAATTTTATTGTTTAAGTAAAAGTAATGCAGATAAACTTACGAATTTCATGCAATATATTAATATTATTCTCTATGAGTTGTTCGTTGTTGTATTCTTCATCATACGTATTATAAGCAAGCTGTTCATAGATTGATTCTATATTGACATCTGGAGCCAAAACACAAGAAGCTGAAAAAGATATTATTAAAAATATGTAGTTTTGTACCTAATTGACTCCAAACTTTTGGAATCACTTAAATTCGTTACATAGAAAAAGCATAATAGAAAAACGTACAGTAGCTATGGTAGGTAATTAATATATCGTAGCTTTTTTCCATTTACATACACGGAGTGTGGTAATGTTTAAATATATTAAAAATTACCTCTGCTTTCAGATGGGACATATTCTGAAATTATAGGCGAATAAACTTCTTCAGTTTCCTTGGAGACTGAGATTTCTTCATTCTGCGTCTTAATAGGACTGCGTTGTCGGAGATTGTATTTAAAATTAAGTAAATCATTCCCTAGAAATAAAAACGTAACGAATGTTGAGCTAAGTTCATTATGACAATTAGATTATCTGTTTTAACAAAATCTAAATGAACCTAATGTAGGTAGGTAGTTATTAAATGTACCCACCTGTTTGAATAAAAACCTCTCTTCCATCGGAACCCATAACCGGAGGCAACCTCTCTCCCATGGGAATATTATTCTCATTATGATCTAAAACATGATTAAATATATATATTTATATCTTTAATAAAATAGTGCTTAAATAAACGAAAACAATATTCCATACCTACAGTTTTATTCGAGGGCATGACTAGGTACTATGTAAAAAAGTGTAAATATGAAATACCTGCATTGGTGTCCGTTATTTCACTTTTAGCTAAAGCTAACGCTATTATTCTACTGCGACGACTCATTTTAAAGACGGCTATCACATTTAATCGCAGTTTATGCACTTATATTTCGTTAAATATGCCAATTGCCAAATCAACAAGCGAACTTCCGAAAATAAACAAGTCGTAACTCGCTCACCCACCGCGCGCGGGGGGTAGGTTCAGAATCAAATCATGGTAAGTCAATAATAACAAATGAGTTGGTCAACCAAACCTGTGATCTATTACGGAGAAAATAATTGCAACTAGAATTACAATCTTTTTTTGACTTTCTGGACTGTTATTCAAGAATGAAAAAATTGTAGGCAGAGATACAATGAAAATGTGTTCAATAAAAAAAATACTATGTCCAAGAATAAAAATGTATATTGAATTGCAATTATTTTCATGTTAAATTAGTTGTAGCTGACCTAAAGAGTTCTGCGTAACTAAAGATAGCTTTTTATTCCCATTAATAGACCCTTAGTTACGATGTTTTTCCACGTTCTAAATCTGAAATGCGAAGGAATTCAGGTACAAGGGTAAGAGCTAAAAATAGAGGATTTTTTTCTCAGCGTGAATATTGTTGTAACTTAAAATTGCCAAAAACTGAGTTACAATGTTGTTCCTAGCAGGTGTCGGTATGATCTGTTTTGTAATTTTGGTGTGCAATAAAGTGTTATCTCTCTCTCTCTTTCTCTATTTCTCTCTCTTTATTCACGGATGCGGATCGGACTCAGTGCGTAACTACTTTTATAAGGTATATTGGATCCCGTTACAAATATTGTTCCACAAAACGTGACGCTATTTAAGTTGAATATTAGATTTAATCAAATATTAACACACTACAAAATAACAAGCGTGAATTATTTATAATGACGTTAATTCTAGGACGAATGTTGTTATGATTTAATTAATTTACATAATAATATTTTTGTTGTTCTATAATTAAGCCAATAAAAATATTTTTTTACAATATAGTTTCTTACGTAAATTTTTTCATCGAATATCTTGAATTTAAATAATAGGTAAGACATATAATTACTTCTATTAATTTGAATTAAAAAAAAACAAGCTTTTATTTTACGTACATTGTAATATACTTTTTTCTGTATTTTTATTAAAACATTGTATGTTTTCTATAAATATATTTTCCTTAAACAAACCACATCATTAGTGTCGACAAAGTTTCTTATCGTAAGTCAACGAGGAAATATAACAAAAAATAAAAATAATATTATAACAATAATCGCGGCTGCGATGTTTTTAAAATGATACAAGTAATTGGAACTGACGTTTGTCATCCCTGCCCAAAAATAATGACTTACAACAATTGAACAATACAAATATTTCCCCTGGGCTCAGATTAGGGTAAAAGGTCATGTTGTTGGCATGTGGCATTTCAGTTTAATTTATGTTAATGTATAGGTTAATACCTCGGAATTGCGAAGTTATGTTGAATCAAACCGATGCGATGTTAACAATGTAATTTAGAATTCTGTCGTGTTGTTATCGCTCGTACTATTATTACCTAACTTATAAAAATAACTTACCTAACTTATAAAAATACTTCCCCGCACTTGCACAATTGGTGGACTTGTCACCAACAGTGGGCCAAAACATGGAATCGGAATTTTGGTACATGTCTCGAATAAAATATGAATATTTCCAGTACATGTATACATTTTTTTATAGCGATATAAAGGCAGCCAGGCCTATTTAATGGAACATGGTTACCGTCAGTTTTGGCCGTTTGCAATACCACCCCCACCTATACGGTCTGCAGGTCTGCGGGTCTGCAGAAGCGGAACCCGTTTCAGAATGGTGCATATCTGTGCCAGCTTTATCTATAGTGCATTGTGTGCAGCACACATGGGTGGAGGGTCTTAGAGGACGCTGAACGCTGCTTGAGACACCCCCAAAAACATGCGTCGCTCGCGGCTGCAGCGCTCTCAAAGACCCTGCGCCCGTGTTATGGCGGACGCCGGGCCCGGTAGCAGAACAAGCCGCGCCACGAGCGGCTCCTTTACTCTACACAATACATTTTTACTCATGTACCCTCAGAACAAGAAGTCTCATAGTTAGAAGTAAGGAAAAAAGAATGTTACGTTACCATCTTTGTTTCACTTATCAGTATAGATCAACTTAGGAGTTAAAGAAATAAAATATTGTATATCCCTCTCTATTCTACACACTAAATTGTACAATAAGTGAAATGAAAGAACAGTATGCTGTTGCTATTTTAGCACGGTTTCTATGCGAGTTTTGGTTCTCAACGTGTATCAATTGCTTCCTGACATAATTTAAAATTGCACCATTTGTACCCGAATTTCCCTTCACTGGTGAAAATATAACCGTACACATTCCGTTTTGACGCAAACGCATTCCCCCAGCGATAACAAGATTGACAGACAAAATATTGACCTTGAACTTGTTTTGCTTTTGTTGATGAGAGAAACACACAAATTAACTGGTTTTATATCAAAAGCTTCTAGTAAACATGTTCGAGTATAAGCGAAAAATTGAGTTGGGAACCCGAACCAAGATCGTGGTATATTAAGCAAAGAAAAGAATACAAAAATCTACAACTATAAACGTGGTAAGTGTATAGTGTAAGTGCACTATAGTGTCACACCAATCAAGTCAATCCAATCAACAATAATTTCAGCATGGCTCTACCACGAATAAAATCCAATTAGTCACTTTCACATCTATGTAGGTACATTATATTCAGTACACATTGTTTATGTTATTATTGGATTAGTCGATCAATAGATAGATTAACTGATATGAGTCGTATAATGCGATAAAATGGATTTCGCTAATATAATAGCTCGCTCAATCGATTTACGTCACTAAGAAACCGTACAATTGTATTGGCTTAAAGGAGACCCCACAAATGCGTTCGTACGACCGTTGTTAGCGGTGCCCCCATCTTCGCGAATAATGAAGTACTTAACAAAATAATAGAACTACGTTTTAACAGTTTAAGCGCGATAATTTATTTGATTTTTATTATTCCAACGTTTTGGCCACTTTTCAGTAGCCGTGATCCCTTAGATATTATAATAATAATTATAAATTAGATTAGGCTCGCTAGAGTAAATAATAAACAAAATTAAAACTAAGTAATTAAAATGAACAAGTTGTCGGTAGGCTAAGTAAAACTTTAACAATACTCATTGACACGAGATCTTTGTCATTCGTGATCACGGGTACTGAAAAGTGGCCTAAACGTCGGAATAATAAAAATTCAAATATAACACCCCGCTTAAAATCGTTACGTACTTTTATTATGTATACTAGTCGTAAAAATTAAGAAAATACAGTACTTAACAATTTCTATGACTTGCATAATATGAATTTTTTGTACTCGGCAGACAAACACACATATCGTATATTCCTTTAATATAAGTAAGTTATGTCGCTGTTATGGGCAATATACAACGGACCACTCTGGAGCCATCCAGACACTCAGACCGTAGTGAAAAGCGGAATGTTCGTTTATCAAACTTAGCATGCCAGGATTCGTACCCGAGACTAAAAAAATAAACAATAAATACTAAAATTATTTTTTCATGGTAATATTGTCATATTTTATGTCATATCAATGTTCGGAATACAGATATCGAGCGCCGGCTTTCGATTGTTACGCGATACATACGAGGGCACTTTTTTTGTCGCGTCGAAAAGCGGGTACACCGGAGATTGACGGAGACTGCTCTCGCGCAATATATTCAGTATTTATTTATTAAGATTTTTTTTTATTAATACCAGTTAATGGAACAATAAAATAGTTAGTACAGACAATGAACAAGTGGTTGTGACGAGATAGGACGAGGCGCGGGCGTATTTGGACAGACATTTATCTATCCCCCGTAGTGTTTCCCTTGTAGTACTTTGGTAGGATATTTTATATAATTATATCCTCTCAAGCGGCGCCCCTCCTTTAAAATACCGACGAAATAGTGTTCACCCTTGTTCCTGTACCTGCCACCGCCGGCTGGAGTAGGTACCAGCTAAGTACCTAGTGTATAAGTAACCAAAAATTACCTTGTGGGTTTGGACCGTCGGGTTACCGATCCCGCCGTGTACGGTACAATCAATATCTATAGCAATTCCTTTAAAAAAAACGTGAAGACCCTCCACATTCTCGTGAGAACATCACGAGAACCACGTTTCACGTTCTCGTACCTCGCGCTTTTCTCGCTGCGTTATCGCACGGTTCTAGCGAGAATGTGGAGCGTCTTTAAAAGTTCAAATTGATGCAGATTATAAATGCAGCGTTAGGTGGTGACCCTGTAACCCTACATTTAAATATTAACGACGTCGCGTCGCCTACTTCATGCAGATTAATCATAAGCAGATTCAACGCCCACAAGTCTTACAAAGTTCCGCGTTTCTCATTAACTGTCATATATTAATTTATGTGTTGTATGCATATTTATTGAGCGGCATGTACGGCAGTGCTTCCATTTTTTAATGGCTACAGGGTTACTGTATCAAGTGGGTAGGCAGAAATATGGTGTATACACTCTCGTGTATTGGAGTATAAATACGTCTTATCTTTTCGTTACTACCAAAGTTAATCTCTAATAAGAATTTTCCCGAGATTTGGTACTCTGGCAAAATAAATTTTACACATATTACAATATATTTTAACATTGTTAATTTACTAGCATTACTTAGCACTACTTACACTATTACCTTTAAAAAAGTTTTTAAATACAAGCTTTTGAGATCCTGGATATCATGTAGCAGCAGAGTGATAGGTAAGACAAAACAAGCCCAAACACGACGGGTTTATCTTGTTTGGTACAGGAGTTCCAATGGCTACCTTCCGACTCCATTATCAGATGAGCTCCATAGTACCATATTATTATCATAGCATTGTCACGCGATACTATACATATGCGTGCAAAATTTCAGCTCAATCGGAAACCGGGAATTTCGTCAAATTTAACTTGCAAGATTCCACCCGAACTTACATACACATATTCATTGCAAGTTAAATAAAAGCTTGTAAAAAACGTAGCTTTGTGAGGGCTCATGCGATATTTTATCTTGCATTTTTGTTCAAATTGAAATTCAGAAGTTAACCCGTGTAATTTCGGCAAACCAAAATATGTTCAGAACATTTTATTGATATCGATATTTACTCTATATTTTTCTAACAGAAGGCGTTAATAGTAATAGTCTAGTTGATAAATATTAAGTATTTCTGTATCTTTTCGAAATTAATCTTTTTTAGAATCGTTGTGATTTGAAACTCGATGAAACGAAAAAGCGACACTAAAATAGACATAAAGACACAAATTTATAGGACTAAGACTGCGAGAGAACGAGATACGTGTTTTACATTGTGCAGCACAGATTAGAGAGTCAATAAGACTCTATCCCCTTCTTTATTTGGCCGATAAAAGACCTCATGTGTGTTAACAATATATAGTAAGTAAAAACAAATAAATATAAACAAATAATCCACTTTCCACTCATTTTTCACATTGAAAACATAAATATTCATAACAATTGGCATCCCCGCGATTTGCGCATGCGCACGGGCATACATTTTTATACGCGCCCAATATGGAGTTGCGCGAAAGGAAAAACGCTGCGTACGCGCATCCTATTCCGGGAACAATGAATATTGCTTTCCCTGGACGACTACCGTATTTGGTGGGGAAAGAGAACTGTTCAAGGTTTAATTATTGTTTAGAATGCCGTGGGATTTAGGTTTAGTAATATACATACATACATAACTTCACGTCAGGTCCCTTGTGGGGTAGGCACGAACAACAGAGCGCCATTTAGGCTTATTCTTACACACCTCACTTGCTTCTTTGACATTCATAGCTCTTGTCGTGCACGCTCGTCTGTTCTTAAGACTCCTGACATCACCTTCTGCTAATATACGATCAATTTGATCATGGAAGGTGTGTCGTGGCCTTCCGCGACTTCTGCATCCATCCACTTTCGCGTTGTATATCTGTTTAGTCATTTTTTCATCATACATTCTTTCCACATGCCCGAACCACCGGAGCATTCCTTTCCTTACCTTCACCCCGACACACTCTTTCAGACCAACTCTCTTTCTTACTTCGGTATTACGAACGCGGTTCGCGAGCGTCACTCCGCAGATTTATAACATCAGCCAGTGAAAGTCAGCCTGTGGCCAGTCTGGCAGTGAAAGTCACATCAAAATAGATCCAGCCGTTTCAGAAATCAGCCCGAATATCCAGACAGACTCTTGATCCGAATTACTCACACAATCAGGGGGGATTTTATTCACATTTTTATTTTGACTTGGCATATGATTATATGAGAGCCACTTCTGATTCGAGTTTCATTTAAATCCGTTAAGTAGTTTTCATGTGATAAAAAAACTATATACAATCAATTGTTATTTTATTTATGAAACCTGAAAACGGTATAGGATACTGTTACGACCGACAAAGACCAATTCACACCTGCAGTTTATTACCGTTTCAGCACTTATTTTGTTTACTTTGTGTTTAAAATTTGTAATAAAAAAAACAGCCTATTATGTATTGTAATCTTTTATGGTAGGCATTAGCCAGGTGTGATTCTTGGAAATTATTGTTACGCGGTCAAGTATTGTGTCGAGACATATTGTATAGCTTAGTATAAAGGAAAGCCCGAACGGAGGGGTGAGGCAGTCAAAGCGATAACACAAGCGAGGCAAGACGTGTGTACATTTTAGTGACGGACTTTGCGCGTGTTATTGAATTGTGCATTACGTTTGGATTTATTGTGTCCGGTTATATTTGTAGCTGGGTTATACGTGTTTGTATAGTTCTACTAAATTCTAAAGTAATTCCAACAGCATTTTAATTCGAGTCCCGTAACTCGTAACAATACTTTTAATCTATAACATGGAATTTAGGTGGGCGATTTGTTGGGAAAATCTCTAAAGCATCTGGTCAACGCAAAAGTTACACAAGAAAAAGATGTGTAGTATATTTCCTTCATCATAAAACACTTTGGTAGATTGTGGTAAAGTGCTTACGTAATAAAACTACTTGCTGATTATAATTATTGATTTTTAATTTTTGTTTAGTATTTACTCTATGGGAACCTAATCCAATTTACCACATGCAACATTTTGTGGCTTGAAGAGAAGAAGCAGCGCAAGAAACTCTTCAGCAACGTGCATATCTCTAATCATTTAAAAGTACTTACGTGTTCGTCCAACGAGTAGGTGAGCTCCCCATCGTCATATAAAACGAACCACCGTCGCTGCCATCTCTGTAACAAAGGGAAGAAATATTGTTTATCAAAACGTAAAACAGTACTCAAACACTCAAGGCCTCTTTAAAAACGCTTTTTCCCCGTGTAGGAACGGAAAAATTATACAAATCCTTGCGGCTTATTGTAAGAGGTGACAAAAAAACCGACAGCCAGGCGGGTCTAGGTCTTATATCATAATAAGCTTGAGTTGTGTTACTACATTAGGGACCTCTTTTTTAGCGGGGAGAATGCCTTTGCGGACATCTTACTGCTCGGGGACATGACAGTGTGAGACTCGTCGGAATACCCAATAAACATCCCGGTGATCCTCCAGTGGTCCACCAGAACCAGCTGTGATCTACGCCGCAGCGCATCTGATGTAGGCTCATCCTCCGTCTGCGAGCAAGCCTCTCCTTGGGCCGAAGGATGGTTGGTCCCCACAACTTCAGTTCTTTCAGTCCCATCTACGAGATCAGCAACACATTGTCTGTATTTCTAGTTTTGCAATTGTCATACATAGGCGATGGTAGAGCCACTTTCCACCAAATATATGCTGTACACCACAATTGAAAAAAAATGTGTTTATGTGTGTGTGCAGTACACACGCAGTAGAAGTGAAACAAAGTGTGACAAGGGATGGGAGGTATTCTAAAATTCGTGACGTCATAATTCATATTTTATATCATTATAATATAATTTAAGTTTGAAGTAGGTACTAACGAAAAACTTCAAAACAATTCCCACACTATGTGTATGAGCCGTGATTAAATTGTTAAATATAATAATATCCTATCTCATTCTCTCGCATGATTAGTCCTATAGATTTATGTGTTTATCTCTTTTTAGTGTCGCTTTTTCGTTTCATCGAGTTTCAAATCACAGCGACTCTAAAGAAGTTGCACTTCAAAAATGTAACTTGGGTACAGTAATACTAGTAATATCTAGGAAAAATTTTACTTAAGGCTTTATGGTATTTTGTATTGTGCTACAACTGAAAGCTGCCAAAGTCAACTGCAATTTACGGATTGAATGCTAGTTCAGGATTTTAGCAGCTGAGAGACTTGCAAGTTATCATTTTTCCATTGTGGCTATGAATAAATGAGTTTTCTATTACCTACGTCGCAGAGCGCTTACGAAAAACAAGTAAGTTATTACTTGTAAACCCGAATTACTCACAATGTTTAGCACAAGTAAATGCACTGATGCATCAGTAGTATTTGCAGTAACGACAATGACATTTGTACGGTAATCTAACAAGCATCGGCGTAATTAGTGGCCTTAGAACTCATTTGCCACACCTTAAGTCGCTTGAATCGAGATATGGCCCCGCGCACGTGACATTGTTTCATACAACTATGGTCAGCTATTTGGTGGTTTACTCTATTCTAAAATATTTAAATCTATTTTATAAATCTGTAAATGGTTGGAATTTGTACAATGCGAGTAATAACGTGAAAAATAGGGGGGTTAATTGAAATAACAGATTCCGACAATGTTACTTTAAGCGCCATAAACATACCAAAGCCGCTCTCATATAGGCTGCCGACACAACTCGGCAGCCTTATATGGTGGTGGTATTTGGTGTTACAAATGTCCATAGGCGATGGTAACCGCTTTCCATTAGGTGGTCGTCTGTCTGTCTACTGAACTCATGCAATATTTTTTTTTATAGATTATCACTTCACCAGTAAGGTAAATTAAGCATCAATAAAACGGCAAAATTTCTAAAAATTGAAAACAATGAACCCTGACCGATCCAAACAAGATAGCAAAATCAGAAATCTCTTACAACAATGTTTTTTTCTAAATCTTAGAAATGTCAAATTTCGCAATAGCAAATTCATAATAACATACCATGGTAAGTTACACCAGAAACGTTGTATGTGAGAATCAAATCAAGTGTTTAATTGCCTGTAATTACAAACAAACACCGGTGTTGAAAGTTACTATTTCGTAATAGAATCGTGTGAATGATTCAATGAATGAATGAATTTACTTAAACCAGATTATACTCGTATTATAATAGATGTAAACATTCATATCGAGCATCATGGCAACGATCGAAGAACTTCGCAAGAGTACCAATTAGGGCTCAAGAAGAACAGTGGAGAACTGGAATAAGTTTTATCCGTGAAGGAATGAAGATAGAATAGTAATTCCAGCAGGGTGGCTTGTAGTAAGGGTTGACACACCACTCGACCTGTTTTTATAATGTGGCGAATGATGGTGGAACCATCTAGTTACTTTAAGAACTTTTAGAAAAAGCTAGAACATTCTGGAAGGAAAAGACAAGGACGGATATATTTTAGAAAGGGATAGACGATGAACGAAAGACAGAGATAGATAGATGTTAGAAAGGGATAGATAGTAAATAAAAGAATAACGGAATTATGGGTTCTAGAAAAATCTTCCGGGTATATAAATAACGTAAGGCGCGCCTACCGGGCAGGAGATCGAGTGGCAGACCTCGGTCAAATACCTCGGGGCACACATCGACAGGTCGTTGAGCATGCGGCTCCAAGTGGAAAAGGCCGTGAATACCACACGAGCCGCCAGAGCCCTGCTCCGACCTGTCCTATCATCCAGACTGCCCCTGAGGACGAAGATCGGGGTCTACAAGACCTATCTCCGCTCGAGGCTCACATATGCAGCTCCGGCATGGTATGCGCTGTGCTCGGCCACCAGTAAGAAGCGGCTACAACAGCAGCAAAACATCACCTTGCGGATGTGCACGGACGCGGGTCGATACGTCAGGAATGACGTCATCGCTCGCGATTTGGGCGTCCCGTCGGTGGAGGACTTCGTGGTGATGTCGGCGCGTCGGATGTTCGACCGCGCCGACAACTGCCGCCATACCCACCTGAACGGGATCGCCCCGCTACATACGCGACCCCCAGACGTAAGAAGGAAAACCTGGCTATCGACCCCACGTGACCTCATTCGCCGGGATTAGGGTGATGTTAAGAGGTCGCGATTTATGCCCCTAACGCCACAGATAGGCCACCAGACGCCAATGATGGCCAACCGAAGCCCGGGAAGGCCATCGTAAGCCATGAGAGGCCAACAAACGCCGCAGATGTAGCCCACGCAAAGCCGTGAAGGCAATCGTAGCCGCGGTTTGGCCCGCGCGAGCCGCCGACACCACGGCGGCTCCCCTACAAAGATACCGGAGGGTAGTGGCCCTCCGAGCTGCAGCCGGGGTAAAGAGCCCCCCGCTCGAAGCCCCCTCAACGACACGTCACCACTACAAGTGACGTTGTTGAAGAAAAGCGTGGGCCTACCGGGCAGTTTAGAGTTGAGTTCAGTTCAAGACAGTGAAGCGCCAAGTGCGATACGAAAGAGTTGGAAGAAGAGTTAAATAGAAGACACTGACGAGTTTAGTGGTCAATTTAGTGAAAAGTTTAGTGGACAGTGAGTGAAGAGACGAACCAGAAGCGAGCTACACGCGATAATATCGGAGGTAAGCATTGCAGTAGCAGGAGGTGGTCTACGCAATATCGGCGACGGTAATGTGAGCGAGACACCTTATCTTCGGGACTGTGCATCGTTAGTCGTGCGTGTAGGTGTAGGGGCGACCCTGCAAAGAGGTATTGCGTGCGGCTGTGTAAGTCAATAAAAGCGTTTAGTGAAAAACTGGTGTTTTCGTCTTCGTTTCGTCTCTGGAATGAGTTACCTATTGCTATGAGACTATCCAAATCCTCACTATGCTTTAAAAATCAGGTTCAGAAGCATTTCTTCTTATATAAGTATATGTATGTTTGTTTTGTCATATCTATATATGTGTGTGTGTATATGTATATACATATGTATATATATTTATATTATTTTTGTATTTTTATGTACTATGTTTATTTATCATTCGTCATTATTTATTTATTAATTGTAATGCACTACCGTCTATATTAAAATTCTATCAAGGGTTGCCTGGAAGATATCTCTTCTTAGCGATAAGGCCGCCTGTTGTACTATCTTTTATCTTTTTCTACTTCTGCTTGTATATGCTTTGGTGTATAATAAAGAATTATCTATCTATCCTAAATTTTCCCATCTGGATGAATACTATTTTTCTTATGACACTTGGGGGGAGATTTACGCATCCTCTCGGATCCCAGGGGAGTTTTTACGACTGGTATGTGGGGCTCCTGCTGGCCAATTCTGCAGACATCTTAGGAAAGAGTTGTGAGATGACTACCCGCTAAAGCTACCAGCGTCCATTCGTGTCCTTCCACCTCAGCCACTGGATCTGCCTTAAACAGTACGTCACGCGCATCTCGACACAACCCGACAAATTGGTATGTTCTTGAGAACACAGCACCTTATTCCCTAGGCGTGGTTTACTGGGGAGGTTCTCCGACCACCCCCGGTTCCACTACGTCCATGAGCTGCGCCTCCGAGTCTGAATGACTACCAACCAACCATGGTCTAGAGTATGCCGCCATAACAGCCTTACATTGTTTCGGAATGAATACCAAGGGTCAAGTCCACCCGTCAAGGCCAGCAGCACCTGGTTGCAAATATATGTAGTCGAAAGTAACCACTTCCCATCAAGAAAGCCTTCAACTGTCTGATGTACTCCAATTATAGACGACACTTCAATTTCACATTTGGTTAAGTGAAGACGTTTTCCTCTGTTATTTTCAAGACGGTCAAATATAACACACCGTGACAGGGTGTTACGTGTAACCGGCCACTGGCAATACCTATCCAGATAATAGCTATCTTATCTGTCGCTTGTATCAGGCCGGTCTCGGCCTCCCATTAGTCGACCGACCGACTTTCCCCGCAGGGTAACAGGCCGATTGTTGGCGATTGTCCCATGATTTTACGTACCGAGTATACAAGGTGCGGTTGTCTAATGGTGGGTTTTCTTGTTAAGCATTTTAAAACACTTCCGTATACTGTTATTATTGGAATGGCCTTTAATATTTTAACAATTAAAACTATAAGCGTGTAATAAGACATTAAATAAATAAAAATATAACAAATAAATAACAAGAGAATAATTTGAAATGTAAAAAAGTGCTGTTCTAAATTTAAAAATTACATTTCGTGGCCAGTATTAAACCGTATCAACCATAGTTTCTGTTAGAAATTCCAACAATTACTTATCTGAATATTTGTGGAGAGTTGGTACTGGCTGGATAAACAAATAGAGAAGATACATCAGAAAGGTCAAATAACCAACAGTAAACAGCTGTTCGAAAGCGGCCATTTTTCGTTACGTTTATAAAAGCTTAAAAAATGTTCTAAAGTGTTCAATAAAAAAAAATTCTTCATTTTAACGGGCCCAGCAATTGAATAACTATTATGGACAAGGGTTTATTTAGTAATTAATATTGTTTCTTCAGGTTTTGTAGCCAAATAACGAAAACAGTCAACTTCTTCACTTTTACTGAACCCTTCGCTGCGCTAACGGCCAAGCACTTACGTTATTTATTTAACTAAGACCTTAAATAAATAAAATACAACTTAACTAATTAAAAATTACTGTTTCGTGAATAAAGCAGTTGAGCTGTTTAACATTTACATTCAGTCAGGTTATAACTTATTCGACGGATACATTTTATCTGATCATTGAAGAATCGCCCCTTAGTCTTTGTCAACTGTGTAACGTAGTTGCAGTCGCGAGCGAATACTAGTATAACGAATATAGACACACCTTTTACAAGTCATTTCTCTACCGGCAATATTATTATTGTTGCTGAGTTTATTTATGGCGGGCGGTGCGGTAGTCCTGCTACTTTCGAGTGACACCGGCGCTCCCGCGTACTCATGAATTCCTCACAATGAGCAACTGATAGTTGCCCCGAGTTTACAATTTTGGGGTCAATTTATTCGGCCTTCTATGGAATTGGAGTAATGGGTGGACGGAGATTGGCGTTGTTACCTTAAAGGCAGGTTGTCCCCGAGCGAGCATTTTCGGGTGAATCATTTTACTAGCCTTAACATATATCAAATATAACTTATTTGTCTAAGATTAAGCGTTTTTATACAACGTAACGCCGCCAGCCTTTTTGGAAACTTTCCTGGTAAATGACAGTGGTTTGGGACCAATAACTTATCTTTAGGTATTTTTCCCTTTTTTATTTAGTTTTAGTTTTTATATAGTTTATTTGTTTATATTTATAAGTTAATTTATTTTTAGTATTTAATTATATGTTTTAGTTTGATATTAAAATCTACATTTGTTTCCAAAGTTATTTGTTGTTGTTGTTGTTGTACGTTATTGTTAATATATTAAAATATGGTTTATAAAAAGGGATGTCAAATTTACAAATTATGAAACACAATCAAAGGCGATATTTTGTTTTGCGTATTTCTAATCTATTATTAGGTATTATTACTCTAGTACAAGGAGTATTCTATTAAAGACACACACACACTCTCAATTTCATCCAACTTAAGAAACATATTCACTTTGAACTCATTTTCAATATGTCCCATATAATTGAAGATCACGGGCCATACAAATGACCCGGATTTTGGAGGACTTGCGTGGGGCCAGGAGAAGGCTAACACATAGAGGCCCCTTGACAAATTTAATCTCAGTGTGTCGTGACACTGACCGGCGATTCTCCCGGTCTACACCATATAAAAATGCACCCAAGAACAAGCCCCGGTCAGTGTAGGACTATTGTAGGGAATGAGAATAAAAGGTACGGGGCTATTGGGATGAGGTGCTAGTGGAGTTACAGATCAGGGTCTAAGGGGACTACGACGTCTAGCCGTCGCAATGTTCAAGGAATATGGAAAAATAGGCAGACGATGACTCGCCATTCTCAGCATGGGCCCCAAAATAATGCCGTACAAGAATGGCGAGGGGCCACATCGGTGTGAGAGGCTAAGGGGTGTCGAGAGGTGGGCTGTAGGTTTGCCGAAACTGCTTTCAACATTATGCCATTTATCACTTCCACCCCTGTAGCTTAAGTCTTAGCTCTAGCGATCTCCACTCCGTGTCGGTTGGCTAAGGCAAGCAGGGCATATACGACTTGTCGCTACACACCTAAGGCTTCGGCACAAAGTTCTGCTTCGGGTTTAAAGTGTATGTTACGCGATGTCCATCACAGCAGTTATGAGAACCATAGATTATATTAATATCACATAGATAATCTTAATAATAGATAATAATATTATTATGTAAGGTAGTTTTCGTAGTATTTTCGTATAAAAGGCGGTGTGGCGTGTAGACGGTGTTCATTGCTTACTGAGTGGTAAAGGGGAATCTCTGCCCAAATAGTTAATATTAAGTATATTTGGTACTTTCTTGCCCAAATCTCTGCAAGGCTTTTTACATGTACTATTGTACCTTCCGTGATTATTTTTTTTATTGCATGAGTTCAGCCGACAGGCAGACGGCCTACCTAAAAGAAAGCTGTTACCATCGCTTATTGACATTTGTAACACCAAAGGTGCTACCAATGTGCTGTTGGTTTCTAAAGGGAGACTGGAATCTGACCACTAATGGCCGGTATACAACTCAAGGTTGTTATGGCGACATACTCTAGACCAGGGTGGTAG
This sequence comes from Dendrolimus pini, assembly GCA_949752895.1. Classification (NCBI taxonomy): domain Eukaryota; kingdom Metazoa; phylum Arthropoda; class Insecta; order Lepidoptera; family Lasiocampidae; genus Dendrolimus; species Dendrolimus pini. The sequence goes on from OX457128.1 coordinate 2,940,489, forward strand.
CAATCGAGACTGTGAGTTGTTTTGTAGCCTCTTACGACAGGCCGCCTGGCCGCAGGAAATTGTATTCTGTTTCCGTTCCTGCACGGATCGAATGGTATATAATTATTTCTCACTTGTAGTCTTAAGTTTTTAGTTACCTGTTGCAAATAACTTGCCACCTTAGCTTTCAGCATAATCTGTTAACAGAGATAAGTAATGGCAGCTATACATAACTTTGAATGTATCCAAAGCAATAAATTCAGAACAACAACATAAATAACAAGCTAATCATCATATCTGGACTTAGAATCGTGCTTTATGACATTATGCAGAGAAACGGACAGACGGACATGTAAACGATTACAATAATAAGGCAGGCGGAAGCGTAATGAATGCAATTTCATTGTTTTATCCAGTTTTGTGAGTAATGTTATGCAGTTTTAGAGAAATGTGTTGACAAATAATCCACCGATTAGTCTTAAGCCTTTGAAAGCTAATTTATAGCTAGCTGCTGGGCACTAGAAGGCCAAAAATACAGCAAATATTCAGCTATCAGAAGCAGCTTTATATCCGCGGGTTTTAGAGTCGAACTTTAAAGCCATAGAGGCCTAAAAAGCATTAGGCTTTCAAAACTAGTGATCGCCCAGCGGTCGAAATTCGTTTATTTGACTTTAACTATAAACAAAAGAGTATATATGCGTGCGTGTGTCACATACATGATAGTGTGTGTAATGTTTTTTTTATTGATGTAATGTATTTTTTATGCATAATTTCTAATAAATATTAGCTTCCTTCTCTATATAAACTATAAGCGTGCGAAGTTTCTTACTCCTCCGTACGTGCAATTTTAGTAAATATGGGTACAAAGATTTTGCTTCGTGTTGCTTCACGTAATACATAGATGTAATAAAGGTTCGGGAAAATTTTCCAACAATAACAAACAAACCGACTTCAATAGTACAAACTAAAAACCAAAAATAACAGAACCTTAATAATTTCCAAACTATAATTTAGATTAATTATTATGGTCAAATTTCAACCACGGACAACCACTAGTGCCAATGAAACGTTAATTATTGGTCTCCCTCTCGATTGTTCAGATTGGGTCCAACTTTCAAAGACTCCCTTATACGTAGAATAACCTGTTACAGTGTTAAGCATATCAGTTACATAAACGACTGAATAAGACTTTAATGACATCAACAGTCTTGTGACCGCAAATAGCGCACGCACGCCTAGCGATAATTGATCGATAGCCCCGTGTCAAATTTAAAACTGAAAGTTGCTAATTTGGTCAATCTTTACGGCTATAATTTGGTTGGTGCGTGATAGCCCACTTACTTAACACCTTAATCATTTAATAGTAACTAGCGGCCCCGGTAGACGTTGTCCTGCTCTGAAAAAATAAAAATCTAGGACCCGATCCCAGCGCCACCTACCGGTTCTAATTGCGAAACTAAACCATCCGGGAACCCACTCAAACATACAAAAACAAAATCACCAAAATACCGCTCCAGGTGATTAGGAGGATCCTAGGACCCGATCTCAGCGCCACTTACCGGTTCCAAAGGGACAAAAAGTATCCTATGTCCGTCTCCTGGTTCTAAGCTACCCCACCAATTTTCAGCCAAATCGGTACAGCCGTTCTTGAGTTTTAAATAGTGTAACTAACACGACTTTCTTTTATATAATAATATATAGATTTACTAGATCTACCCACAAATCAGTAGCCTAGCTTGCGTTAGACGGGCCCTGTATCAAAATGTGTTGGAGGGCCCAAAGAAAGCGTGAAGTTTTTTATATATAAAAGAAACAAAAAGTGCTCCAATTGAATTAAAATAATTATATATTGATTGTAAGTTATTACTTATACTTAATACTTCTAGGAGCTAAGTTAGACAAACCATTCAATTCAATCAATTTCGGCAAACTAATTCATCAAATCTACAATTACAAATTTATCTACAGCTGAAGACGATTTCAGTTTTTCTATATTTTCTGCCTCTATAGACAATAAAACAAATCTGATAGCCGTTCCTGTTGGCCCAGAAGTTATTATCAAATATGTCATTGATCTATAAAAGATTGTGGATAACATGTTAGGAATTTTTCCTTACACATTTTCGGGACTCCCTGAGGTCCCTGATGTAGCCTGAGGTCCCCGTATCTTTGATACGGCTGATACGGCGGTAGCTGCGCCCTTGCCACAAATAGTTTCTTAAATGCAAGAAACTTGCTACTCGTAATCATAGGGCTTGTGTTTCGGCATTAGAGTCCAGGTGCCAGTTACCCTTCGAGGCTGTAGCTCATTGCAAATTCTTTGACTTAAAATCTGCGCTACTCTTTATACCGGGAATTCAGCAAGATTTTTTCTGGGAATTATTTGAAATGAACAAAAAAATGGAATTCCAATATGATTTTTTCCCCGATCAATAGCAAATTTTATCTAATAGATTGTGTGATACTTTTTATTTAGGGACTCCCGCGGGAATTTTCCCGGGAGCGGTTTCAAGTTGTTCGGGTTTCCGATACAGTTTTCACTAAAACGATAGCTTGCATTCTTTTTATAATGCTTTGATACTTTGTGTTCAGGGAAACGAGGGAATTTCAAGTCAAGCATGGACGAAGTCGCGGGAAAGTCCTAGTGAAAAAATACACAAACAGATCGTGATCAAACCAAACTTATAATCCTCAGATACATACAACATAACAATGGATAAACTAACTAATGAAATGAAATCTAACTTCGTATAATAAACTTTAATGATGACCATAAACATTATGTAAAATTGACTTTGAAGTCACAAAAAGTGATATAATTTGTACGAGGAACACATTAAGCCATTAAAAAAGTATTCGAACTGATTCGTATCCTTTTTTGATGGACCAATAAGATTAATGATGTGCGCAAAATATAACGAATCATTGGTTCTAATTGGTTGTGAGGTGATAGGGCTGCATAGAAAGTACTGTCGATTCCTGTAATCAAGGTGTTAATTTTTTTTCAAACTCAAAACCCGCAGTTCAGTTGAATATCATGGTAGTATTTATGCAAATTTCTTTAGAGAGGCTATTGAAAAACTATTTCATATAACAGCTTCTGTTTGTCGAATAGACATCAAGAAAGATCAAATTTAAAAACAAATTAATAATTAATTGTAATTGTTTAATAATAATTGTTATTGTTGTGCTAACAAAATATCTAGATATTTTGATAAAGACAAGACAGTAAAGAGTATATTTTATAATGAAATAGAAAATTTGCATTTAATTCATGAACTGTATAAAATAAAGATAGACGAATCAAATTTTCCCAACCCTATAGCATTCTATAGGAGCGTATAAAAAACCGACAAAGCTACTGGCGGAAACAGAATCACTATTCAACTTGAATTAATAAGATTATTAGGATAGCTAGATCACAATCGGAGTCGGTCCGCATATGCAGAGCATGCGTGCGCGCAACGCAGCGGACCGACCGATCTGATTGGTTTATTTTAAACTACGTTCGGTATTCGCAATTCGAATAATAGATTCGAATCAACCGCTTTAATGATTTTAAATAGTTGATATTACCGGTGATATCAGAATTGTACTTGACCGAGATGATACAGGTGTAAAAATTAATGGTATATCACAAAGAAATGTTTGTAGTAACCGAATAGAGAAAATTATGAATAAAACTTTGAATGACTTAATAAATAACCGTCACTATTCCAAAAGCGCATAAGGGATATAAAGGTATTACCTAAGTAAACAGATGGAATTATAACTAAGGATATAAATACGAAGAAAAGTACACAGATATTAGAAATGATACGTAGAAAGAGAGCAAAATCGATAATTGTAAATAAATAAAAATGATGGTTCTGAAAAGAACAACTGACAAAAAGATCTTTTTATCGAAGTCTAGAAAGTAACACCAGAACTAAAAGAACTTAAAAATGAAAAGTATTTAACTATGTCAAAGGAAGGCTTGATAGGCCCTTAAAAATATAAGAAACAAAAAAATGGTAGTACAATTTCTCTGGGATATAAAAAAATAGAGGTGAGAACGGGTCCTTACCAATATCGATGGTTTTCAAGATTTCGCTACCCGTAACGAAAATTTAGGTCAAAGATTAACTTCGTTATTAGAATTTTTCACCGAAAATGTGTTTTACAGTCGTAGCCTCAATAGACTCTTTGAAATAGAGGCGACAACACTCGTGATTAGATTGACCGATATCAAATACTATTATCTCAAAGATATTTTAATGAGTCCCTTATCTGTGACATAATTGATGACGATGAGCTTCTTAATCAGATGCTGCGGTTTCATATTTTGTAACCGTCGGACCGTCTCTGGTGTCATTGATAATTTAATTTGTTGTTATTAACCGCCGATCTTAAGATTATTTGTATGTTATATAGGTTATCTTTAACGTATGTATAAATTAAACCTATTTTTAAATGTTGTTTGGATGACATTATGGATGTTTTACATTCATTCAGACGCATGTAAGCAAACGATCGTGAATTAAAATGAATAGAGCGGTTGACAGTTTACTTAAATTTTAAGATGTTTCAACGATACCATCTAAAGAAGATAATGTTTCGATAGAAACGTGATTTGATTGGGTAACAAGTAATATACCTGATTATTTTAAAGAATGCGAATTAAAATATTGTATAGAGAAGTTGCATATTGTATTTATTGTAAAGAATGTAACACTAGCCAAATTCCTTTATCATCTAGAAGACTATGCTCAACAACCACTGTTTACATTCTTGATGATTCGCTTCCTGACTACAGAAATTATTTTTCAAAAATCTAATGATACGTTTTGCACCAAATTCGGCTCCGAAATTCGTTTGAGTCATTATTGGCTATATTTTATACTTTGAAATTTGGCCATGGAGACCCAAGAATGTATCCAAGACATGCCCCAGTTATTGAAGGATTATTGTAGAGTTTGAAGAGGAAATTTACTGTGCTCTTGTGATTTATTGCTGCTAGTAAAGATTTTTTATTGCATAAACACAGCAGGCAGGTTGCAGACCCACCTGATGTAAAGTGGTTGCCGTCCCCTGTGGAATGTTCTACCGGCTTCGAAGGAAATATGACACCTTTTTCCCATCCCATGTCGTAGCGCTGTGAAAAAACTTCAGCTGAAAAGCTCATATTAAATCTTCAAGGCGCGCCAGACAAACCTTCTTAAGAACCGTTGCATACATGAGCGGAGCGGCTCAAGGCGGCTCAAGTGAGGTTAAACTCCTAGTCGATGGCAAGCGGTGTGTGGTTGAAGGAAGACGAATGCACCATTGTGAACAGTTCCGCGTAGCACTTCTCATTGTTCAGAATCTGGGATTATGGAAGCGACTACAATGCAACCCTGTCGTAATTTTCGAGAAACAATGGTAAAAGGAGCAGGAGGCAATTTGTCACTCACTTCGTGGGCACTCCATCAAATTATTTATGATTATATATACAATTATAAATCGTTGTATCAATGAATATAATAAGAAAACTGGTAGTTAGTATAGGCGGCTTGAATTTCCTATGCAAATTTCCATAGTGAAAGTAATGCAACATGTTATGGGCGCATTAAAATAATTACAGAGTTAGCAACAATGGGGCCACTCGTGGGAGGGTCGGCAATACAAACGATTAAGCAGGGCAATTGCACAGTAAAGTAACGCTAGATGTAAGCTATACTCAGTAACATATACGAGTATAGCTTACATCATTTTGATAGATTTTTTATTTATTTGAGTGTCTGCAAATGGACGTCTGGCTGTCCATCAAGGGGTATTAGTACCAACGCTAATGTACGGCAGTGAAAGTTGGGTATGGTAGAAGAAGCATGAAAGTAAAATAAATGCAGTTGAAATGAGAGCTTTGAGAAGTATATGAAAGGTTAAGGTAAGTGATATGATAAGAAACAGTGTGATAAGGGAGCGTTGTGGTTTGAAAGAAGATGTAGTGACAAGAGTTGAAAAGGAATGTTAAGGTGGTTTGGGCATGTAGAGAGAATGAATGTACGCAGAATCACAAAACAAGTATATGACAGCAATATGACTGGTAGAGTCGCTGCCGGTAGACCGAGACGTCCTCACCATGATATAATTGAAGATATTTTAAAAAGGTCATATAAAAAGTAGCTTAAATAAGCGTGTTTGTATGAAAAGATTAATGAAAGTTGATGAAGCGAAAAGTGTTTGTCAGGATCGTAGCAGGTGGAGATCCATCGTCTCTGCCTACCCCAATGGGAAACAGGCGTGACAATATGTATGTATGTATGTATTTTGATTGAAAAACGCTTTAATGCAACGGTTTGTGCATCACGGACGGCATTCCTTATAGTTCTGGAATGGAATGGAATCTGGGACATTTCAGTAGGTACAACTGAAATCATTTTCTAGTTTATTTTATGTGTTGCTAATCTTAAAGCTGGTTTCAGTGAAGACCAATTGAAACGCAATTAAGTGACGGTTAATATAAATCATAATTAGGCTACAGTACACCTATGATCTAATTCTCTTATGCATAATATTTATACGAGGTTTATTGGTTCGTTAAAATGAAATTAATTAAAAATTATCGTATTCAGAATATGATTATGAAAAACATTTTTCTAACGCGCAGATAAACCTTGTATAAATATTATGAATAACCGGGTGAAACTCATAAAATTTAATTATTTAATTATATTAGGTTAGTCTCATGTATAGTTCTGCCAAGTATAATGACATGTTTGTAACTTATTATACAAAAACTATGATCAAAAAGGATTTCCTAAAATGTTTATCATAAATTAACCTCAAATCATGCATGCATCACAAATTTTAGTGAATGATTTATTTTTCTTTAATAATTTTACCATGTTAGTAAGAAATATTTAAATGCATAATCGGATAAATTGGACGTAGTTACGCAAAAAGATCCAACCCACAAAATGTTACTTTTGAATTATTAAAGATTAAAGTTTTAGCTGTATTTCCGCATTGATGTACTTGTTTCTGTCTATGGGTTCTTAGGAAAATATGTATCATTTTTATACAAATAAGTTTAACTGCATCGATGTGGAAATACAGCTAAAACTTTAGTCTTTAATAATTCAAAAGTAACATTTTGTGGGTTGGATCCTTTTTGCGTAACTACGTCCAATTTATTTATACATCACTATTTGTTCTGCTATTGTTAAATATTGTTACAACGCAGGCCCGACAAAAACAAAATCCACCTGCATATCTGAAACAAAGTTATTACCCGTCGGCATTTGAACTAATAACATTGATATTCTTCTTTTGCTCACTTATTGGCATACGGCCTATTGTAGTATCGTAGTCTTTTATGGCAGTCATTAGCCAGGTGTGTCGGATTAAGTCGACTTAGATACGGGGACATTGCAGTTGAGCAGAATAAAACGGTGACTTGATGGAGGGGGGGAGGCTGTCGAGCGATAACCACGAGCGAAGCAAGACGTGTACTACAATCGGGAATCGAATAAGTGACGGACGTTGCGCGTTTTATTGAATCACGACCTTCTGCATTACGTTTGGACTTGTTGTGCTCGGTTATATTTCTATCTGTGTTATACGTGTTCGTATAGTTCTAATAAACTCTATAGTAATTCTAACGTCATTTTAACTCGAGTATCGCGACTCAAGAATAAGCCTAAACAGCGCTCTGTTGTTCGTGCCTACCCCGCAAGGGACCTGGCGTGAAGTTATGTATGTATGTAGCATTTATATCATAGCTTTAATAAGAGGCCTTGCTTTACCTGCTACACACAAACAATAACAACGCATTTTGTAAATATGTCTATTGTTAGGAATTTCACACTATTACGTTCTTAATCTATAATGTAGGCGAATTGATTGTTTTTACTGTGTTATGCGATACAATTATAGTTTTTACAACTCTATCGCTAGTGAAAGTTGCGATATTAATCTCATTCGAATTTATGACTTTGTATGATTACATTATCATTATGATAGTCGCTTCCATACTTTTTTTTTTGCTTTACTTATATATTAACTAGCTTCTGCCCGCGACTTTGTCCGCGTGGTGCGGTTTTTAACTCTCCCACGGGAGCTCTTTATTTTTTCGGGATCAAAAGTATCCTATATGTTGACCAGGGATATAGGCTACCACCATACAAAATTTCATTTAAATCGGTCCAGTCGTTTCGGAGATTAGCCGATACAAACAGACAGACAAACAGACAAACAAAAAAATTAAAAAAATCTAAATTAGTTCTATTTCACTTCTTACGTCCCCCTGATTCAGTTTTTAGCATTTTTCTTCATTGTACAAAACTTAACATCTACAGTTTTATTATATGTATAGATAAGAAAGTGAGTTTGTTTATTCTTCTAGGCCTTGGATATAAAAATTATTGATAGACATTAATGAAGTTTTATCATACATAAGTCTTACCCGTCATGACACACTGTACATGAAATGTGATGACAGACGTGGGTACTGATGGTAGTCCACAAATTTAAAGTCGCTCAGAGTGCTATGGAGCGAACTAGGTTGAGTGAATGAATGAATGAAAACACTTTAATGTTCAGCAAAAATTAAAACTATATAGTAAATGTTGACCGAAGGGCGGCCTTATTGCTTAAAGCGATCTCTTCCAGGTAACCCCCTAAACTAAGGAAAGTATTGTTACATACCGATAAGACCGCACATCTGGCATGTTGTAAGAACGAATTCTTTTATTCACTTCGTGTTTAAACTTTAAAAACATCTATTGTTATCGTACTGGTATCGTATCGTATTTTATGGCTGTCATTAGTGTCGAACGACTTAATCCTTGTTTTTATTGCATTGCGCCGTAGCTTGCCAGGTGTGCAAATTACTATTTCTCGGAAATTCACTGGTGTTTCCGAAGTGCCGAGCGGTGCACTGGCACGCGGTCGATTTTTTTTGTACTGTATAGTTAGTATAAAACAATGCCCGAACGCAGGGGTGAGGCAGTCAATTGACGACTACGATACGATTAAGACGTGTAGTAATTTCAATTAGCGACATAGTGGCGGACTTTGCGCGTGTTGAATTGCATTGAATCGTGAAGTGTGAACTGGTTGCATCCAGTTTTATTTTGTACTTGTTTTATACGTGTTTATACAGTTCTAATAAATTCTATAGTAATTCCAACGGCATTTATTTTAATTCGTGTCCTGTAGCTCGGAACAGTATGAAGACAAAAGTGGCAGTGTAGATAATAAATAATATGAAACATTCCAAGAATAAACAAAATACATATTAATATCTTAATATACATTAATTACGTCTCACGTTGTTTGTCCGCGATGGACTCCTAAACTACTTAACCGATTTTAATCAAACTTGCACACCGTGTGCAGTTTGATCCGACTTGAAAGATAGGATAGCTTACATCTTAATGGACCCTGTAGATGGCACTGCAATCGGGTTCTAAATTTTATTTCTGCAGGGCACGACGTCTGCCGGGTACTTTATATACTACATAATATATACAAACATAAGATGTATCATACTATATACATCAGCAGTATGCAGCAGAATCAGCAGCATGTTTTAGACCTGCGCGGACCATACATATTTAGTAACTATCAGTTCAAAAGACAAGTGTTTTTCGTATGGACGTAACCGTAGCTATGATGCCCTTCAGCTCAGTGTACCTACGACCAGCGGAAGGTCGCTGAAGGGGCTGTATGAGGAATGTGATTGATTGATAACACGTTATTGTACAAAACGAACTTACATACTAAAACTATATCTAATTATGCACAAAGGGCGGTCTTATATTATCGTCCAGCAGTAGAATTTGATCGGTTGATTTGAATCGATTGTTGGTCCTCTTTAGAATAAAACCTTAGATGAGAGGGCGCTCCCAATTATAAATTCGCTTTTATAATCTCACATAACAGCAACTTACATAACACATAAAATATCTCACAAAATTTACCAACGTAACGCTTTTGAAGCATAACTTCACACCATTTTGCACGCCACGGTCCACCACGACCTTTGACATAATGACGCCCATTAAAGAAACAATGTTGAAGAATTGCGATTTTAAATGATCAACAGATAAGAACATATAGCAGACGGGCGGTTTTAGTAGATAGATAGATAACACTTTATTGTACACTATTATAGAAAATATAAAAAACTTATATAGCCTAAAAATATTCTAAGGCTGGTGTGCACAGACTTTTAACCGATGGTTAAAATAAAATAATCGCCAAAAATGTATGGAAAAACAGTGATTATTTTTATTAACCGTCGGTTAAATTTCGGTGCACACCAGCCTAAATGTGCACAATGGGCGGTCTTATCGCTGAGAAGCGATCTCTTCCAGACAACCCGTGGAAGTAATAAAACAGATTATATTGGTCAAAGGTGGTGGTATACATAAATATTATAGAATATGGAGTTAATTACATATATTTTATTAATCAATAAACATATAAGTAGGTAAAATATTATATAAGTAATAATTATACTTAATAGACATATATAAATACATCTATTGATATTACACACATAAAGATATATATACATAAATATATGTAAAAATATCAAACATCACTATGTTGCAGATAGTGCTTTTTTGTCATGTTCTTAAATATTTTTGTTGATTTAGCTTGTTTAACAGTAGAGTAGTAGCTCATTCCTGAATCGAATAGTCTATATAGTAAAAGAATTATTGAAAAAAATGACAATTTCATTACCGCAAGCACGATACGTAAGGACGCTTACTGTTACATACACAAGTTCCTGTGTAATAATTAAGGCGTATTCTAATGTAAGAATGTAAGATTCATATAGTTCTCGCAACTGTGATGATCTGACTAAAACTGTTGTATCTCTCTTGTTGAGTACGCGGTAAAAATGTGTAAAACGAGATGATAATCTTAATTTTGGATATTGTGTTTGGGACATTTCAATTTTAGAGAAAGACGTAATATAGAGTTATCACATGACATAGCTTAGTTGAGTTTAATTAGAACATTCGATAAATTTACTCAATGTAAAATGAAAAGTAGAAACATCCGTCAGGTTCAAAGATGAAAATAATAGAATATAATTTAACTCCAATAATGAAACTTACAGAAATACAATCGTTACTCTTCGTACTAGTTGAAAAGAGTGAAGAAGAAGAAGAAATGGAGCGTGTGTACTTTTGATTACTTACTACATTCATTTTACAAATCAACGCTTAAAATAGTCTATTTAAATCCTACTTTGTGTAAAGCATTGCCTTATACGTCAATGAAATAATAAACGTTTCTAAGTATAAAACAATTAACGGATCGTTTATATTGGTGAAGAATTACAAAGTCGTGCGTTTAAACGCTCGTCTGCCGAATACATAAGTTTGAATGTTTTAAATGCAAGCTGCGGGGCGTCTGAGTACACTAATTGTAATCGATTGTAATCGATTACTAATGCACCTTAATCGTTACGTAATCGATATACTGACCGGTATTATTTTGCACAATTACATTTGGGTGTACAGAAAAACAAACGATTACATGGCGAATTTACGTAATTATAATTTTACGCTTGCATTCAAACAATTTTAAAAATTATATTACGCATACGAAAATAATATATATTAACAAATATATTTATCTACATTGTTTTGTATATCCGTATATATATTACTATTATATTTATATATGTATTAAATTTATAAAATAGTGTACAGTAAATACTGTACAGTATCTTTCTCGTGCTCCTCCTACATCGCCAGATTAGTTAAGGATTTCTTTGAAGCTAGGTTGCCTGGAAGAGACTCTTGAGTTATTGATTTCGTGTCTACGTCGCCACTTTACCATCGCGCTATTCAGCAACGATTGGAAATTCGTCCACACTCCCTTGACAAATGGAAGTCATCCACTGTACGTTGATAATCGGCAAATTAACACAAACATTGTATATGTCTTGGCTAAGCAAGTTACGCTTGTGTTATGGGTGATATACAACGGACTATTCTCGGGCCGATCCCGGACACTAAGACCATAGTCAATAACAGAAAGTTCGATACCCAAATTTACCATGCCAAAAATCGAGCTCGGAGCCTCTGTGTTCCAGTGAGTTCAGTCGGCTAAGACTTAGCCCGCTCAACCATAGAGACCGTCTTTCCATTATTATTACGTTTCTTCTACTATAAATACTTTTTCTGAAAAATTATTTTTTTCACTTTCACCTTTAATTATTTGGAATCGGCACAGTTTGTCTTTTACTTCCATACTCTTCTATTCTGACATATGTCATCCGTGCAGGAACGGACAAAGAATACAATTTCCTGCGCCCGGACGGCCTGTTGTACGAGGCGACATAACAACCCACAGCCAGGTGGTAGGGCATTTGCCCGACTGGATGGCTACCACCCCTGGTCTAAAGTATATCGCCATAACAACCTTGAGTTGTGTTCCGGCATTAGTGACCAGGTTCCAGTCTACCTTAAGAGAGCAGCAGCGCATTTGTAGCATCTTTGGTATTGCAAATGTCTATAGGCGATGCTAACCGCTTTCCATCAAGTGGGCCGTCTGCCTAACTGCTGAAATCATGCAATAAAAAAAATTTCTTCTGTCTCAGCACAAATCATCATTCACACAGTCTATCCATCTCTCTTTTGCTCTACCTTTACATTCGTACCCGTTAAATCCGTTAATCTTTCAGTTTAACATTTGTAAAAAGCCTTGCAGAGATTTGGGCAAGAAAGTACCAAATATACCTAATATTAACTATTTGGGCAGAGATTCCCCTTTACCACTCAGTAAGCAATGAATACCGTCTACACGCCACACCGCCTTTTATACGAAAATACTACGAAAACTACCCTACATAATAATATTATTATCTATGAAGATTATCTATATGATATTAATATAATCTATGGTTCTCATAACTGCTGTGATGGACATCGCGTAACACATTATTCTTATCACGTGAATTTCATCTATGGAGGGTAGAGGTAACGAGGACCATATAGTATGGGGATCAGTTGAAAAAGTTTCCACCTGTAAACAGCAAATTATGGTTCGAAAACTCGTCAAAATAGCAGTAGTAGAAAAGTAGATAAAATAGTAGGATAAGGAAATGATATGAATTTAGCAGTTATAAACGAAGTGAAGTGTGCTGGGTTGAAAAATTTAAAAATGATACGTGTAATTAGGAAAAGTATTGAGACTTTCTCGTATTGAGATGCATATATATACATTTTTGACCAATTGAATTTTTGAAACCTATTTCACTAATTAAGATGTCTTTCTTTCCTTCTTTAATCTAGTATCCTATCCTATCCTATAAAAATAGCGCAAGAACTAGAATTCTTGCGCTATTTTTAAACACTTTCCACTTGCTATTATGGCGCCATCTTAATTTGCTGCCCTTCAGTGGACACTTTTTAATATACTGAGATGGTTCTCCTTACCTCTACCCTCCATAATTTCATCCTTCCTTCAATTTCTTCTTTCTTTTTTATATTAAACAGGTTCGCGTTTGACTGACATTAGGCCTGATGTCAGGTGGAAATGCAGTCTAAGGTGGAGCACACTTACCTAGAAGCCTGGTACCTGTTCACGCGGGACTTGAAGACATCTAGATTGTATTTTTAAGGAAAACAGACGACGGTAAAGAGTTCCCCTCTTCAGCGGAACGTATGATTAAAGTGGAAGCATAGCGATTCGTCCGCTTTGTTGGTATTTACACCAAATATCGGCGGCGTGAGCTCGTACGTCTACTTGTCAGGAGGTAAAATGGTGAGGGAGGAATTAATTCATGCAATTCCATGGCTTACTCGCCGAAGTGTAATAGCGACAAACTAGCGACTTTACGTCGATGATTTAGGCTCTGAAGCCTCTCGTCGAATCGTCGGTAATTGCCTATCAGCTTCCTAGCTCTTTTCTTTAATGACTCGAGTGTATTCATGTATAAACAGAATATTTTACAGCTTTATAACATTAATGCATGATGTTTAATAACACATAAAAATTACCAGCACGACACCATACATAATATGTAATTGTTACTTGGAATTTTCATTCCCAAATTGCAGGGAGCAGTGTGATATTAAGACCACGCTAAACGATTCCCGGAAAGGTCAAATTGTATGCTTTTTGTGCGTGTAATTGAATATGTATACTGATAAGCTCATGTAGACTTTATAGATACAAAATTAAAGTTTAATTTCCTTTGTCATGACCATAAAAGACGCCCAAAGTAATTTTAATTTTGTTAAATAAAAAGTTCCACTGTGACCACTGTTGCTAAGTCAAGGTAGAAGCATAAAAGATCTGTAGGAAAGACAGTACTCCTCCGTACATGAGTTTGCAGATGACGCCACAGATAAACTTTTTTCACTTTTTAACGGCGTCGTCATTGGCTACGTTCCACATGAGGCTCAGTAAGACCACGCTCACGACCGCGATTTTTTCCGTTCTACTTGTTTGCGAGCATTACAATCGTAATCTCAAGTTGATCTGATTAGTCGACCCACCTCATGAAATGGGTCGTTGTGAGCGCTTGTGCGACAATCACATCAGTTATATTTACGAGGCTATCATAACGACCATCATCGCTATGTGGAACGGCTAAACGAGCATTCGGGCGTTATGAGGTATGAGAGGAACGTGCCCATTGTCGTCACCTAATCGCTGTCCACTACTGTACATAGGCCTCCTCAAGTTATCGTAACTCGACCCGAGCCTTTTTTTTTTTTTTTGAGGCGAGGGAAAATGCTAACCGATTTACGCACTCTCAGGGCCGTCACTAGGAAACGGCGCGCATCCACCGGGGGCGATAACGCTAGCAATAGTATGCTTTGTTTGCGCTTCGTCCGCGATGGCTTGACACTGAGGAGTGTGGAAGACTCAGAGCGATGCCGACCGGGCGAGCAACCTCAATACCCACTAAAAACCCCCTCCTCCCGTCGACCCTGCGCTTTTGTTGTGAAGGAAAGACTGAGATATAGAACATAGTTACGCAACAGTCGATCCAGCGCAAAAAAGTGCCTGGAGTGTGCCCTGGGAGAACACACCCCACTTCGAAACGGGGGCAGATGGTATCCCTTGCGTTGAACAACTCGACCCGAGCCTTCGTCATCCTTATCCAGCGCCTGCTGACGACCTTACGCAGATCATCAGTCTACCGGGCTGACTTTTTTACATATAATTTTACATATAATTGTATAACAACTTTCTACCACACCAGGACACATAATAAATATTGTTAGTGTGTTAGTTATCAGTGCCTTAATATTTATATATAGTTCTGGCTAGAAAAAAGCCTTTTGACCAATTTTAACAACAGTACTTTTTAAATTTAGTTGCCAAATCTAACTTCAACGAAATTAAAGATCCTGTAGATTTCTGTGGCGTTTTGAATTGTGTAATCTAAGATCTGTTTTAAAGGCCTAGTTGCCAAGCCATAAACTAAAACAAATCACACATTTCACTAAACACGATCAATTTACGCGAACTTAAAACATTACCAACTGAATTTATGGTTATTTTAAAGACTGAGACGAATAAATTCGTTTCGGGTTAAACAATAATATGTTTTTTACAATCAAACTGGGCAACATCGTCCTTCTTTTTTCTATCGAAGACCCAAATATGCACGTTGTGCCAGTTTACTATTCTCTTCAAACAAGACTTATTATAAGTTAAAGACGAGGAAAATGTTCCATAGTTTAATCCAGCCACCTCCGACAACATGGTAGGAGTTACGGCTTACGACACACATTATCGAATTTGGTTTTTATACGGGCCGTGGTCCATCATACGCCCAATTAATCAAAACACGACAAAGGGCGTTGACCTAAGAAAAATTCGGACCACAGATTACACACGGATCGTTCACGAAGTCAGCTTTCGACACTGATGTAATTATGTAGCGCGCGAGTTTTTTTAATTACAACACTATGTTTAAACGCGCCACACACGCTATTACCATAACAAAGAGAAATTTACTTTATTGCAATCAAAAATAGAGTATAAACTTGTTTGAAAGCGGAACGAAATTATTTTTTACACTGCATGTAGATTGTATCGCAAGTTTCTATTGCCGCGTGTGTAGTCTGTTTTGTTATCTATGCTCCGATCGTGTTGTCACTGTCATTTTAGAAAAAATATGGCTGTCATTTAGGAAGGAATGTTTTGTTTTTTTAGCGTCATTTTTTTGCCATTCCAACTAGAGCTATTGTTACGAGATTGGATACGTAATAATGTAATTGAACATGTGTAAATATAAAAACCTACATTTTAAATAGTTTTCGTCACGCACGAGTTGTGTAGCAAATCACTTTTTAACGCGAGTGATGTTTTATGGATGTGTTTTATATAAGAAACATTTCATTTTCACAACTGTTCATTTGGAATTGGTCTGTACACTTAGCTGATATTAGATCTTTCATGCCTGTTTTTCAATTAAAGCGAAGCAACCAAAGTGATCCATGTAACCCAACACAAACTTGAATCATTCAATGCCATACCATTGTGTCCTTTCAACTCAGTCTCTTTCCAACAAATTGATACAATTGAATATACAAGTGGTCGCCCGTGGTCGAAATTCAGCCACAATAATTAATGTCACATACTATACTTCTATAAGCACAGATCTCGCCAAGGCTACAACACTGTTAATTTGACTTTAAAAATAAAAATAGAGTATATATGCGTATGTGTCAAATACGTGGTAATGTGTGTAATGTTTTAATGTATTTTTTATGCTTAATTTAAATGCATTCTGCACTTCTCTATATAGAGAAGTGCGAAATATTATTTTTAGAAAGAGAAGTATGAAATTTCGCACACAGTTTATATAAAATGTGCGAAATTTCATACTCGCCCGTCCGCACAATTTTCGTAAAAAGGGTACACAGTTTTTGTTATGTTTTTGCTTCACTTATTAATAGCATATAGATGCTCCGAAAAACACAATACAGGATATACAATAATAACATCGAGTGCGTCCTAGTTAAAGAACGGTATAACAATTTAAAAAACATCGATCTATTAAAGATGGCCTCCACCCGTCATGACCTAAACAAACAAAATGTTTATTGTTTCAACAACAACAATTTGTGACGGATAATCATAATAAATTGTTATTCTTTGCACATTAGGCATTTCGCAATGCCAACTTATGCATCACGAAGGTATTATGCATTTCGTAAATAATTGTGTTTTATTGAAGAAGCAAGGTTTTTAGAACCACCTGTGTTGTCGTGGAGTTTGGAGGGCGTCATATAAAGCCTAGCGCGTATTGAATCTCGTGCTTCTATAAAGTTTTATAGGTTATAACAGATTGATTAAACTGGCCCATAAATAAGTGGTCTGTACTTTTGACCAGACCCATCTATTCTTATGTATTTCGATCAGTTGAATCCGAATCTGTGGTCAGTTTGGTCCATACATCCAAAAACTTTTGAGGGTGTATAGACCAAATGACCGAATCTGTGATCAGTTTGGTCCATACACCCTCAAACTTTTAAAGGTGTATAGACCAAAAGTCCGAATATGGGGTCAGTTTGGTCCATACACCCTCATAATTTTATGGGTGTATAGACCAAAAGACCGAATTTGGGGTCAGTTTGGTCCATACATCCTCAAACTTTGACCAAAAGGCTGAATCTGCGTTTAGTTTTGGTCCATACAGCCACAAACTTTTAAGGGTGTATAGATCAAAAAACCGAATCGAGGTTCAGTTAGGTCCGTACACCTTTAAAATTTTCAAGGTGTATGGACCAAACTGAACCTATATTCGGATTCAGTTCATCGAAATACATAAGAATGAATAAGTCTGGTGAAAAGTACAGACCAGTTTTTTGTGAACCGGTGTTATGAATAGGTGGAGAGCGAAATGCAATACGCAGCCAAATTGAAAAGTTAATTTTACTCGTGTAGTACAATGCAACATTTTAATTTTAGATTGTATTTTTGCATTTTAATAGGTTAATTGCGGCTTAACTTAAACTCTCAAAACTCAGCCTGGAATAACTTTGTCCTAATATCTCTGCTCCATCTGGAATAATGCTAGTGTTAATGCCTGTTTCACGCAGATGTAGCGATGGATAAATGCGTTATTTTTGATGCGACGTTGTTATGAATTATTAATGATGTTAAACATTCACAAATATTGCTTTAAACAAAAGCATTTTGGCACAGTCATTAACATTTACATTATCCCTGACGGAGCATGGACACATGGAAATAACTTTGGGGCATTAATATTATGATCTAAGTAAGAGAAATTATATATTAGTCGTGGTAGCGTAATGGCTAGCGCATGCATTCCAGACTCAGAGGGCCCGGGTTCGATTCTGGCTGGAACGCATGCACCACTTAGTCAGTTTTCTGATCTAATGTGCATATTGTTACAATTACCACGTGCTAACAACGGTGAAGGAAAACATTGTGATGCAACCTGCAAATCGAGATAACCGCTGTGTCAAATCTGCCTTGGACAAGCGTGGCGGGTATACTGTCCGTTCACCCCTTATGATGGAAGTTCCAAGCCCAGCAGTGGGACATTTATGGGCTGATATTATAAGAGAAATTGTAATCGTAGTGTTGCAATAGGATACTTGACAGTTAATCAATTGAGAGACTTAATCGTCTTAGAAATTGAATAAAGTGTCAAATACCCAATTTGTCAAGTTTGCAAACAATGACTGGTGTACTTCTTTCCTTTGATATAAAATAACATTACCAACCGGTCACGAAAACCATGTTCAATGAAGGCCAAAATAGTCGTGTTTGGGGTTAGGCCCCATGTTAAGGCATGTCCATATTTTTTGAGACAACATCGTGATGTTGGAATATCTACAATGTTGCAGTTTAAAATTAACTACATATAAGTTAAATGCGATCCTGTTATTGTAGCCCTTATTGGTTTATACTCATAAGGTACCTATAGGATCGCACCTGGGATAACGTTATAGGTATTGAATGAGGCAGAATGTGTCTTTTTTAATGTGTGGCCTTGCGTCACATAATATAATCACACCATCGTCTCAGCATGTCGTAGCTACACGAACGACGAAGATGCGCAAGCGCAGCCAGCCACCGGGCGCACCTGCGCGACGCGATGGGTATCGCCCGTGGAGACGCACCGGAGTCATTCGATCGGCAGTGCAACTGAATGACCTTGTAAAGTGTCACGCGTGCATAACGTCTTGCGGATCAAAATATATTCTTGTCGTGTGTTTATTATAAAATAATATAGCCAGTTTACATAATAACAGCTTGATATTCGACTAATAAAATATCAACTCTTCTTATTTGTGAGTGTCATTCGGTGTTGGAAGGCCACACCGCCAACGCCGCACCACCCATCAACTCCACATTGGTGAACCCAACGTGATGTCGGGTTAAACATTCAAAATAACGCTGTTAGCGAATTGCCACATTGATGTATATAAATACGCTCTCTGTCAATATGTAGCGTCATTAACAATTAAAAACTCACATCATAGATAACGCATAACATTCAGCACCATATGAAACGGCCTAAAACTAACATTATCCCAGACAAGGCACATACCTTTTAAATATCGTATGAATTTATGGTATTATTGTTTAGTTTTTCATTGAAAATCAATGAAAGACTGATCATAGTTATTTATTTTATATTTGCAGGTAATTGAACCACGTATTCGATAGTCCAGCTGATGATATATACTTGCCGCCGTCCATGAAAATCTGCAACACTAAGGGAGCTGATATGGTACCTACATCGTTGGGACTTTAAGAATTTGTTTGAGCCCTTTATAGCCCCATATTATAGCGCTTTTTGAAATCAGTATGTATATCGATCAGATTTAAATCTTTTTACTGTAATAAATATTGGAATAAACGAATTATAAATAAATCTACCTTACAAATAAAGAATAATATTATAATTGAAGATAAACTGAAATAATAAATAGAGAGATCAAATCAATTAATGTCAATGGTAGACGCCTTATATGAATGTCTGGTAATCGGATAAGTGTGGGCACATCTCTAACGTTTCCATCATTCTGTTATCGACGCTGTTGCTAACTCGTGGCGTAAGAACTATGCAAATGTCAAAACTAGATGCTAACTGAGGCTATAAAACGAGCATTTATTGAAAGAGACTAGTTTGTAATTAACTTTTTATATATTCTTCCTATAAAAGTCGTGGTAGCTAGCGAACGCGTCGCCAACTCAAAGGGCGCGGATTCGATCCTGGCCTGGACGCATGCACCACTTGGCAGTTTTTAGACCTAATGTGCATATTGTTACAATTACCACGAGCTAACAGCGGTGAACGAAAACATCGTGATAACCGATATGTCAAACCTGCCAAGCCGCCTTGGATAAGCCTGGCGTGTATACTGTCCGTTCCTCTACAGTAGGAGGGCTCGAGCCCAGCAGTGGGACATATATGGGCTGTTATTATATACATTATTATATTATGTTCTTTCTGGTTGTATTATACAATCGTGCAATCAATTACTGTATAATTTTTCTTTAACACAAAATGCAATTTATTTTATGAAGAAGCAGGAGATCTGTGCGCTATTTAATAGATTTACGATTCGTATAGAAATTTTAATGTTATGTAATTATGTACATTAATACATTGTTTTAAATAAATGATTATTACCCAAAATAATCTATACAAATATTTTCCACGTTGAAATGTCGATTTCATCTTTACGATCTAGACACGAACGTATTATTTTTATTTTATACGATTATTTTTATTTTGGAATTTTTCTATTAAATTTACGTAAACGATGCTTTATGAGAATCTTATAAGTAAAGAGAAAAAGTGAGCCGGTACAGTTGTAACTTTATTTCCCGCTATTCTCCCCGCTACAGTCTCAATCATATCGCTATTGTCATGGCCCAAACATCAACCAAACGTATGTTCAATGATTGATTGCAGTGAGAATAGGCTGTCGGAATATTTCTAACATGTTTTTTATATTTGTACAGCATTGTTTTAGCTTGTATTGTATGTGAATGAACTGGGATTGAGAAATTATAACTTTATTAGCGGCTTGTCGGTGTGTCAGCGAAGTGTGTCGAACATTAATATATTATTTTTAAGTATATTTTATTGAAACGTATTTTAATGAAAAAACGTGTACGTCTCGGGACGCCCGACGGAAGTGATAACTTAGCCTGTCTACCGGTGCCGTATGCGTGAGAAAAAGGGAAGCCAGACAGACTGGTGCCGTAACGTGTTACGTAACGAAGCGGTTTACCCTCGCATAAGAAGTTATCACTTCAATAATCTGCAGACAAATACTCATATTGTATATCCCCAAATTAAGCAAGTTACGCTTGTGTTATGAGTAATGTACAACGGACTACTCTGGGGCCGATTCCAGACACCCACTCTATAGTAAATAACGGAGAAAATTCGTTACCATACCAGGAATCGAACCCGGAGCCTCTGTGTTGTAGTGAGCTCGAACGACAAAGGCTTAGCTCGCTCAACCACAGAGACCGTATATTTGCTAACCCTTGATCGAAGCGGTGTATATAGACTAGGAAGTAAAATTAAATTTTAACCTATATGTATGACCTTCAAAAAGTGTTCTCCAGAGAAACTTATTTTGCATAAAAACTTTTGAATTTGAATTTGATCACTTCGCTGAGTAGCATTAAAAATATTAATGATCACAATCAAATATAGTCTATGTCAATCAGGATTAATGTTGTTTTCTACTGGTGAAAGAATTTACGAAATCGGTTACTTAGTTCAAGAGATTAATTCTTACAAACAAACTCACAAACTTTACCTCTTTATAATATTAGTATAGAAGTGTAGATTAAATTAAGACATTATAAACTAATACAATAAAGAAAACTGCACTTAGTTTATTTTGTATTCTACCTATAATCCCTCAAGACTATAAGTAGAATAAGAATACTGAGCCTAGGTTACCATCTTCTATATCTGTGGGTAAGGCGTCCAACAGGCTGGCTATGTTTCTTAGTTGGATTGCTGTACTGATCCGTTGTCCGAGGTAGGCACCATCCCTCTGATCATACGAAGAGTTGATTTGACAGCTTTTTGCAGACGCTCATGGCCTCAGGAGCCCACGGTTCATGCGAATTTAATTTTATACAATAACAATATTTTTAAATCTAACTCTAAGTTTACATATTGTCGACAAAGGAAAATTCACACCTGCGTCTGTGAAACACATTTTATTACCTTTTCGGCATTTGGACTTCTTTTGTTTGCTTTGTGTTTAAAATTTGTCATTAGAAAAACAGCCTTGTGTATTGTAATCTTTTATGGTACTCATTAGCCAGGTGTGATTCTTGGAAATTCAGTCCACGCGGTCGAGCAGACATATTGTATTTGTACAGTATAAAGCAATGCCCCGAGGGAGGGAGGAGTCAGTCGAGCGATAAGCACAAGCGAAGCAAGACGTGTGTACTACATTCGGTAATCTATTTAGTGATGGACTTTGCGCGTATTATTATATTTGTACCTGTGTTATACGTGTTTGTATAGTTCTAATAAATTCTGTAGTAATTCTAACGGCATTTTAATTCGAGTCCTGCAACTCGTAACAATATACAACACTATCTTTGTCATACTGTAAATCAGTTTATCAGGAACGTTCTCGCGGATACATTCTTTTATACTCCAAAATAATAATAACACGCTTATTATATTGGTGTTGTTTAATCTAATAAATTTTAAATCTACTAAGAATACACATACATTTGTTCTTTGAAATGCATCTTGTTTATATTTGGGTAATTTTATAATGTATGTAATGTACATATATCATACAACAAGCGTACAATAAATATTGATATAAAATATCCTTAGAGACATGCTTAAAATTGATTTATAATAAAAAGACACGAATTCAAGCGTAGAATTATTTGTTTACAACAATATCGTCAATGTTTCTAAGCTTAATTGGAACATATCAAATATTGTCGATCGAAAACCACAAGTAACTTTACTAATTAAGTCCGTAAACTTCAAATTAAATTATCGAAAAGTGCGGCATGATCAAAACGCACCATATTGGCTGTAACAATAACACGCGTGTGTTGTGTCTGTGATAAAAAATAACGACGGATATTCCACGAGTAGGTATTAAAAAAACACGGCAGACAAACACACATATTGTATGTCCCCAAATTGAGTAAGTTACGCTTGTGTTATGGGTAATATACACCGGATTACTCTGGGGCCCATCCCAGACACTCAGATCATAGTAAATAACGGAAAAAAATTGTTGCCGAAATTTACCATACCAGGAATCGATCCCGGACCCAAGTATATTATGTATGTTTGTACTCGGTGAATTATTATTTTAATTGGAACAAGATATAAATGAAGCTGTATGACATTTGTATTGAATTTAATTCTTTGACATTATTTGTATCTTTGACACCTAAATATTTTCTGCGATAGCGTCAATAATACTTTCATAAGATTCTATTTAAGATTTCTCCTCAGAATCATGAAACTTGTATTAGACATTGTATTATTTGTACGACGTGTGGGTAATCACATGTGACCTTATGCATAATTAAAGAGATGTATAATTTTCATTTTATTTGATTTGTATATGAAATTATACCTTGTTAAGTAATATTATAATTATCCGCCTAAGCAGCTCATCAAGCCTCATGTATATAAGTGGGACTAGCGCTAAAGAAATATAATAGCAACTATATGGGAATGACATATCGTTAGGCTAAATGTTATGTACTCTCATACATTTTCTATTATATTCGTTTAGGGCTAATGCCACTTTTCTGCAGGGTCAAGTCAGGGAGTCGGTTCCTGCCTACCTCGGGCTATATATGAGTATGGCGTATCAAGGAGGTAACGAAGCCAGCTTTCTGTTTACCCATAGAAGACGGTGACAGTCTAGGCGCTGTTTTCTATTTGCAGTCTTAAGGAACTATAAGTAAAACACAGAACTACTATTAAATACAGAACTAATAAGATTAAGTTTTCCAGTTCATACTTTAGGTTCGCCTTCGATTAATGAGGTATGTAATTAGGTCTTTTACTTGCACGCGTAACAAAGCGTTGTGTAATTTGTGGCTAAATTATTGTATTGATTACACTTTTATTTGAAGTGGTGAAAAAAATAAACGAAAACCAGAAAATGATTACCTGAAACTATACCTATATCATTTAATTATTTTTAAGTTCCCACAGTTTTGCTCTACAAAATTTATATTTTGTTTCATTATTATTTTTAGATTTTCAAACTACATTTTAAAAAGAAAAAGATTCTCTTGATTGATATTGATTTATTTGCTGTCCTATTTTTAGATTTAAATTGAATTATTTTCTCTATGTGAATATGTCTGTCTTTGTTATACAAAAATACGAAGAAATGTCTGTGAATTTACAAAACAATATTCACCCCAATGGTAATACGTACGAGTCGCTCGAGTACACAATATCGTGCGCTTACGCAACACAAAAGCCAAAACCAACAGACATGAACTTGCGTCACGTGATTGATTAAAAAGTTTACTCCTATTGTCTATAGGCACAAAGGCCACGTGTAATTATACGAATTAATATGAATGATTACAGTGGGTCTAACGTGATGTGGTTGTGAAAATCGTACGGGCAAATATGATGGGTTTCTCAATGAGTCATGAATATACTATATTTATGTAGAATCACTTGTGATTCTTCAGAGGCTATAGTGGCCTGGTTGCAGACGTACTATCAAACTAGAGATCTATACTGTTAAAGTAAATGACTGCTGACTTGAATGACATAATATTAATAGGGATGTTATTAAGGGATAACAATTTGCATACTTAATACATTAACATATTTGTTATAAACTAGAATTAGGAGAGAAAATATTGTTACAACGACGACAGGAATGATCGCAGTATGATGATCTTGTCTATGATTATACATCCTTTGAACTCGATAGTCCTTTGTCTATGCGCATGATACACATTTTCCGCATGTCCAAGCGCAAAGGAACACATTCATCGTTTTGACGCGCCACAAACGCTGTCGCGTCGCGTGTCCTTGCACCATGTCGTACACAGATGACAACAAACCGCAACATTGTATCGGACCTTATAGGAAACAGTTTAACTGGTTTCAAGATTCAAAACCACTGATTAATAAATATAAGTGTCCGCAATATTTTAGTTACAGATGAAACTCTTCTTAGCTTTTAGAACTATTTATACTAAGATATTTGTTATTGTCGTAAGTCGTGGTAGCGTAATAGCTAGCGCACGCGCCCCTAAATCGAAGGGCGCGGGTTCGATCCTGACCGGAATGCATGCACATCTTAGTCAGTTTTCTGATCTAATGTGCATATTGTTACAATTACCACGTGCTAACAACGGTGAAGGAAAACATCGTGATGCAACCTGCACATCGAGATAACCGATGTGTCAAACCTGCCAATCCGCCTTGGATAAGCGTGACGGGTATACAGTCCTTTTCCCCTATAGTGGGAGGCCCGAGCCCAGCAGTGGGACATTTTTGGGCTAATATTATATATATTAATTATATATTTGTTACTGTGCAGTATCTATTTTTACCGCAATTTTTTTCGTGCAGAAACGGAGAAAGAATATAACTTCCTGCGGCCGGGCGACCTGTCATAAGAGGCGACGAAACAACCCACAGGCATGTGTTATGGCATTTGCTCGTCTGGATGGTTACCACCCCTGGTCTGGAGTATGCCGCCATGGCAACCTTGGCTTGTATTTCGACATTAGTGGTCAGGTTCCATTCTCGCTTTAGAGAGCAGCAGTGCAAGATGGTCTACTTAAGTTCCATTTTCTTTATTGTAAATATGTTTTATTTTTTATTGCAGGAGTTCAGCAGACGGCCCACTTGATGGAAAGCGGTTACCATCGCCTATGGACATTTGCAACAACAAAGGTGCTACAAATGCGCTGCTGCTCTCTTAAGGGGGACTGGAACCTGGTCACCAATGCCGGAACACAACTGAAGGTTGTTATGGCGACATACTTTAAGATCAGGGGGGGGGGGTGTATGAAGATTATGATAGGAAGAACGAACAAGTGCTTATAATTACGAGATTACGAGTATTAAGACAAATGTTGTGGCAACACCGTCGCGTTACCACCGTATCCACAGCCTTAAAATCACCATTGAATGTTATTTTCGGCCTGTTGATGAGTCAGGACATTGTTTTCAAAACATTTTCAAAGTCTCAACAAAAACAATTTGAAAACACTTTAACAATTAACTCTTTTTTGGGTACATTTTTTGCGGGAGACACTAGTATTGTAACATTGGCCATTATGTTCGCAATTAGCCAACCGCAGAGGGCAGTACCCGACGTTCGTCGGTGTGTTTAGACAATGGTAGGCAAAAAAACGGACAATGTCAGGGCGTTTGTTGACATGTCACGGCTGCTTTATGAATTCGCCAACAGGTAGGGATGTAACGTAAAAAGTTCGATAAATTATCGATATTTATGTCGAAGAGTAGTAAATATTGATAATTGATACAATACCCTGGGGACGTTACGCAAGTCGTCTGTCCACCAGACTATTGGGTGTCCAACATTACGTTTACTGAGAACTGCTTTTTACTTTAGAATAATCGATAATAATAGTTATTTTTATCCCCAGGGAGGCTTTGTAGCGAAGCCTTAGGTTAGTAGCGATACCTCGGACCTGACCCCGGAGGCCAAAGCAAGCCTCCTGCCTCCGTGCTAGCTTAACCCAGCCGGCACGGAGTGGAGATCGCTAGAGACTCAAGCTCCAGGGGTGGAAGTGAATGGCATAACGTCGGAAGTAGCTTCGGTGAACCAGCAGTGCACCTCTCTACACCTCTTAACCACTCACACCCATGTTGCCTCTGTCTTCTATAGCGTTTTGTCCATCTGCCCATTTTTCCATGTTCCCTGAACATTGTGACGGGCAGACGCCATAGTCCCCATATTTCCAGAACCCTAGTACCACTAGCAGTTCACCTCAATAGCCCGGTACTTTTTGTTCTTATTTCGCACAATAGTCCTACACTGGCCGGGGCTTATCGTTGCGTGCATTTTATATGGTGTAGACAGGGATAATCGCCGGTCAGTGTCACGCCACATTTACATAAATTTGTCAACGGGCCTCTACTTGTTGGCCTTCCTATGGCCCGTGGCCTTCAGAGGGATAATTGGTAGATAAACACACGCGTTGTAAATTATTTTAGACCAGAGGTCGCTTAAGTGGTATTTTTTTGAAGTATAACCTACTTAATATGGAAATTTCGTCTATATAAAGTTTTTTTTTCTAAGTCAGCCAATTACCGTCCACTGCTGGACGTAGGCCTCCCAAGTTGGCGCCACTCATCACGATCCTCTGCCTTCCCCATCCAGCGTCTACCGGCGACCTTGCGCAGGTCGTCAGTCCATCGGGCTGGAGGGCGTCCGACACTACGTTTACCGAGACGCGGTCTCCACTCAAGGACTTGTCTGCTACATCGGCCATCGGTCTTGCGACAAATGTGACAGGTCCACTGCCACTTCAACTTGCTAATTTTGCGAGCTATGTCGGTCAACTTCGTTCTCTGACGGATGTCCTTATTTCTGATTGTATCCATAAGAGAAACACCCAACATAGCTCGCTCCATAGCCTTGGGCGACTTTGAATTTGTGGACCAGTCCTACTGTCAGTGTCCATGTCTCGGCACCATATGTCATGATGGGTAGGACGCCACTGCTCGAAGACTTTCATGGTCGACGATTTAAAGCTTGCCATGGCATGGAATTGAATACGGATAAAGGCAAACTTACACCAGTCAGTCATAGAGCCCGAAATATATATTAATTGTTGGCGGTAAAATCGAATAATTGTTAGTATTATGATGATCCCTGAATATGGTGTAATGAAGGGTTTTTATTAAATCAACGTCAGAACTCCATTAAAGGCCGCCCTCCACAAAAAAGGGCCCATCAATCACCAAGATATGAGAGCACACATTAAAAAAAGTTTGGAATTCATCTGCGTTCGTAGGGTTTATTTGTTTTTTTTTTAACTATTTATCGGCTTAAAGCGCATGCCACACTGAAGCAGACGATAAGCGAGGAAAGTGGCGCTCTGCTAGAGGCTAGAATGATGAATTTTCAACAAACTTCCATCGCTTTAACTGCTAGAAGCACAGTCCCTATTACCATTTAAAAAAACGTGTGCGCCTCGGGACGGCCGACAGAAGTGATAACTTAGTCTGCCTACCACTGCCGTATGCGTGAGAGAAAGGGAAGTCAGACTGACTGGCCCCGTAACGTGTTACGTAACGATGCGGTTTACCCTCCCATAAGAAGTTACCACTTCAAAAGTTCCTTAAGACAATTCTGAATAATAAAATTTACTAGACAGAGTAAGACAATATATATAAATGACAAATAAAATCTTATATTGTAATAATAAACACGACATACAATATGATTGTAATTATTATTTTATTAAAATAATTTATTCGTTAATTAGCATTGTAATTTTTAAAGTCACGTGTATTTTTTTTAATAAATGAAGTATTTATGAAGAAATACCACATTAATATTACCATCTAATCTAAGGAGACTAATAAGTAATTTAAATATAACCTAAATTAACTAAAAGTATTCATTCTAAGAAAGTGTCCATTAACACTTTTCTTATTGTCTCTATTAAGGCGAAGACGCTTTGTTCATGTGTGCGTTATTAATAGCTAGCACATTACACTTTTGTTTAGTTTATAGCACTAGTTCTTACAGTTAGTAGGCACACGTGTAATGAGGCAAAATGTATTGTTACCACAATAACCTTAGACCTTATACTGTACATACATAAATGGCAATAAATTATTCTATTATATTCCAATTGTAATTTGTCAAAGAAGCTCTTGCCCTATGTGCGTCAAATCGTCAATATGTCTAATCACTTGCTAGTTAATTTCGAATCACCAAGGAGAGCGATTTTATTTATTTAAAATAAATTTAATTTAAAATGAGTGGCTGATACGCATGACAATTTGTACGGTTCGGGTATACGTGTACGAACCGGTATTTAATCCCGTGGGTATTTGGAATGAGGCGTGGTTTTCCCACAGCACTACAATATCGCGTTTTTTAAAAGGGTGTCATAAAATTTCTTCGAGGCTGGCAGCGCGTTAGTGACATCTATAGTGTTGCAAACGTACATAGGCGACGGTAACCGCTTTCTATCAGGCGGGCCGTCTGCCTGTCTGCTGTACTCCAGCGATATATATAAAAACACTTATTACATATACTAAAATTTACTAAATTCCAAATCATTTATTATTAATGATTTTAGACAGTGTGTGAAATTCATTATTTTGTATATAATATATTACTAACAGACTTATAATCAATTGATTAATAAGTACTTATTTTAATCATAATATGTAATCATATATATGTCCTTACAAATAAATGGCTTGTACCCAAAACTATAAAAAATACCATGTTTCAAACAAATAAATTACTTTGACTAATTATTAAGTAAGAATAAATAATTAATAAACAATTGATACTCTCTGCGTATATCAGGATAAATATATTAAATTGGGACTTAACCAAGTTAATTTTACAATTAAAAGTAAAGAAGCCGTTAAAACTAGGGATGTGCCGCATCGTTAAAAATGTATATCCGCGAACTCGGATACGCATCTCGACTTTCTTACTAATTCTTAGTAAAAAGTTCCTGTAATCGTCATTGTTTTTAACACTGTCAAAGTAATTTAAGCATGTGTTTTGAATTTATAAAATATGTAGTTTAAGTATGTTTGTTTATGACATATCTAATAATCTGCACCACCTATATCGCCAGATTAGGTTAAAGTATTCCTTTAGTTAGGTTGCCTGGAACATTGCTTTAAGCGATAAGGCTGCCTATTGTTTCTACTATGACAATATTGTAATTGTGTGTTTTTGAATTTGTATATTTGGTGAGCAATAAAGTGTTATCTATCTATCTATGTTTAAAAAAAAGTATTTTCTCATTATAAAATTGTTTTAATTATTACTTATCTCATAACTTTCTATTATATTTAATTTATTTAATTATTTTAATAAGCTTATCACAAAGATTTGTGATTGATCTCATTAGAAAGATAGTTGCTTTAACTCCTTGAGGTAGGCACGTACTATTGGTAACTCACTAGAATAAATGTTTGTAATATAAAGGTGTCAAATATTTGATTTAAATTGCTATCTTACCTTTATATATAAAATTTCAATTATAATAATAATAATTTAAGCCTTTATTTCCAAAACCATTTTTTTTTTACAATGTACGTGCACATGAAACTGTTTCATGTGCACATACATACAGCTTGTTACTGGTTTGTTAGTTTTGTTAGATGTTAGTTGTAGTATATGTTTGTAGTTAATTAGTTAGTATTATGTTAGTAATTTTTGGTTAGTCTTGATTTTGGACCCCTCTTCGGGTGAAGGCCTCCTCCATCTTCTTCCAGATATAAAATTTCATCTATCTATTGGAAATTAATAATGTAAAAGATCCGTAGAAGATCCTCCAAAAAGTATCGGATATAGATATGGTTACGTAGCGTTCTTTTTCGCGGATATCCGCGGATACAGATATCCGGCACATCATTGGTTAAAGCCACCACTCAGAATCATAAAGCAACAAAGCAATAAAGTGAAGCGATTCTCATTTTTTTCTTTAGAACGACTGTCAAACATCTCTCAAAGGATCGTACATTAGCGATCCAATGTACCCAAGTTGTACATTGTCCGTTGACCCCGAGGTCCTTTTTGTATTCCCGAAGGTGGTCTTGATAAATGAAAGCAATTCGATCATGTTTTTTATTCGTCGTGTCTCGAATTCGAGACCAATTCCGATGTCTCGTTTCCGAAGTCTTTATTAGGTATACGTTGAGTAGTATTTTTAAATTAAATGGCTTTTTCTTAGTACATACAACGTCTGCGGAAAAATTCTTGCAAATTACAACTTGCGTAATACAATGCCTCACGGTTCTTACTGAAGTAAATTTATCAATCAAATATCAGCTTTATGTCTTGTCTAGATGTCATAATATAATTTTTAGGGTTCTCTAGAAAGATAAAGATATGTTTTACGACAGGCCGCCCGGTCGCAGGAAATTGTATTCTTTCTCCGTTCCTGCATCGATACAATTTTTTTTTCGTGATTTCATATACATCCTTGTGTATCGCCATATACAGGGGAAGTTTTCCTGTGTGCCTTCAGGGCCAATTCATAAACTATGCTAAATAACGAAAAACACTCAAAGGAGTCTAGAGACCAAAATAGAACATTTTGTCCAAAAAAACACTTTCCCTTGATTTGCCGTTTAACATTCATTCATAGAAATAAATCCTTACAAGCTACACTATTATTTGGTATAATAATACGGGATGTGTTTATTTTTCCAAAATCAGCCGATTAGGCACATTCCCGAGAAGGTTAACTGATTTTCCAAATATCTAATGATAGCATTTTAGCTTTCGACAAAATCCGACTGGAGACCCCTTTGGGTCATTTCTCATAATTAAGATCTCACCCTGAAGGCCCACCTGAAAAAGTCAGCCTGTATATTATATATTGATAGAAATTTTCATCTAATTCTAGACCTACCCAGAAGTTTCTAGAAAATTTACTATGACACACAAACCAGACGAACGGATGGACGGACGTGACTATTTTATAAGGGTTATGTTTTTAAGTTACGTAAGTCGTGGTAGCGTAATGTTAAACGCGTCCCAACTCAAAGGGCGCGGGTTCGATCCTGGCCGGAACGCATGCACCACTTAGGCAGTTATCTGACCTAATGTGCATATTGTAACAATTACCATGTGCTAACGACGGTGAAGGAAAACATCGTGATGCAACCTGCACATCGACATAACCATACTGTCCGTTCCCCCTATAATCGGAGGCCCGAGCCCAGCAGTGGGACATTTAAGGGCTGCTAATATATGTTTTTATGTAAGTGGCTGCGGAATCCTAAAAAGTAAAGAAGACATATAGAAACAACAACAAACCATGAGCGTTAATTAAATTATTATCATCAAGCACAATCAAAATTTTCCTCTAAACTTTTTGTCGTCATTAATTTTTTATACAAAAGAATATCGATTATAATCACCCTAATACATTTATTTGTAGAAAACAATCCAATTTGATAAATTACACACAATTATTATTTTTTCCTTGTCCATTTAAAGACATTAAACACCATTTACGCGAAACCAAATTCAAAATGAAATGTTTAAAAGTAACAAAAAATACACAATTGATTATAATAAAATCAATAAGGATATTATCACAGCGTAAAAGCAGTGCAATAACCGCACGAGCGAAACCGGCGCAAAAAGTTAACGAATGCGCGTGCGCCGCTCGAACGATGCGCTCATAAAATCTTTCGTTGCCCTTTTTCAGGTAGGCGCATTTTGTTAGGGCCAGGCCATAAAGAGCAGGTACACTTTTTATTTATAATTATCAGGGTTTACTACTTTATAGTGTCGATTACTGTTTTATAGCTCAGGTGATATAAATTATGTATTTTACTCGCAAAAACTTTCCTTAATTTGCATGGATTTACAGTTTAGGATTATGTAGTAAATTAAACTATTTTTTTAATAGTTGCATGCCTTTTTTAAATTGTATAGCAGGAAGGTGTACGAGGGTAGTCTAAAAAGTTTCCAAGTTCAAAATGAAGATAGCAGCACTCGTAAATAAAAGCTAGTAAATTTTGTTGTTTATCTGTTGACAGTTACTCACCAAAGTTTCAGCAATTTTTTGACGCGCAGTTGTTATGTAACAGTCGTTTGAGCCAGTTGACGCGCGTGTTTTTATGAAAATGGACAAAATCGAGTGTCGATCTATCATTAAATATTTGTTTCTGGAAGGCAACGCAAATAAAACATGAGTAGGATTCTGTGTATGATATGAAGAGGCAATCCCCTTCGTGAACAATTATTTTGCAGAGGAAACCGCTGAGTACTATTTGGACGGGTTACAGAGATGGGAGCATCGCTGGGGGAAGTGTGTAGAGTTACAAGGAGACTATGTTGCAAAATAAAATCTAAAAAATGTCCTATGTCTGTTAGGTCGGAAACTTTTCAGACTACCCTCGTATTTTATTACATGGTCACTATTAAGTGTAATGGAATTTAATACTTGCAACAACTCAAAAGGGTTTACGGTATTAAAGGAACAGCGACTGGCCACTATTTTTATTAGCAGAGAACCTTATGGCTTAAATACTCAATAGACATTTTTAGACAACCTCATCATCTCTTCATTTCAATTTTTATTGTATAAGAAACATAGCGAATTGGCACAACCGATACCTGATCGAAGAAATTAGACCAGTGCTTATCCTTTTGAAAATGGCAAAAAAAGGAAAAAATAATAGTAGGATGAAACCCATTGGAAAAGGCAGAGAATATAACAAAAATGAAAGGAAAAATTATTTACGGGCGATCTGAGCTTATCTCGATTTCTGGCAAAACTACAAGTCCTATGGAAAAAAGTTAAATGGCAAAGTTGTAGGTTATCTAAAGATCTACAACTTTTGTACTCAATCTCAAAATTTATGTGAAAAATTCAAATAATCAAGTTCTTGCGTTTTATTTTTATCTTTTACAAAAAAAAAACTCGAAATTTGGTGAACACTTAAATTTTTATATCCCAAATACAATGTATTTTTTTGTTTTAAAAATAAAAAATGTAATAAGGGTCTTATATATTTAAAGACTTTTATTATAACTACATCTTTATATATTTTTATTTACTACTTCGTTGCGTATTTGCACCCAAAACTTCGCAATCTTCGCTATTATTTTTCACCAATATTTTATTGGCGAATAGTTAATTAAAGTGTTCCACTTTTCAAGAGTATTTAGCCCTCCAAAAGTGTAGCCCCAACGCCGGGTATTCGGTAGGCCCTAACGCATTCTTTTTAGTCCCAAATGATGGGTTACTTCGCACTATGGCCAGTCATTGTGGGCAATTTTAAGTTTTTTCCACTGTTTCGGCAACACCCGTGCTCGTGAATGGGTTCTTGGAATATTTTGGATTAATTTCAAACGACCGATGTTTGTATACATCATGTTGGAGATTGCATAGTGGAAAAATTGTTAAAGTCATAATGTAATGATACTGTATATATTTATATGATACTATAGCTGTGTGGATAACTTGGATTTTATATACTTGTTGAGACCTTGACTTTATAAAACCACATTTTAACGGTTTTAAGCACGGTAATTTACTCTATTGGAGCCTAATTTAATTTACCACCGTTTCGCAACATGTTGCGGCTTGAAGAGAAGAAGCGGCGCAAGCAACTATTCATCAAACAGGCCTAGCTCTAATAATTTTATATAATATTAAAATGGGTGGGTTATTATGTATATTAGTCGCGAAAACCTAAGAAAATATTACCTTGACTTAACTTACTTTTAAGACCCTACTTTGAACCTTGGTTAATTTGGAATGCAAACATTCACACGTGTTACAAACAAGTGACTATCATTTATCACCACATTCCATCATCGTCATTCTCTCATCATCATCATCACCATCTGTACGGGTGTCACGCCATAGCCCGTACATTAATTGAACCGTTTTTGAGTCTATTTGAGACAAAACTTTGAGACCATGAAAACCAAAACCATACGGAGACTATCTTAGTATCAATTACAGCTCATGTCGGTTAGTTCCTTTTAAGAGCGAGAATGTTTACGCAAATTGTTTATTTCATACATATTTTGGAGTTTCAAGTTAACTTTGGTGTCGAATTCATAATATTTGATTTTTAAATTCAAATATTTGGTTTGCCTTTGTCCGCTAATTAGAGAACAAATAGTCGTATACGATTTGTTTGGTGTTCTTGGACTGAATTCGGTAATGTAGCTGTAAAATCATATCTTTTAAAATGGCGAAGCCATTTTGGTAACCACGGAACCCTAATTCAATCATCATGACCGCTATCCATCTGTCTGTCTTTGGTTATAACAGTATTTTTTTAATGGCATGGATTAAACTTAGTACATGAGGATTTCAAAAGAATTCCGTTTTGTCAGAATGACTGCGGAACTAATACAAATTGAAAAATACTTTCAGTAATACTAAATTATAGAATCGAGATAAATAATAGAATATCAGAGAGCTACGAGTCGTGCTAGACTTATGAAAATTAAAAACAATAAAAATCTAGAAATATTTCAAAGTGTTAAATCTGTTTATTCTGGAATGGATTTTGGGCCTGGTCTTATATTATACATAAAATTACTTATCAGTCTGTAGATTGTATCGATGATGCTTCCAAGACTTTGAAGTATTACCTGAAACAATAATAATATTACTATTAATAATAGCCATTATGAAACATTTATTTAGTTACTATTATTTCCAAACACTTATATGCACATACCAATAAATAATATGTATATTTTTTTCCAAGTAGTAGTTACAAGTTTATAACATCTGTTTTAAATATACATGTATTTATTAACTTAAGTCTTAAATGATTCGATTAACTAATTTTTGCATTAAGCCTTACATTGTGCACCACCGATATATAAAGTATATATAAACTAAACCTCTTTAAAATTCATTCAATGTTTCCATTATATATATTTAAGAAAGGTTATTTATTACCTATCTTTCCAGTTTAAAACACTGGAACAACTGGAAAGAGTTGGGGAAGGTCTACACCGCAGAGGCGACTTCCATTATTTAATGTGTACAGTGTACACATTTATTTACATATTTTGAAAACTAAACTTAACGGTAGAAATAAAGGCTTTTTTATTTTATTTTTTATTACCTATCTATATATACTTGTGGTCGCCCAGTGGTGGAAAAAAAACATAATTTAAATTATAACTTTGAATATTATGAAGGTTCTGCTGTCAAAGACAATCACAGATTCGCCAAGGCTACACTGTTAATTTGACTTTAACAATAAACAAAAGAGTATATATGCGTGTGTGTAATGTTTTTTTATTGATTTAATGTATTTTTATGCATAATTAAAAAAATATTATTATAAGGAGAACACAATTTCTCCTTATCTATATTTAAACTATAACAGCCTTATTAATAAATAATAGTTTAAAAAAACTAAAAAAAACACGCTTTTATAAAAAATCCAACTAAAAAAACAAAAAATAAAATTTAATATAATATAAAAAAGCGTGGGGTGTATTCAAAGCGCTTTTTAAGATATTATATTATTAATTGAATACACCCCACGCTTTTTTATATTATATTAAATTTTATTTTTTGTTTTTTTAGTTGGATTTTTTATAAAAGCGTGTTTTTTTTAGTTTTTTTAAACTATTATTTATTTTTCATTTTTTAGTTGATTTTTGTTTAAATGTTTTTAAATACAAGCTTTTGAGATCCTACATATCATGTAGCAGCAGAGTGCTAGCCAAGACAAGTAAAACGAGCCCAAACACGACGGGTCTATCTTGTTTAGTACAGGAGTTCCTATGGCCACCTTCCGACTCCATCATCAGATCAGCTCCATGGTACCATATTATTGCATTGTCACGCGATATAAACATACGAGCCCAAACACGAAGGGTCTATCTTGTTTAGTACAGGAGTTCCTATGGCCACCTTCCGACTCCATCATCAGATCAGCTCCATGGTACCATATTATTGCATTGTCACGCGATATAAACATACGGGCCCAAACACGAAGGGTCTATCTTGTTTAGTACAGGAGTACCTATGGCCACCTTCCGACTCCATCATCAGATCAGCTCCATGGTACCATATTATTGCATTGTCACGCGATATACACATACGTGCAAAATTTCAGCTCAATCGGAAAACGGGAAGTCGGTCAAATTTAGGGGTCGGTTACAGACATACTGACTGACATACAAGTGAAGCTAATATAAAGCGTGTAAAAAAGTCTTAATCCTAGGAGTAACCGCCTTTACGCCGGACTAGTTACTATTGGAGTAACTAAGCATTAACTTCGTCGTAAGAGTGTTATTAATAAACAAGGAGTATCCTCGGAGTAACAATACCTTCCTTACACCATAGATTAGTGAATAAATTATGGCAACACGTATCATTTAAAAGTAAAAAGACCGATTTGTAGGGCGTTCCATTAGTAACGCACAACGCCCAAAATGCTCAGTTAGCCGTTCCACAAGGCGACCGCGATCGTCGTGGTCGTGGCGAAAACGTCACTAATGACGTCATCATTTTCGATCACACAACGCCCGCAACAACCCATGTCAAAAGGTGGGTCGAAGTGGGCGTTGACCACAGAGCATTAATTCTCTCTTGTCAATACGTTGACAAAGGCGCAAATTTTGAAACAAAGATGGCGAAAGAAAAAATATCTTTCTTTATTAATTTTGTAAAATTAATTTTAATGTATTTTGAACAGCCATCTATCATTTTCCTTTATTTGTTATTAACATTTATTTACATAATTTATTTCTAATCAGTTTTCATTATCGTTGACTTGAATATAATTATACAATTAATGAGAAATTCATTGTATGTAGACATAGCTTTTGCTGCAGAATTATACGAAAGAGTTATAACTCAGAATTCAGAATTATAGATAGATAGATAATAAATAATTAAATGTATTTCTTGAAAGTCTAAAGTGGCTTTTAAATTCTTCATCTGAATAACGATCGACTATATTTGTATATTGTGTAATACGTGGCCTGAGATCACGTTTTTTAGTATTACGTTTTATAAACTTAACGTCCACTCTTCATCTAAACTAGGCGAATTGCTTTCTTCTGAATTATTACCGCGATGAAGTAGCCGGTACCCAATTGACCCCATTAAGGACATTTTGCATAAATAGCTATATTTCTTTTAACATAAATTAGTCAACCCTACACATTGAAAAAGGCGCGATTTTGATATCAACCAATGACATTTGCATATGACATTAATGACATCAACGCTCCATAACCCGTTCCACTAGCGTTTATGATTATAACGTCCGGAAGCAAGTGGAACGGGAAAAATCGCGGTCGTGAACGTGGTCGTTGTGAGTCCCTAATGGAACGCCCTGTATTATGTGAGTGGAAATGACAAGTTATGATGACAATTGACATTTGTAGTGTCTAATTGATAAATGATTCCTAATTTCCGACACAAACGTTACCTAAAATTTATATGAATTTTTCGTTGTGCCTAGTTTTTCTTTCATTTACAAAGTTAGTATCACACATAAACCACTAAAACATGAGTCAAAAACGTAACCACCCCATCAATTGGGATGAGGGGGAAAGGATAAGTCAATTACTTAGGATGGATAAGAAAAAAAATTGTGTAACGTGTGGGTTTTGCATAATTAAAATAAAAAAGTATATATATAAAATATATCGAAGGCAAAGTGGAAGCAAGGAGAGGGAAGGGAAGACCAAGGCGAGCATTTATGGATCAAATAAAAGAAAAAGTGGGTGTCGTATCTTACATAGAAGTAAAACAACTGGCCCATAATAGAGAAGATTGGAGGAGGCTCCACCGACAAGAACGTGCTCTTAAATGATAAATGCAATGAAAAAAATATATAAGATATTAATTTTAAAATAAAATTTTATTTAGTCACACTATTGTAGTATTTTCTTAAGTAATCTATGTTACCACACCGCTTCGCAACATGTCGCTTGAAGAAAAGGGCGCAAGAAAGTCTTCAACAACATGCTCATCTATGTGGCATCTGTATGAATTTGAGCTCTCTTTTGTACCAGTGCCAGGGCAACTTGCTTGCATATAACAGAAATTGTTGACTGACTTATTCCAATAAGATCTCCTGCATCATCTAGAACCTGTTAAGTAAAATGTTTGTATAATGCTGAATTTATTAAGAAATAGATGAATACTGAAAGGTGATCATTATTTCACTTACTTCTTCACGAACCCGTATTCTTATGGCTGCTAAAACTTTAATATGAGGAGGTATACAACCTTCTTTCCTATGTTATTTAATTATGTTAATGTCAGTTTATTTGTCAAATTGTCAATTGACAGCGCTATCAGGGCTTACTCTATGCCACAGAGTACTTTATATATACTGGTATAGAGTCAACAGTCATAATATATATACTAACGCACTCTATCGGTATACGACACTATTCAACGGCGAAAACCGTCCAGGGCGTCTTGTATTTTGATTTTTATATCAGACTTTTGGAAATTGCGGGAGTTAATAATTTAACTCCTGCAATTCCCAAAAGCCTTTTCAAAAAATGTTTATTTGTTAGTAAATAAAACAATAATTTAGCGGTAGCGTGATTTATTATGTTTCCTTTTATTTAAATATTCAAAGGCATACATTTTCATAACATCATTTGTATCCACATCTAATCTGGTGTCGTTAGGACGATTTACTCACAAGTTCTACCGCATCTGGGCACACAACAACCTCTTTCAGAAGAAGCCATAATCCAAGTCACCAGAGAACAAATCGTCAGGGTACATGCGTAAGTTTAACGTGATCACAGAACACTAGTAAACGTGATAAGCGAAGTCTTAGGAATCCAGGAATCAAACAAAGTTAAAAAATAATCAAAACACAAAGTACATATGTTCACGAGTGTGACTCGTATCGATCGGAATGTCGTTTTGGTTTTGACATAATTGACATCTTTGAAATAAGTTTTTGGTAAATCGACAGTTATTCATCAAAAATCCAGTAATTAAAGTTAAAAAAAGCTTTATAATTTGAAAAAGGTGAGAAATATAATTTACATACTTTAAATTTTTTACATACATATTTATTACTTTACATATTTATTAGCTGATATGGCTTGCAAAAACATAATAACATATCAAATATTTCTTAAACAAGTATTAAAACAACTGCGTATAACGAAACATATTATTTTCTTTCATTTAGTGTTTAATTTGAGAACAGTGACATCTACTGCAATACCCACCTACTAATAGAACGCAAAAAATCTCTAAGAAAAAATAATTGTACTGACTGTTATTTATGACACTGCTCTATGCTTAATCCATCGTAAAACTACCCTGACTACCCAGCAGCTTGGAGTAACTTTTACTCTGAGACTAACGTCGAATTAGTCTACTCCTTGTTAACTCCACGTATATTAATACTGATATTGGTTGCTACTGAGATAATACTAGGAGTAAAGTTGATCTAGGTTTACTCCATGTTTATTAATAAGACGGTACGTGTGCAAAATTTCACTCCTCCGTCAGCGCGATTTTCGTAAAAAGGGGTATAAAGATTTTGCTTCACGCAATAATATAATGATAATACGTTATGTACTATTATTATACGTATATATAAGTAATGAGATATGATACTATCATCAAGGACGCAATGCTAAATAATTCTTAAGCAATACACATTTTAAACACTGTTTTGACATATTTTCCGTTAATAAATCTTAATCTTAAATGATTTTTAAGTATGGTCTTTGATACTTTAAATTAGAGATTTTTCTCAACATTGACAAATAAAACCTTTACCAAAACAGTTATTCAAAACACATTTTCTGTTACCAAAGAATTCACAGAATGTTACGTATAATATGCCCGTACATCGCCCAAACACACAGGACCTTTCCAAGATAATTTTCTCCGGCTACCATTAAAATTACTCCAAAAAACGCCCATAAAGAGCTAAACCATTTCGGCCCTCAATCACGACGGACCTCCTGCACTCACGACTTGATTTCTAGTGCTGTAACATTTTGTCTTATGTCAGAAGCCGAAAATTCGTCGTAAAGCCGACAGTTTGGTATAAGATAGATTTTGCTCCACTGCACCGATTAGGCAATAGCTGTTCTGAGAATTATTCCGTAACGATTTATTTTAGTAATTAGAAAAAATAGTTGTTAAATGTCACGTCTCAAACACATTATTCAATATAAAAAATGGCGAAACAGAGGTAAAAGTACGAGTCATTTAGGATAAACTTTAAATTGTTTTTAATATAGTTTACGTCTTGTTGTTTATTTAGTTACATGTACATAATACATATATACATAGATTTTTGTTAATTTATATAACCTATGGTTAAATGTTACAGATACCACGTGCTAACAGTGGTGAAGGAAAACATCGCAATGAAACCTGCACATCCAGGTAACCGCTGTGTCAAACCTGACAGCCGTACTAGCCGTTCCCCTATATTGGGAGGCCCGAGCCCAGCAGTGGGACTTTTATGGGCTGTTATTATGATAATTAAAATGGTTAAAAGATTGACATGTAACATCGAATTCAGCAGCAAAATATTAAATTTAGGTACAACAATGCTGGCATAAATATGATTAATTCACTCAGTTTTACTCGTGTAAACATAAGATGTATTTAGTAGAATCTATACCGTTTTTCCAGATAAATGAATCTAGGTACATCACGTTCATTAATATGCGTATCATATACATATCAACAAGTTGGAGTGAATGGATTCACAGTAATTCATTCACTCTCAACGTCGTAAAGAAACATTGATTTAACAAACAATACTTCATAAGATGGAATCATGTAAATGAATGCAAAAAAATTTCGAGGCCAGCAACGTGCATAGGCGGAGGCGACTACTACTAAGATGACTAAAATCTCCACTTTCGGAAAATTCGGCTTTGTTTTCGAACAAACCTCACCTTCGTCGCCCCTAGTGATTTTATCTAATACGCATTCCTGGAGTTCAGAAAGGATCATTTTTTATCCACCGTAACCGTCACGGCAATTAGAATGCGGGGATGGCAGTGATTAAAGAGTCCAAAGCACGTAGGCATAAACAGAAACATTAATGTACAACAATAACAAAAAAACAAGAATGTACGAGGATTGTTTTGAACAAATTATTACATACTATAGTGAAATAATTGCTTTTCTTTCTTGATAGAAACTCAAATTAAGTCATGGTCCTCAGTCACACGGGATAGATGAAGAGAGCTGGAAATGTTACGTGGGCATGACGAAAATATTTGCTGATCTTTAATATTAAGAATTTTAATACTAAACCTATATCTACAAATGTAATTATTTGCAACGAAATTATTAGAGCTGGGCATGTTGCTGAAGAGTTTCTTGCGTCGCTTCTTTTTTCAATCCACAACATTTTGCAAAGCGGCGATAAATTAAATTAGGCTCTCATAGAGTAAATAATAAACAAAAATTAAAAGTAAATAAAAAGTTTAACAATCCTCGTTGACATCCTTGTCTTCCGTGATCACGGCTACTGAAAAGTGGCCGAAACGTCGAGACGTAATTATATTTTGTGTACTAGTCACGAAAACTTAATAAAAGACTATTATAGCAATAAATTAAAGGAGAAGGATGGAAAGAAAAAGATTGTATTTGAAGAAACAGCGGCGAAATTTTAACACACAAAGTACCAACTCTATTTTGAAGTGATACTTCTTTACAATCGTTTTGATTTGAAACTCGCTGAAACGAAAAAGCGACACTAAAAAGAGATAAATACATAAATCTGCAGGACAAAGCCTGTGAAAGAATAAGATAGAATACATTATATTTAATAATTTAAACACTCATACAGATAGATTTGGAAATGTTTTGAAGTATTTCATTAATACTTCAAATTTCGTGTTTTAAAGCTTAAATATATTATAACGATATAATATATGAAATGTGACGTCATTAAATTTAGAATCGCTCCTAACTCCTGTCTGACTTTGTTTCACTTCTACTACGTGTGAACTACAATTTTCGTATTTCACTAAGCTCTAAGGCAAAGCTACCTACGACTGATTTATTGGCGTAGCTACCGCCGTACCAGCCGTATCAATGATACCGGGCCCCCAGATCATGGGGGCCCCGGAAGTGCGTAAGCAAAATTCCTAAAATGTTATCCACAATATGAGTTATTAATATTTTTGAGAATAACTACTGGGCCAATGGGAACAGCTATCAGACTGGTCAATATTGTCTATAGAGGCAGAAAATCAAGAAAAACTGAAGTCGTCTTTAGCTACGGACGATTTGATAAATAAGTTTGCCGAAGAATTTTTTGTCTAACTTAGCTCCGAGGAGCACTGCATATATGTAATAACTTATAATCAATGTCAATTTTTTTTTTCTTTTATGAAAAACCGTAACCTTTCCTTTGACACCCCCTCCCGACATTTTGATACAAGGGCCGTCTAAGACAAACTACGCCTAGGCGTGATTGTAAAGACGTAAGGGTTTAGGCTTCATCATCAGATTCAGTTCTTGACTTATACATACATACATAACTTCACGCCAGGTACCTTCCGGGGTAGGCACGAACAACAGAGCGCCATTTAGGCTTATTCTTACACACCTCACTAGTTTCTTCTTGACTTTGGAACAAAAATTAAAAAAATAAAAACCCACTTTCATAGTATTTCAAATTTGATCTCTTTCTTAATACAGTTTCGATGGGTTTGTATTCTGCCTACAATTACATGTGTATGGAAGCACTATTCTTTATAAAAGTTAACTATAATTTGTTCAGTGCGCATGGGCCAATTAAATATTCATTATTTGATATTATCATGAACGATTTGTGAACATGTATTTTTCCACCACGACTCTGTAATACGGATCTGTCCAACCTTGACTATAGCATAGCGAGCTGTATGTGTTTTCGCAACAGGTTAAAGTTCTAATATTTAATTATTTATACAATGTTTTGTTAAGTTTTCGCGACTTGTATACATATTGTTACGAGTGTGGGACTCCAATTAAAATGCCGTTGGAATTACTACAGAATTTATTAGAACTACAGAAACACGTATAACACAGGTACAAATATAACTGGACACAACCAGTACAAACTGCACGATACAATAACACGGGAAAAGTCCATCTCTATATAGCTTATCGAATGTACACATCATGCTCGTATCGTAATCGTCGCTTGACTGCCTCACCCCTCCGTTCGGGCATTGTTTTATACTAAACTATATAATACAACACTCAACCGCGTGGACTGAATTTTCCAAGAATTACACCTGGCTAACGACCAACATAAAGGATTACAATAGACAAAAGGTGGCTTTTCTAATTAAATTTTTTAAACACGAAGCAAACTAAAGAAGTCTAATAGCCGAAAAGGTAATAAACTGCAGGTGTGCATTCACTTTTGTCGGCGTGTAACAATATAATATTTCTTTAAGTTTTCTTTGACTTGTACATAGTATATCGTCAAAATTATTAAGACCCAGACCCAGCAAAAACCAACTGTCAGACCTCAAGACTATGTGAGCTCTTTCTGCGTGCACCGGAACACAAATCAACTTGATTAATAATTGTTTTATTTCTCCTTCTACCCATTTTAATATTTTATAAAATTATTAGAGCTAGGCATGTTTGCTGAAGAGTTTCTTGCGCCGCTTCTTCTCTTCAAGCCACAACATGTTGCGAAGCGGTGGTAAATTAGATTAGGCTCCCATAGAGTAAATAATAACCATAAACAAAATTAAAACTAAATAATTAAAATGAACAAGTTGGTGGTAGGCTAAATAAAATTTTGACAATACTCATTGAAACCTGACATCTTTGTCTTCTGTGATCAAGGCTACTGAACAGTGTCCGAAACGTCAGAATAATAAAAATCAAACAAACTGCCGCGCTTAAAACCGTTAAAACGTAGTCTTATTATTTTCTAATATTTACACCGAGTAAAACTCCTTTCCACTGAACTGCCCGAAACAATCAATAAAATTTTAGAAATAAAAGAAAAAGTTTATTTAGACTACTACGTTTAAAACAAGGCAATTCTTATAAACAACTAGCTGTCCCGGCAGATGACATCCTTCCCGGAAAAGCTTCAATCGATATGCCGACAGCAGCGCCATCTACCGGGT
This sequence comes from Dendrolimus pini, assembly GCA_949752895.1. NCBI lineage: Eukaryota > Metazoa > Arthropoda > Insecta > Lepidoptera > Lasiocampidae > Dendrolimus > Dendrolimus pini. The sequence continues at coordinate 2,985,257 of OX457128.1, forward strand.
CCAATTGTGAACCAACTTAGAAACGTTATCTGGCTCAACAACTTTGCTAAACATCATCACATTATCAAATGTATACTTTACGATTCTATGAAGGACATACAGACAAGCATTCATTTTTATATATAAAGATAATAAACATATATAATCGAGTTAAACACAATTAATTTGCTGACCGTGCAGTACTGTCGGAACGCACAATAACATAATGACACGGCACTTGACGCGGCAAGGGCACGCTCGTGTCGATTGATAAAAGGACAGACGGATGACCTTTGAGTTGTTTTGATACACATAAATGACCGCTACAATTGCATTTTGTTGTGGTAGAGTGATAGTGCCATGCTGGAATCATTGTCTTTGTAGCAGCGACAGATAGAGGTTAAATGATACTTCAGATGGCAGGGTGTAGTATTCACTATCGAGTGTTGATGTGAACTAAGTTATTTAGAAACGGTGATCTTAAGTACAAATATCAACAAGTCGTACAGCTGGTACAATATATAGCACAATGTGTGAGTGGGACGGATGATGTGCGAGCAAGATAGAGCTACTATTAATAGGTGCGCTCCCGCGTTGCGCTAGCGAGTAGTTCGTTGTCTACTTCGATGACTAGACGTATACAGCTCCCGTATCTTGTTTACAACTGACCGCGGTGGCTTTCAGAGAATATCGGCCAAACATTTGTATGACCATGTGTAAGCCAAATAGAGTGAGACCATTTGACTTTGTTACCATCTTATGTACAACCATTACCTGTACGACTATTTCTACAAATAAAAGATTCGTTCATTCATTTGTAGAGTGAGTGAGAGTTCCGATGACCCACTTTCCTCTCCCTATCTCCATTTTCCTATCAACCCTATCCTATTTTTTCTGTCTGAGCCCTCTGTCTTATCCCTCCTAACACGGCCCTTTTATCTCATCCCTCGTTTGTTTCGAAGTATCATCAATTAATCATTGACACTACCACTCGGAGATAGCAGTACGATAGTATTGGACTCCTGCTCGGACCTACAAACTAACTACCCCTGATGAGATGGAATCTCATTGCTGTATATCAGGACTTCGGGAACCGGAGACGCATCCAATAGTCTTGAAGGCGGTGGCTTAAGAAGCTCCTCCTATCATAAAGAGAGCGACTGTCCCACACTATACCTTCCTATTAATCATGCGTGCGGTAATACATCGACACTCTAGACCTTTTACACGACGAGGTCCCATCCTAGCGTTGACTTCAACCTTGGTATTTCAAACTTCTACAGTTGAAGGTAACCACTATATTAGAAGAAGCATATATCAAAAAATATTCTGTATTAAAAAAAAAACGTTTAAAAAGTGACGGCATTAATTCACATTATCTTAATTACGTCATTGATACTGTCTAAAATGACCATCACAATACTCCCGTGTGACTTTTATTCAAATTGAGTAAAAAATACAACATAAAAATCTCTAATGACATGAGAACCATGGTGTATCAAAACCACAGGATCTGTATATTACGTTAAAAGCACGAAACTTCCTTCGGCGACCACAAGAGGGGTTTTAATGGTAAAAAAGGATAACAGGCCGAGGAACTCGATCCTTCGAGCCACTAACCACATGACAAGAAAAAATATAATAAGCCCGTTTACCGATGAAGTGTAGATAGTGTATACGTCAGAATTGGTATTAAAATTCTAAGCTACTCAGGGTGATATGCTCGCAGTCTCTTGTTGATAAAATTTGAAATAAGGATCCAAAAAGAACCAAAGTCTCGAGCATCCATCGAATACACTTTGGAGAGTGTGCATTAAGATTTCTTCAATCTGATCCCGCAGTCTCTGTTCCATCATGAGACTACTAGACGCACTGATATGCGGCACCGGTGTATGGTGGACAAACCACAGATGCTTTGCTTCCACCTTCTTTATTATAGGTACTGTCGAGGTAGATGAGGCTTGGAGTGAAGATGGAGTTTCGTAGTGTAGAATGCCGTCCAGCCCGACAGGCTGAAGATCTGATTTAGTGGCATAAATTTGAGAGGTGTATGATAAGCAGTCGAGAGCATGAAGAGCTGCTACAAATCTTGCATTGTTATGATGTTGATAAAAATTAGATGTTGAATTAGAGGTTTAAGGCTACTAAAAAAACCGGTTATATGTCGAAAAGTGTCTATTTCTAGCACTCGTTCTGTTGAGATAATCGCTTGGGGTGAATTTAATAGACATCTCACAAAAAACCCTCTTTAACACAACTCGCTACACAACAAATAAATAGAAATAACAACACATAAAACTCAAAAACATAGAAATGTAAAGTGCTGTAAGTTAGCGGCTCGGGGCCATTGTAGGCAACGTTGAAAATAAATGCATTTCGAGATTAAATCGGCCCGGATCATAACACGGAAGATCTCCAAGTAATAACAAAGCGGGCCGCAACGAATCGCTTGAGATTTTATGGTGCCCATTAGCGGCGGGGATTAGGAGAACTGTCCCTTGGACAGGTGAAGCTTGTAGGGATGGGACATTCGCCGAATCATATCGATAGTTTATATACTTGCTATCCTATAGGATATCACAATAAGCAGACGGCTGAGCTCATGAAAAGTGGTTACCGTGACCTATAGATGTTTGCAACAGCAGAGGTGCAGCCAACGCGTTGTTAGCCTTTATAATGAGATAGAGGATGGGATCGGGTGATGATTTTTATCCGTGTAGGAACGGACATATGATACCAGTTTCTACGGCCGGGCAGTGTCGTAAAAGGCGATCTAACAACCCACAGCCAGGTGGTAGGATATTTGCCCGTCTGGATGGCTACCAATCCTAGTCTACAATATACTGCCACAACAAGTCTGAGTTGTGTTCCGGCATTAGTGGCCAGGTTCCAGTCTCCATTAAGAGAGCGGCATCACATTGGTCGCACACATATATATAAATGCGCAAAATGAGTTAAAACCTGGAAACATTTCCTGCATTGGGACGTAGACTTCTAGTTGGGGCAACGGAATTCTAAGTTCTTGGAGTGTTTATCAGTGTCACTCTTTAGGGTCACACTAAAGAAATTCCTTTGTGAACACCAAAACGCACAAAATAACTTAAGGCATGATACAAGTGCTTTATGACCATTTTTACTAATACCTATGATAGATAACATTAACAATTATCTGTTTATTTTATTGACATACTTGTTTTTTGTTCACGTATCTCACTGTATATATATATATATATATATATATATATATATACATAGTGAGATACGTGAACAAAAAACATATATGTTTATTATTGGCATTTCGATATGTCTAATAGCCCGTTTCATTTTTGTAATTATTAAACTGTACCGATTTGATATATTATTTGTGTTGTATTTATTGTCCTCCGTGACTCCACCGGCTGGTCCCAAGCGGAAGAACAGCGCTGGCCTTAGCAGCTAGCATACGCTGAGTCTGGGTCCAATTTCAGGACTGATATTGATACAGTTATCTTTTATCTCATTCAATGTTGTTAAAATGTTTATTTTTTATATTTTATTTTTTATTGCAGGAGTTCAGCAGACAGGCAGGCGGCCCACTTGATGGAAAGCGGTAACCGTCGCCTTTGTACATTTGCAACACCAAAGGTGCTATAAATGTGTTGCTGCTCTCTTAACGGAGTCTGGAACCTGGTTACTAATCCCGGAACACAACTCAAGGTTGTCATGGCGGCATGCTTTAAACCAGGGGTGGTAGCCATCCAGTCGGGCAAATGCCATCCCACCTGGCTGTAGGTTGTTTTGTCGCCTATTACGACAGGCCGCCCGGCCGCAGGAAATTGTATTCTTTCTCCGTTCCTGCACGGATAAAAGATTTGTCCTAAATAAAATAATTCTTTCTTTCTGGAGTTGTTTATAAAGCCAAATCGCTTGATATAATACATTATGAATTAAATCAAGTTTTGACCTACCCTTCGACACTTTGACTCGATCATTGGCAATAAAATGCATAATTTGACAAGCGCCGACAGCGGGTTCCCACGGCGGGCGAAGGTCGGCGGACAAGTTGCGAAAGCATCGCAATAGATTGATGTATGTTACTTTGTAAAATATTTATGTTTTATATTAATAATTCTCGTAGTAACGTGTCCAACAATAAACATACACAAGTATACAGAATATATACTGATAAATTAAAATTGAAGTCTTTTTCATACACACATTACATTATACTATTATAGGTACCTATTATATTTTTTTATTGCATGAGTTCAGCAGACAGGCAGACGGCCCACTCGATGGAAAGCGGTTACCATCGCCTATGGACATTTGCAACACCAAAGGTGCTACAAATGCGCTGCTGCTCTCAAGACTGCAACCTGGTCACTAATGCCGGAACACAACTCAAGGTTGTTATGGCGACATACTTTAGACCAGGGGTGCCATCCAGTCGGGCAAATGCCTCACCACCTGGTTGCGGGTTGTTTTGTCGCCTCTTACGACAGGCCGCCAGGCCGCAGGAAATTGTATCTTTTTCCGTTCCTGGAAATTAAAGTACAGCGCCATTTATTTGATGCTTATGTAACTAAGTTGACAGTAGAACTCATACTTACCGACCGGTAAAAAATTATTGCAATAAAAAATTGTTGTTTGATTATAAATTAAAATGAAACTTATCCTATGTTCTAAATTGGAACAACTCCAGCAAAATGTAAAAAAATTATCAAAATCCAGTAGTTTAGGTTTTGTTCTCTCATTTATCTATACATTGTTCTATATATACACTATAAAATAAAAACTTCCTTTTAAAAAAACCGACTTCAAAAACTAAAAAACTAAAATGTATAAAATAACTTATTTCTAAAGCTATTATTATTAATATATATTATCTAAAACGTCTTGAAGTCGGTGCAAAGCAAAACATAAAAATTACTATATTTTGAAAATTACTAAGCACCGACTTTAAGATGTTTTAGATAATATATATTAATAATAATAGCTTTAGAAATAAGTTATTTTATACATTTTAGTTTTTTAGTTTTTGAAGTCGGTTTTTTTAAAAGGAAGTTTTTATTTTATAGTGTATATATAGAACAATGTATAGATAAATGAGAGAACAAAACCTAAACTAATGGATTTTGATAATTTTTTTTCATTTTGCTGGAGTTGTTCCAATTTAGAACATAGGATAAGTTTCATTTTAATTTATAATCAAACAACAATTTTTTATTGCAATAATTTTTTACCGGTCGGAACAAAAAAATGTTCGTAAAATAAAAACTACTAGGCCAAACTATGTCAAATTTTTAGGGGACTACATGGTAGCTATTCCGCGTCGAACAAAAAAAGAATCACGTAAATCGAATCATAAATCTCAGAGTAATCGGTGTACATATGGAACGGAGTGAAAATTATTTTCATGAAAAATGTTCATAAAATGAAAGCTACTGGGCAAAACTATGTAAAATTTTTAAGGGACCAATTAGAAGCTATTCCGCGTCGAACAAAAAAGAATCACGTAAATCGGGTCATAAATCACGGAGTAATCGGTGTGCATATGGAACGGAGTGAAAATTATTTTCATGAAAAATGTTCATAAAATAAAAACTACTGGGCCAAACTATGTAAAATTTTTAGGGGACTAATTAGAAGCTATTCCGCGTCGAACAAAAAAACGTAAATCGGATCATAAATCACGGAGTAACCGGCGAACATACATAAAAAAAAGCAAAAAAATAAAAAAGATCCCGACGAATTGGTAACCTCCTCCTTTTTTCGATCGGTTAAAAATATACTTTTAAGTATTGGAACCTTATTAGTAGAAGACGAGTCAGCCACCATCCAAATGTGTCCAATGCAGTGCGAAGTTCGCATAAATGACCAAGCGCGGCGCGCGCGCAATCTCCGTTGTCCGCCACCTGACATTTAGTACACCTGCGCTTGCGCAACATCGCGCATCCGAAAAGTAACACTTATTGAGTAAATTCTCCGTTTGTCATTTTCGTGGAACTAGAGCTGAGTATAGCACTGATATTGGTTAATAATGCACAATAGTATAAAAACCAATGCAAGATAGTAATGTGTCACTATCTATATAAAAATTTGTAATAATGACAACTTTATAAATAATGTTTATACGACTATATAGTCATCTCTTTCCAACATACTGTAAGTGCCATGAGTGGAGATAGTTTGAATGTACTGTTACTACCTAGACGCCGACAAAGACAAGTTCACACCTGCATACCTGTAGAAACACATTTTATTACCTTTCGGAATTTGGACTTCTTTTGTTTAGTTTGTGTTTAAAATTTGTGATAAAAAAACAGCTCATTGTGTATTGTAAACTTTTATGACAATCATTAGCCAGATGTGTCAAATTTAAAGTACAAACTGATTCTAGGAAATTGGGTCCAAGCGGCCTGCCAGCATATTGCATCTATGCAGTATAAAGAATGCCTCGTGTGAGGGAAGAGGCATAACCACGAGCGAAGCAAGACGTGTGTACTACAATCGGAAATCATTAAGTGACGGACTTTGCGCGTGTTATGTAATTCTGACCTTCTACAGTACTTTTGGACTAGTTGTGTTCGGTTATATCTGTACCTGTGTTATACGTGTTTGTATAGTTCTAATAAACTCGCAACAGTACGTATTTTGTAGCTACTTTAATTCGAATTAAATAGTTTTAGTTATTGTCTTGGGTTTTTTAAATATATTTCTGACGAACTAGGTTGCTGGAAGCAAAGGCATAATAAATTCTTTACGTTCTTTATCTTTTGTATATTTTTTACTGGTGTTCTGGATTTAATTCTGGTTACTCAGTTGACTCCCTTGTCTCTTACACACACCAACTCTATTTTAAGTTGTATAGCTATAAATGCATGCAGCATGGTCAATTACTAGAGGTCTTACCTAAGTACCGTTTCTTCAATAACACACAGTTTTATAAATATTGCCTTAGCAATTAAGAGCTTTTAAATACAAGAAATCATTGGTAAACCGTGAAATTTTGGATTACATTCGACCTACATACCTGTTCATTGACTTTTGCATTGAAAGTTCCATTCATAAAGCTGTTAATGTAAGATCAACGAGTTTTCGAAATTTACGACCGTAAAATTTCGTAGTTCTTGAGGGACTGGTGTGTCGACTTCAGTCAGAAGTGATTGTTGCAAAGCTGCCATATTTGTATCAGTTGTATGATATTAATACAGTATAGGAATGCTAGTAACAAAGTTGGATGTGTAAACTATTATTTTTAGTTGCTAATGTGACTAAAATAACACATAAAACAAGTTAGTCTATGATATTGGAAACCAATGTTGTTTTTGTACATAAATACATACATACATAACTTCACGCCAGGTCCCTTGCGGGGTAGGCACGAACAACAGAGCGCCATTTAGGCTTGTTTTTGTGATATATAAAAGTAAAAACTTCGTTTAAAAAAACCGACTTCAAAAACTAAAATGTATAAAATAACTTATTTCTAAAGCTATTATTATTAATATATATTATCTAAAACATCTTATAGTCGGTGCTTAGTCATTTTCAAAATTTAGTCATTTTTATGTTTTACTTTGCACCGACTTCAAGATGTTTAAGATAATATATATTAATAATAGTAGCTTTAGAAATAAGTTATTTAATACATTTTAGTTTTTGAAGTCGGTTTTTTTAAACGAAGTTTTTACTTTAATTTGTTACTTTTTAGTGTTTAGCTATGTATGGATGGACCTACGAATGGTGCCACGCTTCTTAAAAAAATATAGGTCCCAAGAAACCGGAACAAAAGAATGTTCGTAAAAGAAATATGCAAATAAATTTCATCTCATTTCATCTCATCTCATCTCATTTCATTTCAAAAAAACTACTGGGCCAAACTATGTAAAATTTTTAGGGGACTACATAGCAACTATTACGCGTCGAACAAAAAAGAAACACGTAAATCGGATCATAAATCACGGAGTAATCGGCGAACATACATAAAAAAAACCAAAAAAAAACCGACGAATTGAGAACCTCCTCCTATTTTCGAAGTCGGTTAAAAAAATTCTAATAAACAAAAATATAAATTTTTATTAGGTACTACCTTTTGCCCGCGACGTCGCTGGCGTCAATGTAATTTTTTATACCTAGTAGATGACCGGTCGTTGAGAATCCCACATGCCATGTAAAGTGTCAAATTTAATTACTATATTTGTCTACTTACTATTTTTGATGTTCAGCTTTTTGACTCTGCGACGATGCTCAAGGCTTTGAGCATCGCCGCAGGGTAGCCAATCTTTTCGTTTTCTATCGAATACACTTTGGAGAGTGTGCTAAAAATGATTATATATTGTTACGAGCTACAGGACTCGAATTAAAATAGTAGTTCCAATGTACTATAGAATTTATTTGAACTATACAAACACGTATAACATAGGTACAAATATAACTGGTCAAAACAAATACAAACTGCGCGATCCAATACCACGCGCAAAGTCTGTCACTATATCCCTTATCGCGTCTTGCCCGTATCGTAATCGTCGCTTGACTGCCGATCTCTCCATGGGGCCATTGCAGCACCGATACAATATGGCTGCCAGCCCGCATAGATCGGATTTCTTAGAATCAGTTCGACACACCTGCCGGATGACTGCCATAAAACAAGTACAATAACAATAGAATGTTTTTCTTAATTACAAATTTTAAACACAAAGTAAACAAAAGTAGTCCAAATGCGGGAAAGGTAATAAAGTAAAGCTAAACCAGGTGTACATTCACTTTGTCGGCATGTAACAATATGAAGTCGATTTTTATTACAAATCGAGTCGATAACGCCGTAACTAATTGATCGGTCATCGAGCTGTCAAAAGTAAAATAAATGCTTGGAATGGGTACTATAATTATAATATGACAGAAAGTATGATGTATCAAAATGATCTGTTACCATCTGTGTCCGCCAGTCTTTTGCAAATCTGCCATCGTATCTTAATCTCGCACAACAGGTTGTTTCAAATTTGTGTTGTATGGAAATAAACAATTTTAATTAAAATAAATTTGATGTCAGTAAATACAGAAATCGTACTTGTTCGTTTTTTTAAGGTTAATTTCTGAAGAAACTATCTTGTATACAGAATTTTGTCTTTATTCATTATTTTACTTTCGTCAGAATAGTGTTGGGCAGTACATGATTTTAAAATGAGTTTGTAAGAGTAGCATGAAATTTTGTACTGAACCAGTACGATGTGAACTGAAAGTTGAGGCGAGGTCATTTGAAGCGATGAGGTCGGTGAGATGGTGAGTGTCATTCCCTCATATGTCCCGTTCAAAACGAGTTCGGAAATGTTCGTTAAGAATCGGATGTGCTCGGCTTCGGGCACCTCATTTTACTAGCAGTTGTACTATGACATTGTCATGTTGTCCCTCATTGTCCCGCGCCTTTGAGTCTGGGACGCGTGCGCTAACCATTACACTACCACAACTTAATACCACGACTCAGCAAAACTTGGTTTGAAACAAATCTTATGAATTTTAAAAAACATGCCCAACTGAGTTGTTTTTTGCGTTATCCGTGCAGGAACGATGAAAGAATACAATTTCCTGCGGCCGGCCGGCGTGTCATAAGAGGCGACAAAACAACCCACAGCCAGGTGGTAGGGCATTTGCCCGACTAGATGGCTACCACCCCTGGTCTAAAGTATGACGCCACAACAACCTTGAGTTGTGTTCCGGCATTAGTGGCCAGGTTCCAGTCTCCTTTAAGTGAGTAGCAGTGCATTTGTAGCACTTTTGGTGTTGCAAATGTCCATAGGCGATGGTTACCACTTTCTATCAAGTGGGCCGTCTGCCTGTCTGCTGAACTCAAACAATAAAAAACAAATAAATAAAAGTTTTCTGATATAATCTACAGTGAAACTCTAGTTTCGTATACAACATGGAAACAACGCGAAATCCCGTTACTTCCATAAAATCCAATTATCCGAATATACAATTACTGTTGTATGAATCCCGTGGGATCTCGTCCGGGATTAGTTTCCGCGTCGGCGCCTTTGTGGTGCGCCCGCGCAGCGTAATCGTCGCGATACGCAATCGACCGTGGATCGTAATGGGGATATCATCGATACATTGAAGATATATCGCTGGATCGGAAATATATTAGAGTATCATTATCTAAAATGAAAATAGATTTGTAACGTTAAGCAACACTGAGATACGTAAGTGAATTCATGGGTGATCAATGGTCGATTTAATTTGGACACGACGGAAGTTGTATATTTGAATAGATAGAAAACATGTCTTTTAAATATACATTTAATTGATCACTATTACTATTATTATTGTTTAATATTTTGTCGCCTAGAAAATTGAAATTAAATAATTTGCAAAATTCATATGTATCATTATATGTATTAATACGTGAAGCAAACACTTTGTACCCCTTTTTACGAAAATTGCGCGGACGGAAGAATATGAAATTCAGCACACTTATAGTTTATATAGAGAAGGAATGCAGAATGCTAATATTTTTTTTCAAATTATACATAAAATATACATAAAATATTCTTCCTACGCTTCAATTATTGTTTAAACAATAATGAGTTGGTTTGTATATATTTAGTAGGTATACGTCATAACTTGTTATTCTCATACATAATAGGGCTTCGGCGCTTTTTTTGTACATGCAACACCAGAGGAACATCCATGTGCTCTCCCCCCCCCCCCCGCCCTCGAAGAAATTTAATGACATTTAAAAAAAGCAGAAATAGAGGCCACAATACACAAATTACGTCACACGAATTTCATGATTTTTAACCCGTCCCCCGTCCTTGTCACAGATGGTGAGACTCCTCCCTCCCTAGTGTGACATCATATATTATGCAAATTCAAGAAATTATTAAATTCAAACAGCATTAATTTAAATATATTAGATTTCGAAGTGACGTCACGAAATTTATGGATGGCCCCATATGGTACTGCTCAAGGAATCCTCCCTGCTGGGAGCGCATTCCAAAGCTGTATGATGCGCAATAGGAACATTCTTGAGAGTCGTTGCGCACGTGAGGTTAAGGTAAAGTGTAGTAAAAAGACGAAGGTTTCTAAACAGTTCTTCGAAACTCTCCCCAAGATACAGACGGTAAATATGTAGAGAGATGAGACCAGAGAGGCGCAGAGAGTCTCTTCGAAGACCAAGCGTATACATGCCATCTGTGAGTACAGGATCGTTGACTATGCAGACAGTGCGACGTTGGATTGAGCTCAGGGGATTAAGCTGGCAAGCAGATGCTTCAGCCGATAAATGTAAAAAGTATTCCATATGTGGTTTTGCAAGACAGTAAGAAGTTTCTCAGTTGACTTGATTCAGGTAAGTAGGTATTCTATGTTTCTCAATTGTACAAAAATATTGTTTAGGTAAATTCACCTTTTGCTCCGAGTCCCTTCGAAATTACAATACACCTATCGACCTTATAACCTCCAATTTATTCTTGGACATTTATAACAATTTATATTGTTCAATTCTTCACCGACATATTGACGTCCAAGTGATCAACTCGCGAGAATCCATTACTTACCGCTCGAGCAAGTGGATTGTAAATAATGAATTGAGATATTTTATGAGTTGGCTCATCGATCACGAGGCCAATTTGCGATGTTATTTGCATATATAACAGTGCATACGTATGTATATTGTACAAAATGTAAACTTGAAGCTTATAGTAGTTCACATTCTCGAAGGAACAAAATGCTGTAAAAAAAGTTTGTGTGTACTTATGAAGTTATACTTCTTTGGCCTAACAAGATAAAAAACGACACTAACAATATAAAAACTAAAATGACTATAGCTAACTTCAGGGTGTCGGTTGACTATAGCTAACTTCATGGTGTACGTTTTTTGTCTGACGGTGTGCGCGCGCATCGTAAAAAATTAGTCTCATCATTTTTCCCTAACGCGCCTAAAGAAGTATAACTTCAAAATCTGGAAGGACCAAAAAACTGTAATGGTTCAAAGCTCGAAGGACCTCGAGAACACTGTAGCGTGTATACAGTTTCAGTTTAGGAGGGAAGGGTAAAATTAAAGAAATACCAAGCCCAAGGAGCGCTGTAATGACACTACATACATACATACATAACTTCACGCCAGGTCCCTTGCGGGGTAGGCACGAACAACAGAGCGCCATTTAGGCTTATTCTTACACACCTCACTTGCTTCTTTGACATTCATAGTTCTTGTCATGCACGCTCGTCTGTTCTTAAGGCTCCTGACATCACCTTCTGCTAGTACATGATCAATTTGATCATGGAAGGTGTGTCGTGGCCTTCCGCGACTTCTGCATCCATCCACTTTTGCATTGTATATCTGTTTAGTCATTCTTTCATCATACATTCTTTCCACATGCCCGAACCACCGGAGCATTCCTTTCCTTACCTTCACCCCGACACTCTCTTTCAGACCAACTCTCTTTCTTACTTCGGTATTACGAACGCGGTTCGCGAGCGTCACTCCGCAGATTTTGCGCAGTGCTCGCATCTCGACCGCATTTACTCTACTTTCGTGCTCTCTATTCCATACCCAACTCTCGCTTCCATACGTGAGCGTAGGTACCAGCACCGCGTTGTGTATGGCAAGCTGGGCCTTCTGGCTGAGGTTCTTAGCGCCTAGAAGTTTACTTAACGCTCCATTCACACTATTCCCCAAATTCACTCTTCTTTCTATATCAGCGGTGTACCTTCCATTCCTGCTAAAAGCACATCCGAGATATACAAACTCATTCACTTGTTCCAGCATAACATCATCGACCATTATCCTCGCATTCGTTCTGGTTGTTTCTCTTTCAAACACCATCACCTTTGTTTTCTTCGCATTCAAACGTAAGCCTCTCGCCTGACAGTCATCTTTCATCATTGTGACTAGTGTTTGCAGTTCTGATGGCGATTCGGCTAAAAGCACGGCATCATCCGCATAAAGCAAGCTGCTAACAACTAGATCACCCATCCGCACCCCAACATCCATCAATCTTAATCTCTGGAGACAATTGTCCAGATATAGGATGAACAGCAAAGCCGACAGCACGCAGCCCTGCCGGACGCCAATATTGACGTCAAACCAGGGCGAAAAGCTGCCGTTCACCCGCACGCATGCCATACAGTCCTCGTAAGTGGACTGTACAGCACGCAGCAAGTGGCCATCAATCCCATATCCGGGCAATATGTCCCAGAGGTCCTTCCGTACAACCCTGTCAAATGCTTTCTCTAGATCCACAAAACCGCAGAAAACCTTCCGGCCCATAGCCAGCTGCTTCTCCACGATATTGCGGAGCGAGAAAACTTGATCCATACATCCCCTTCCATTTCTGAAGCCTCCTTGTGCATCCCACAGTAATCCATCGGATACCACTCTCATTCTCCTTTCAACAATTTTCGCATACACTTTAGATGCTGTGCTGATCAAACTGATGGCCCTGTAGCTGGCGCACTCCATACGTGACCCCTTGCCTTTATACAAGGGCACGATGACAGCGCGCCTCCAGTCCTTGGGAACCTTTCCCGTCCTCCAGCACAAGTTGCATAAGGACAGGAAAGCGTCCCGGACGCAGGTGCCACCATATTTGATCATCTCAGCAGACACACTATCGATTCCTGCTGCCTTTCCATTTTTCAGACTTCTTATCGACCATTCGATCTCTTCCAAAGTGATCTCGGACACTGTAATGACACTGATTATATAAATGTGTTGTTAAGTATTGGGCCAAAGTTGTAATTTGTAAAATGCTGACTATTGTACATACTTAGTACAAGGCCCTTGTTTCACGTAAGTTATCCCAGTTGAAATGAGAGCTTTGAGACGTATATGTGCGGTTATATTGCATGATATGACTTAGATTTATTATTACATATATAACGTATACTGTCATGCCTATTTCCCATTGGGGTAGACAGAGGCGATGGGTTCCCACCTGCTATAATGCTGATAAACAGTTTTCGCTTCATCAACTTTCATTATAGTCTCTTCATAGATACAATATAATATTTAGAGTGCTTTTTACCTATCCTAGCTTTAAAATATGTTCAATTGGATTATGGTGATTATGTCGCGGTCGACCGGCATCGACTCTACCAGTTGTATTGCTGTGATATTCTTGTTTTGTAATTCTGCTTTCATTAATTCTCTCTACATGCCCAAAGTACTTAAATACTCCTTTATCAACTTCCTCTTTCAATCCAAAACGTTCCCTTGACACGCTGTTTCTTATCATATCATTTACATTAACTTTACATAATTATACTTCTCAAAGCTCTCATTTTAACTGCGTTTATCCTATTTTCATGTTTCTTCTGCCATACCCAACTCTAACTGGCATACATTAGTATTGGCACTAACACCCCTTGACGGACAACCAGGCGCGTAGAGATATCTTCCGGCTGTTCATAAAAACTCCATTCACTTTATCACCTTCTTTTACTCTCCATTGAGTATCCGTTCTCATCTTAAAAAGGAGTAATAATTAAATAAATGCCGGTCGTTTTTACGTAAAATGAAGCAAACACCAAAAACATTTTTCAATTCAACTCTTCATTATATTTCTCAGGAAACGTAACCAGTGGTAAACTTCGTGATTTTACCATTGACCAACAGTGGACACGCAACATGAGGGTAGGTAGCAAAAAGTTCACGATACAAACGATTGTCGCCGACATTCCAGGTTTTAAACCACCGACATAGGCAGTAGATGCTCATAGCAACAAGGCTTTCATACTAACGTACTAAATAATTCCTATTTCACAGATCAACAAGATCTCGTGCTACTATCACCGACCGCAAATGTGAAAGACGTGATCTCGACCACGCATGCGCGATGGCCATGCACCACGTAGCGAAACGAAAGCGAAACCTGCGCGCGCGCACCACGCACGCGGGACGACATATTAGGCAGTCCAATCAGGGTCACTATGCTACAGGCGGTCAGAAACCACAAAAGGTTAAATTGTTTAGATTAGGTCTACTGTTAGATCATTGCATTAAAACTGCAAAAGCCGTGACAGTTATTATGTTCTAGTTTGTGCTGTGTGTTGTGTGGTTAGTAATAAATCTGGTGGCGTCCATACAAAAGGCAAGAATGGGGCGCAGGTTTAGGGGTGTAGTTGGGAAGGACCAGCCCGGGCTCTCACACGCGTCTGTTGTGACGCTTCTCGCCGAATTTGGCCTTTTCCCCGAATGGCCCAGATTTGTAGGAAATATTCACCCACTGCGTTATAAAAAAATAGAACAAAAAAAGGTAATCTGAAACGGTCATCTGAGATAATGTTTTACTTAACACTGTGCGTTTTATGGCGTTATAGAGAGTTGTCGTTGAATGGAGAGAAGTCTGTTATTTTTGTCTGACGTCTTTTGCTGCACCAGTAATTTTGTTGTATTAGTTTTCTTAATTTCTTCATATCTTGCAATATTGACGCATCTTGGTGATGATGGAAGTACTTATAAATTTCAGTATACATGATACCGACAGTCGAATTTATTACTGGCTAGGATAGTAAAGCGATAAAAGAACGTACGCAGCTGCGCAGTTTTTACTAATTTTGGCAACTTAAAAGGTTCTTTTTATTACTTAATTGTTGTCGTTATTGAGAATGGGTGTAATGCTATATAGAGTGTATCATTGTATTGAAGACAAGCTAAACCAAAACCAAGTGATTTGACACTCAAGGGAGTGGTGTTACATGGAGTTTGCACTATATATATATACTAATGAAGCTAATTAAAGGTGTTATTTCTAACACTGTAAACATGACGAATTTGGCCATAGCCACAAACTATAATATTATCACAGATGGCGCAGGGATATAAATATCACCAAATGAAGGAAAAAATTGTTAAGAAAGACTGTATGAGGACATTTCCCTTCCGTTCTTAAGCAAAAAAAAAAATTGCGCTGGAATGTTTTTGACGTGAACACCTCTGCATATTAACTTTTGTTGTTTACATTAGTAGAAAATACGTTATTACTATAACCTATAATGCAATAAACGTTGGAGGATTCGCAAAGGACGCTAAGGGCTAACAACGTCTTTTTTCAGGACGTGCGCGGGTATCTTTATGATCAACATGCCTCTATAGTACTTAAGTCTTAATTTCGATTTTCTGTTAAGATCCGTTTTGACATTTCAAAAAAGGAACGTATCGCCCGAAGGCTTGTGTGCAGACACTCGTACGTAGCATGCTTTGTGCTGCGGCTGCGAATACACTGGTGCGCAACATCATTAAAAATAATTTAAACTAGTAATATATGATCTATTATGGTTATAAATGAAATAAATCTAAAATAGTTTTAAAATTATACAGGTAATTGATTTTGTCTGGTGAGTTTCTAACCGACGTCAAAAAAGGAGGAGGTTCACAATTCGTCGGAATCTTTTTTTTATGTATGTTCACCGATTACCCCGAGATTTACGATCCGATTTACGTGATTCTTGTTTTGTTCGACGCGGAATAGCTGCCATTTGGTCCTCTAAAAATTTGATATAGTTTGGCTCAGTAGTTTTCATTTTGCGAACATTTTTATGTTCCCGTTTTTGGGATCTATATTTTTTAAGGAGTGCGGCACCTTTCGTATGTCTCCCCATACATAGCTAGTCACTAAAAAGTAACAAATAAAATTAAAAAACCGACTTCAAAAACTAAAAAGTATAAAATAACTTATATCTAAAGCTATTTTTAATTATATTGTCTTATTTTTAATATATATTATCTAAAACAACTTGAAGTCGGTGCAAAGTAAAACATAAAATTACTATATTTTGAAAATTACTAAGCACCGACTTTAAGATGTTTAAGATAATATACATTAAAAATAAGACATTATAATTAAAAATAGCTTTAGAAATAAGTTATTTTATACTTTTTAGTTTTAAAGTCGGTTTTTTTAAACGAAGTTTTTTTATTTTTTAAAGTACTCTTTCTGTAGATAATTTCCGTTATAGCGGCATTAAAGTCTCGATTTTGTAAAACTTTTCTTCAAAAATATTGAAGATGGATAAAAACATTTTATTAAGATTTCCGATTTCCTGAATATGAAAATAACTTAGAAGCTATTTACAAATCGCTGCTGGCAGAAAGCGTTGAGAAAGTCTGACCACATTATCTTATTAAGTGGCAACGTAGATAAACACTGATGCATTGTCCCAAGCATAGTAGTAAGTCATGATTTATAATTTTATTTTTTAAATCCAGACTCCGTTAAAATGTAGATAACAATAAAAATTTATGTAAAAAATTCCTAATATCTAAATATATCAACAAATCATAAGATATGTTTTTTTATAATGAAAGCCTAATCTAAATTTAAAATCAAGCCCAGTGTCTTCCGCTAACTTAGCCAGGGGCTTCTTAACCACTTTTGAATAGGCGACTTTTTTTCAATTATCTGTTCTATATTTTTGTGTGATATTCTTTGATGTCATTCTAATTATTTATGTATTTACAAATGTCTTATGCTAAACACATTGTTTTTATCCTTTTTGTTTTTATGTCATCTTATCTTTGCTGACTTGCCTTGACTTGACTGCTTTGAGAGACTTTGCGTCCCTCTGCGTATTCTACCGCCTATACAACGGAGAGTGTTCCGAGGAACTGTTTGATCTGGTGCCAACACCTAATTTTTACAACCGCACCGCTCGCCAACGACGGGATGTTCACCCCCATTTCCTGGAGCTCCCACGCTCAACTACGCAACGGTTCTCTAGAACGTTTATACCGCGTACAACAATGATCTGGAGAGAACTTCCCGCCGAGGTTTTCCCTCTGCGCTACCACATGGGGTCGTTCAAGAAAGGCATTATAAAATTTCTTAGAGGCCGGCAACGCGTTGGCAACGCCCCTGGTGTTGCAAACGTCCATAGGCGACGGTAACCACCTTTCATCAAGTGGGTCGTCCGCCTGTTTGCCTGCTTCAGGCAATAAAAATAAAAAAAATCTACTATTTAATATCTTATCTTTCTGTTTATATATTTTTGTATTATCTTTTTTTAACTATAATATAGCTTGATATTATTTATCCTTATAATCGTTGGGCCGGTGTGGACGCAGCATTAAACAGAAGTGGCCAATATAAGAAAATTAAACTCCGCCGTGCCGCTCGTAAAATTTAAACACGTACCATAATCATATTGATTTATTGTTATGAAATTTGCAATCTTATACTTGCACACTTTCAATTTCTTTACGCTTTTTTAATTTAATAACACGTTGTGTTATTAAAAAAGAACGTGATAGGTAACAGGTCGCCCAAACCTAGTTTGAGGTGTTGCAATGGCTTGCTGCTCCGTTATTACGTTTAAGGAATTTGATCAGTGTATTGGTACAGCTGGGTTTAATTTCTGGTTTCAGAACACGGTACATATGTAGACGGTACTTGTGTATTTACAGTACGTACTTTTTATATTAAATAGGTTTCCCTTTGACCACGATCACGTCCAATGCCGGACGATGATGCAGTCGAAGATGGAGCACGGTTACCTAGATAGTACCTATTCACACGAGACTTGAAAATACCCGGATTGTACTTTTCGGGAAACACGGACCCTGGTAGTGCTTTCCAAAAGTCTGCCGTACGTAGAAGGCACGGAAAGGAGTATTTGCTTAGGTATATTTTCATGGGAATTATGGCTTGATTGCAGCAGACAAACTGACGACCTACTTGACGGGACGTTTTTACCATCGCCTGCGGATGGTTGAAAGACCAAAGGCGTTTGTTGTCAGCCTCGAAGAGGACACTGAATTTGGCCACTCATGCCGGAACACAAATTCATGGTTGTTATGGCGGCATACTCTATACCAAAAGTGGTAGAAATATAAACGAACAAAAGCCTTAAATTATCTGGCTTGTTTTGTCGCTACTTAAGACAAGCCGTCTGGCTGCAAGAATTCGTATTACTCCTCCGATCGTGTACCGATAACACTGTCCTTCAAAATATATAATAAGTGGATTGAACATAAAAAAGGTAAATTTTATCTGTGCTGGAACGGAGAAAGAATACAATTTGCTGTTGCCTGGCAGACTGTCGTAAGAGGCGACAAAACAACCCACAGTCAGGTGGTCGAGTCTAGAGTATGCCGCCATAATAACCTTGGGTTGTGTTCCGGCATCAGTGGCCAGGTTCCAGTAAACCTTTAGAGTGGCAGAACATTGGTAATAGCCTTCCATCAGGCAGGCCATCTGCCTATCTGCTGAACTCATGCAATAAAAAATACCTATACATTCAAAAAATATAAACAAATTGCAACCTCAGCTTTTGGCATCTATATATTATTACGTGAAGAAATAAAGTTTTGTACCCCTTTTTACGAAAAATGCGCGGATGGAGGAATACGAAATTTCGCACACTTATAGTTTACATAAAGAAGAAGCGACGAATGCTAATATTTTTTTAAATTATGCTTAAAAAATACATTAAGGGCCGCATACATAATGATCGCCTTTCAATAAAATTAGTTAATCATATTAAATTGCTTCAATACATTTTACACAAAACGTATTAACCGTTCTTTAAACATATTTAGAGGTAAATTTTTCGTTGCAAGACGGTAATTGTATGTATTGTTAAATACGCTTTGTGTTTCTTAAATAAATTTAAGCAACCTCATACAAGCGGCCCTACTACAATAAAAAAACATTATACACACTACCATGTATATCACACACGCATATATACTCTTCTGTTTATTGTTGCCTTGGCGAAATCTGTGTTTACAGAAGTATAGTCTTTGACAACAGATTATTGTGGTCGAATTTCGACCACGGGCGACCACTAGTCTAAATAAAAATGTAAATATTATGTATGTTTATTTTACTTAATCTCAAACAAATGGGCGTTGTGCGTATGCGCCGCTTTTACACTTTCTACAAGCTGTAATATGCAAAGATTGTCAACTTTAATGGCTTTAAATCACTTTGGATCGAGGTCAATGTTAGAAGTTTTGTTAACAATGACACGATCAAGAAATTTATTACACAGTTTCATGTACAAGGTTTCACTGGGCGATGTTTATTATTTGACCCACTGTTTACCTACCAGTGTTTGGTATATTATCCCCGCAAATTGGTAATGCGCCTGGCCGCCATTTTGATGACGTAACCGTAGCCGAACACTCAGTACCGTAAGCATCACTGGCCGGCGAGTACGCGTACATATCGAGTTCCTGATGACGTCACGTGAATGTTAATTTGACAAGGTTCCAGCACATTAGCAATTTGCGGGGATGATACGCCGATTTTGTTATATAATCCGCGCGCAGAAGGTTTTCCGATGACCACTTACTATTATTGTAAACACCCAAGGCTACTCTTGCGGTGCCTCCGTAGTGCCCTTAAACGAAATCAAAGAGTATATTATATATGTAAAGAAATTTCGAAAATATCGAAAAATTGACATAAAGACGGCAAAAGAGAAAAAAATGGATTTAAAAAAAATTTGGGATGGAGATACAAACAACAAATATAGACTTACAACTTTCGAGAATTAGCGTGCCCCCAAAAAAGTAGTGACTAAAAAGGCTTGTATATACTCAGAGATAAACGATCTCGACTTATATTTATTATATATATATATAGATAAATAATCTCGACTTACCCATGAACATGTCCAGGATTTAATGTCAATAGCTTGTACTAATTTTACTCTAAACTTCAGACAGATAGTCTGCAACAACAAATATTATTTTTCTCATTGATATATAAAAAAAATACCTTTGTAATTTCCGTAATTAAATTTGTATAATAAGTATTTTTTTCTATAAAATGTTGTGCGGACCGCGATGGTCATTTCATTTCTTAAAACGGACCCCGAGTGAAAAAAATTGGTAACCCCTGGTTTATACAATAATATACTAAAATAATAAATTTATTGCAAAAAATATTTATGAAACCTTTTTTGTAAACCCTACTGACCATCGACGCGTGACACCATGAGGCTATCAGCAAACCTTCTGCGCATGGGTAGTGAATATGTTTTAAATGATAAAATGTAAAATTCAACAATTAATAATATTACTTACACCACATTATTAATTCATTCAAAATAACTAAACTCACTACAATCATTAAAAATATCAACATAAGAGGAAATTTTAAAATCACTCTCGTCTTTTTTATCTTTTCTTATTGCAGAAGTTCAGCATACAGGCAGACGGCCCACTAGATGGAAAGCGGTTATCATCGCCATCGGACATTTGCAATACTACAAGTGCTACAAATGCGCTGTTGTTCTCTTTAGGGAGACTCGAACCTGGTCACTAATGCCGGAATACAACTCAAGGTTGTTATGGCGGCATACTGTTGACCAGGGGTGGTAGCCATTCATATGGGAAAATACCCTACCACCTGGCTGTGGGTTGTGTTGTCACCTATTACGACAGGGCCGCCCGGCCGCAGGAATTAGTAATCTTTTTCCGTTCCTGCACGGATGAAAGTCTTTGATGAAGATCTTCTTTGAAGATTTCTGATGGAGTCTTTCACAAACTTGCTTTGCTTTAATCACCAAAACATCCACCGAAGTCACTTTTTAGAATATATGGAACTTTACTTACTGTAAGTATTGTATAATTATTTTCGACAATTAAATTAAATAATTCGGGTTCTTTGTTATAGACACCCATTAGTATGTGGATCAATTAAATTTTTAATTAAGCCCGACATGATATTATAATTGGACCGGAAGTCAGAAGGTGTAAATCAAGCGAGCTGCTTATATCGAAAGTAAATAGATTGGTATCGGTACATTAATATTCAATAGTTTGAATTTTAATGCCTTTTCTGGTGATTAAAACAGTGTATGTAATCTTTCTTTCGGTATATTTGCTGCTTGTCTTCGGCGCTTTGATTCTAATCTGTTGATAATAGATTTTAAACATTTTTGAGTATATATATCAAGGGCTTCATAACAAATGGGCGTATACGCAAAAATGCAATCTATGCATGTTACAATTTAGGAAGTCTTACCGGTATGCAAGTGTACCTAAATAGAAGCGTATTCCAAATTTCAGCCTTACACAATCAAATAGTTTTGTTTTATTCATAATTTTGTCTTTTTGTCTGTACGCCCATTTGTTATGAAGCCCTCGATATAAAGACTGACGACCCACCTGATGGTAAATGGTTACTGTCGCCTATGTACGTTTGCAACAGCAAAGCTGCTTCCAATGTGTTGCCAGTCTCGAAGAGGACACTGGAGCCTTAGAGAGCTGCAGCAAATTGGTGGCACCTTTAGTGCTACAGATGTCTATAGGCGATGGTAACCGCTTTCCATAAGGTGGATCGTTTGGCCATCTGCCTGTCGGCTGATATATAATATCAGTCCATGTCTCACTGCTGGGCTCGGGCCTCCCATTATAGGGGGAACGGACAGTATACCCGCCACGCTTGTCCAAGCCGGCTTGGCAGGTTTGACACATCGGTTACCTCGATGTGCAGATTGCGTCACGATGTTTTCCTTCACCGTTGTTGGCACGTGGTAATTGTAACAATATGCACATTAGTTCAGAAGACTAAGTGGTGCATGCGTTCCGGCCAGAATCGAAACCGCGCGCTTTGAGTTTGGTACGCGTGCGCTAGCCATTACGCTACCACGACTGTCTGCTGAACTTAAGCAATAAAAACAGCAGTTTTGTAGTACTTGAACTTATGTAAAAACCGTGGGTGATTTAAAAAAAATCACTACTGCTATTGAGAACTCAGCACATCCGATAACGTTCACATATGTTTGTTTGTACGTAGTAGTAACCTGGTACCATAGATTTTCTGAGTCTGTGAGACTGTGTGCACATTATACGATTGTGAGCATATGTTATATATATATATAAGTCCATGAACACATGATTATGTGCTCACAGGCGTGATTGTGAGATTATCGATTAAGAAACGAATACATTTTTCAATTACGCGCGATAACATTGCCAACAAGCTGTTGCTATACAATATTCTGCATAATAGAAACTCACTCATGGTTCTGCGCGTGCGCATCCGTCACGCATTGAGTTAGAAATTTCTTCATTCGCGTGAAAGTTACCTGAAACAAAAATTGTATTATTCATTATATTATTATATTTAATTAAAATTGTCATGTTATTCTAATTGAGAGAATGTATGCTGCTTTCAAAAAATTGTTACGTCTTGCGCAGAAAGAAGTTAACACTAGCCAACACTTTGCCGCTAAAATTTACTAAATAGGAGTAAATATATAAGGGCACCTTAGTGACTGGCACCCGATACATTTGTTCAAAGGAGACGGCTACGGTTTCATATATTCTTGGTCCCAGATTGTAAAAGGTGAGAATGATTTTAAGGTTTTTAAAAATTATATTCATGTTTTTTATAATTGTGGTGGATTTAGTTATTTTAAATGAATTAATTATACTAATAGTGTTTTCATAATATTAACTGTTGAAATTCATTCACATAAATCGATTATGGTAATCCATAACTTCTTTTATTTGTGACTATTTTTCAGATTACTTGTATTTCATTTTGTATTAGAAAAATATAGTGTTTTTTTTAAGCTATATATTATCAAATCATTACATTTCTTTGGCCCAAAAGTCCCCGACTCCTTTAGTAACCGATTGAAATATTCCGAAGCGTAGTCAAAGCATAGTCGCATCATAGACAACAATATCCAGAGATTATTGGAAAGCAATAAATAATAATGGAGCGGACAAGTCCCGGTCGCGTGACGCACGCTACCGTGCGCTTGCGCATCTCCCATAAGCGGCAGTTCTGTTTGCTAATAACATCGCTTACATTGTATGTAACACTTAACTGTATATGTATGACTTATTGGTAATACCACGTTAAAGATCTTACAAAATAGAGGAGGAATAGGAAAACACAGTCAGTCAGCCAGCGGTTGGCAGTTCTAAGTATCGCTGGAAAGATAGAGTGGAAGCTGACTTTTTTTGATGACGCAGGGGAATGTCTTTTCTTGGGACACCATTCTCGAGCCTGGGGTGGAAGGTATTACACCGAGGGCTCTGAAAGGAGGGATAGGGGATGGTCGGCCATCAAATTATCCACTAAACTTAAACTGCGCTACTCTCCTATGCGTTTTTATGGAATGCCACAGAAACTAGACCATAGGACCGATATCTGTGACACCCCTACGCTTGGCTTCGTTCTTAGGGCACTCCCGAGAAAGGGTACCCTCTTCACCAACAGGGGGGAAGCCCGTGGAATCCTTAAGCTGACCTGACCGAGCCCAAAACCAGCACGACACTGTGTAAGACAGAGGCATGCTTTCGTTTCGGAGGCCAGGGCTCACTTTGGGTCGGTGACCCAACGAAGTTGGAAAAAAATATCTTAAAATCACCATAATTAAAATACGACCTCTGCGGTCGAGAGGGCGCCTTTGCCAGCCGATTTCGCTACAATGCAGAGGCTCCGGATCGATTCCTGGCTTGGTAAATTTCGGAAACGAATTTTCTGCTATTTGCTATGGTCTGGGTGTTTGGGATCATCTCCAGAGTTGTGCGTTGTATACTACCCATAACACAAGCTTAACTTGGAGATGTAAAATAAGTGTTTTTGTATTTATTTAAAATATAAAATGTTATTTGTGGTATCTTAGTGCGTCTCAGACCAGTTATGATGATTCTAATCCTGACCTGGAATGACAACCTGGAAACCGGGTACACCGCCCGTTCCCATGAAAATGAGGAGGCTCGAGCCCAGCGGGATCTTTATGAACTGATGGATAGTGTATTATGATTGCTCAAGTATCTGGTTTTGTATATTATGTATACTTACTTATTTTGTTTAC